>JAVJIF010004280.1:0-298465 GCA_038442645.1 Agave tequilana
GGATTTCCACTATGCTTGATCCCAATGGATCACTCCTCGGTGCCGCAACACCTACAAGCCCTCGGACCCTAGTCCCGTACACACCGCAAACCCACAGGTCGCCGAGGCCGCACCTCAACAAAGAGTTCGCACCCGAACCCGAAACACTGAGTCCACACTAGGACCCGAAACAATGCGAACACAACCGTCCGCCTTGACAAAGAACAAATGAAGTCTTTGGTGATCACAACACTTTGATCACCTAAAAACTATCTCACTACAACACTCCTATAAGATGAATAATCAATGGGTTGCTCAAGTGTTTGTGTGAGAAAACAAGAAAGAGATGGTGGAGGAAAACTCAAAGAATCTCTTTAACACTCTTGATAAACTCTCCTTTTAATTGGAAGTATTGGCTCTCAATTTTGTGGAGAAAAACCTCTGAAAAGAGGGAAAAAACTGGCTTTAAAAGTCTCCAAAAATCTTGGTGAAAAATAATGCCCAAACTCCCAAATTTATAGGCTAAGAAAAATTAGCCGTTGGGGTCTGTCAGGCCTAACGGTCGACCGTCCTGTCGGCCGGCCAACGGTCATATTTCAGACCGTTTGAGCCATCGGTCGACCAGGCGGTCGACCGAGCCAGGATACAGAGAGCAATCTCTCTGTCCGGTCGGCCGCCCGGCCGTCCGGGGCCTTTCCAGAGAGCAGAGCTCTCTGGACGGTCGACGGGTCGGTCGGCCGGCCCTCCTGGCAGAACTGGCTGTGCACGTCTGTGCACGTCGGTCAACCGGGTCGGTCGACGGCTGAACCCAGGTCAGGTCTGAAATAGGGATTAAAACTTGGTCTTTTGGCTAAAATAAAATCCATAAATTACTGAAAAATCTACAAAAATAGTTTTACCAATATACTTTGATAAACAAACATGCTTGCACAAAATCAAGCATGTTACAAATTGATTTGGACTATTTTTGTAAGTTGAAAAAATTGGCTTAAAACAAAATGGTATTTTTCCAAACTTGATTTTTCTAAAACTTATTTTCCAAAACTTCTCCAAATACAAAAATAAGATATTTAAACAACTTTTAAAGCATAGTGTGTATGGATATAATCCACTACACAAACATGGTGAAATATCTATGTTTTTGACATTATGCACTAAACTTAGTTTTGGATAAAAGATATGTAAACTATAATACCAAAAACCAAAATGATATTTTTCCAAAATGAAAAGTCTTTTTAAACTGAAAATTCTTTTATGAAAAGACATCTAAAACAAGAGTGTGTGTATAGAATACTTGAGCAATCCACCAACTACTCTATCCTTTACATTTTAACTAAAAACAAAATCTTATAAAACAAACCTAGACTCAAGTCTTCATCTTCTTGAAGTCTTCACTGAAGCCTTCTCATCTTCTAGACTGGTCCAAACACGATCCAACGAGCTCAACTCTTGATGTGGTCTTGATGCATAGCTCGTGAATCAACCGGTACTAGCTCCAAAACTTGACTTTAAATCCTTTGTTGAAGCTCCACACCTACTAAGATCTTGATAACAAATTTGTCACTAATAAACACAAGATCATTAGTACAATAACTACATGAGTTGATCATCATCAAAACTAGAGTGATGGGCCTTTGGGCCAACAATCTCCCCCCTTTTTGATGATGACAAAACTCATGAAGTTATCTATGCATGGATTAAGTAAAGCTTCAAAGAAGCTCCCCTTTAATTCATGCATAACAAATAAATAAATAAATATGCAATGTATGCTCATAACATGTATGCAAATGTAGGAGTAAACATGCTAATCAAGCATAAAACACATCAAATTCTTTTTCTCCTATTTGCAAAAAACAAAACATATATGCATAAACAATCTTTTCACAAAACATGCATATAAACAAAATCTTTCTCCCCCTTTTTGTCAATCATCAACAAAGGGGTAAAAACACAATCAACAAAATCTTTCTCCTCCTTTTTGTCATAAACAAAGAACCAAAGAAGGGTGTAAACAAATAAGTCAATAAAAGGTTATATGCGATATACATTCATGAAGAGAAAGACGGTTAAGTAACTTCCCTACACATTACATTACATGAAAGAGGGATGACAGCCCTAATTCACATAACGTATAATATGTAATGTATAAGAGGAGATGTGAAGCTCCCCCTACACACGTGTACCACATAAAGAAGAGTTGTCAAGCTCAATATACAATACACAACATGAATCTATATATAGAAGAGATGTTAAGCTCTCCTTGCATATAGGCAATACAACTCAAAATTTTGAATTTTCTTATAAAACAAAATTTTGAATTTTTCTTTCTTAAAACAAATTTTGAGATATCAAATAAACATAAATTTCTTTTATTTTGATACCAATTTTAAAACATAATTCATAAGCTTAAAAAAAAGTTTGAAGTAAGCTAGCATAAACAAGGTTTGTGCTTTTAAACATGTAAATCAATTTTAACTTAAGCACAAAACAAATCATATATATGTATGAAAAATGAGTATACTAATTGAAATTGATACATAATATATAAGAACACAAAATATGAGTAATACAAAAATAGAGTCAAATTGATATCAATTGAAACGATTCAATGATACCAATTGAAAACAATAATAGGATCATGTGTATATCTCATAAACATTGAAGAATCAATAACTAGTTAAAATAATTTTTGAAAAACTAGTTAAAGATCCTTCAAAACATGAAATCAAAGCATATGTATTTCATGAATCATACCAACTACAAGAATTGACACTCGATCTATGAAGCTCAAAAATATGTTCATGAATCAAAGTCATGACAAAATAAATAAAGTGTGAGTGTTCAAAAGTCATGTAAATAGCATTTTCATGAAAATAATCATTGAAGCTCTAAAAGTGTGAGTATCATTTTTAAATCATAAAAATTCATTTTTCATAAAAATAAAGCACACTCCTAGGTATATGTATGATTTATCCAATCCTAACAATAACATACATATCCCAAACATAAAAGAGTCTAACAATTATATTTGCATGAAGGCAAGAGACTCACGGGTATACATGTATATTTATTAGATTTGAATTAAAAATACATATACATGAAGTAAAATCATAAAATTTGGCAAAGCATGTATAAATGAGAGAATCATCAAAACTAGCCTATACATGTGCATATAGTGGGTACAAATGAGCATTAAGTGCAAATATATATAAATGAAATGTAACTCACTATTTGTACATGAATAATACAAGTTTGATAAAAAATACATCTAAGCATGTTTTTACCACATGAAGCACATAACACAAAACATGAACATGCTATGAATATGATATATGTAAAAAGCGTGTACATAAAAAGTAGGAGTTTAGAGATTGTTACCAACTCCAAAGCTCCAAGCATGGTGGTCTTTCCCACCAAAACCTCCTTGATAGCGGTGCTCCAAATATGTGTCCTTTTAGTTCAAGTGCACCCACCATCAAGGCACCAAATCTCTCACGTTTTGTGAGAGCCCTCACCTACATCAAATACATAAGGTGAGGATTTTGGTACCAATATTTTCTTGGGTCCTTTGGGGTTAGTCTTGTAAGGAACCCAAAAATTTTGATTATTAGCAAAATTAAAATGATGCAACTTGTCATAACAAAATTTTACTAAATGGCCTTTGCGGTCACAATGTGTACATGTGTACACCTTAGAATGCTTATGTGTGTGAGTGTGATCATGACGTGCAACATAAGCATATGCATGATGATGATGTGCATGAACATGTGGAGCTTGTTTCTTTGAAAACAAGGACTCCAATCTAGTGTGGTTAAATGCACATGAGCTCAAGGTGGAGCTCAAACAATCCATTTTATTTTTCAAAACATTAATCTCACTAGTGGTGGCATGTAAAGCATGGTGAGATATAGAATCAATTTTCTTGTTCTTAGAAACTTTTCTTTTTCTTTTTTAACAAATTTTCTTTTTAAAGAGTTATTTTCTTGCAAAATAATTTCTTTTTGTTTTTCCACCAAAACAATTTTATTTTTCAAAGAATTATTTCCTTCACAAAGATCACTCAATTTTGAAAACAAGGAAACATTCTCATTTTTCAAATCTTTATTTCCTTTTCTAAGCAGGCAATCTTAGATTTAAATGAATCTTGTTCTATATGCATGCAATCAAATTTCTTTTTCAAATTTTATTATCTTTCTTAATCGTGTCATATTTTTCAAGCAATAATTGACAAAATGTAGAAAGCTCTTCATATGACATGTTAACATCCTCATCCTCGGATTCGGTAGTTACCTCAAGGGGGTTATCCCCTTGGACCATATAGCACAAGTTGGAGACGTCACTTCCAAAATCCGAGTCACTCTCCGCATAGTATTGATCATTTTCGCCAAGGAGAGGAGGGTGTTTCAAACTACAAAAGCCAAATCAAGATTAGCAACCCTAGATAAATAATCATCATTTAGGGTAGATCTTAAAGCATGTAGGGCTTTGTATTAGCCTCAATGTTCTTACCATTTAAACAATATGCATTATTAGTTGTGGCAAGATAAACATGGATGCCTAGGGCTTTGAGGTACAAAGACATCTTAACCTTCCAAATTTGGATGTAAAGAATGTCAAAGGTGGGTGGCGACATGAAGTCCATGGTGTGTGTACAAATAATGTGATTAGCCTAAAAATGAGGATCTTTAACTCTAGGTTGTGAGACCCAAATTCAGAGCACTTGGCTCTGATACCAATTGTAAGTTCACCTAGAGGGGGGTGAATAGGTGATGGCTAACCTAATGGTCACTTAATGCCAAATAATGCGGAATTAAAAACTATTATGACCTAAACTAAACTCTTACACTAAACACCACGTATAACACAAGAGTGTTGCCAAATTCCCCGTGAAGGGCTCTGGACAAACTCCTCTAGATTCCCCTAGATAAGGGTTGAGGTGCCGCGTTGGCTCTCTTGGTTGAATACAAGTGTTAGCAAACAATTCCAAGCAAGTATATCAATATAGCACACAATGAATATCAAGCATATAATGAATAAACACAATATAAATATGCAAGATATAAACACAAGGAGATAGAGAGAGTGAGCAATCGCAAACACAAGGAATTTGTTTCGAGGTTCGAGCACACTTGCTCTACATCCCCGCCTTCGACACACGAAGGATTTCCACTATGCTTGATCCCAATGGATCACTCCTCGGTGCCGCAACACCTACAAGCCCTCGGACTCCCTAGTCCCGTACACACTGCAAGCCCACCGGCTCGCCGAGGCTGCACCTCAAACAAAGAGTTCGCACCCGAACCCGAAACACCGAGTCCACACTAGGACCCGAAACAATGCGAACACAACCGTCCGCCTTGACAAAGAACAAATGAAGTCTTTGGTGATCACAAACACTTTGATCACCTAAAAACTATCTCACTACAACACTCCTATAAGATGAATAATCAATGGGTTGCTCAAGTGTTTGTGTGAGAAAACAAGGAAAGAGATGGTGGAGGAAAACTCAAAGAATCTCTTTTAACACTCTTGATAAACTCTCCTTTTAATTGGAAGTATTGGCTCTCAATTTTGTGGAGAAAAACCTCTGAAAAGAGTAGGAAAAATTGGCTTTAAAAATCTCCAAAAATCTTGATGAAAAACAATGCCCAAACCCCCAAATTTATAGGCTAAGAAAAACTAGCCGTTGGGGTCTGTCAGGCCTAACGGTCGAACGTCCGGTCGGCCGACCATCGGTCATATTTCAGACCGTTTGAGCCATCGGTCGACCGGGCGGTCGACCGAGCCAGGATACAGAGAGCAATCTCTCTGTCTGGTCGGCCGCCCGGCCGTCCGGGGCCTTTTCAGAGAGCAGAGCTCTCTGGACGGTCGACCGGGTCGGTCGGCGGACCTCCTGCCAGAACTGGCTGTGCACGTCTGTGCACGTCGGTCGACCGGGTCGGTCGACCGGCTGAAGCCAGGTCAGGTCTGAAATAGGGATTAAAAACTTGGTCTTTTGGCTAAAATAAAATCCCATAAATTACTGAAAAATCTACAAAAATAGTTTTACCAATATACTTTGATAAACAAACATGCTTGCACAAAATCAAGGCATGTTACAATTGATTTGGACTATTTTTGTAAGTTGAAAAAATTGGCTTAAAACAAAATGGTATTTTTCCAAACTTGATTTTTCTAAAACTTGTTTTCTAAAACTTCTCCAAATACAAAAACAAGATATTTAAATAACTTTTAAAGCATAGTGTGTATGTATATGATCCACTACACAAACATGGTGAAATATCTATGTTTTTGACATTATGCACTAAACTTGGTTTGGATAAAAGATATGTAAACTATAATACCAAAAACCAAAATGATATTTTTTTCCAAAATAAAAAGTCTTTTCTAAACTGAAAATTCTTTTATGAAAAGACATCTAAAACAAGAGTGTGTGTGTATAGAATACTTGAGCAATCCACCAACTACTCTATTCTTTACATTTTAACTAAAAATAAAATCTTATAAAACAAACCTATACTCAAGTCTTCATCTTCTTGAAGTCTTCACTTGAAGCCTTCTCATCTTCTAGACTTGGTCCAAACACGATCCAACGAGCTCAACTCTTGATGTGGTCTTGATGCATAGGCTCGTGAATCAACCGGTGCTAGCTCCAAAACTTGACTTTAAATCCTTTGCTGAAGCTCCACACCTACTAAGATCTTGATAACAAATCTGTCACTAATTAAACACAAGATCATTAGTACAATAACTACATGAGTTGATCATTATCAAAACTAGAGTGATGGGCCTTTGGGCCAACACTACTAATGCTTTTCTTAGAGCGTCTCTTGTAGAATTGAAAAGTCTCAAGAGCTCATAGAGATTAATTTGAGTAGGGATGTTGGCTACTTGAGCCAAGACATCAAAATGGAACGAAGTTGATGGCCCCGCCCCACTTTTCAGAAGAGCTTTAAGATATCGAAGCTCCTTTTGCTTTTCCATGGATAGCCTCTTGGACTGCTTGATTGTCTCCTCAACTGGCTGTGGGGAGTCTGCTACTAGCTCGCCATACTGCTTCAGGTACTGCTTGCCGGATCGAGTTTTTGATGTGGGAGGTGCGTCTGTGTTAGCAACAAGGGCAGATTTCTCGTCTCCCGAACTGTAAGGAAGGCGAAATCTTTCTCGATTTCTCTTACAGAGATGCTCACCACATTCCTAGAGGATGCTTTAGCTTTGCCTCTGGACTTCCTGCTCATGATAGTTGCCCACTGCTGGCTTTTGACAATGTTAGGATGGACCCACATTGTCTCTCCTTGAGGAGTAAGGACCGGGATAAGTCCTTTCTCTCTTTTATTGTGAGGATCAGTATTGATCACTCTAAGTTTTCCTTTCGGGATGAGAACCACTCCGGTTGGTGCTAGCAGAAGATTTTGTCCAAATTGAATCGGTGACGTAGCTGTCATGTTAGCGGTCACCTTCCTCTGTTCTGAATGAAGATTTAACACCTCTGCATCAATTAGCATCTGAAGGACATCTTTAAAGATGTAGCAGTTCTTGGTAGGGTGTCCCAACATTCTGTGATATAAACGGCAGTTAGGATCTTCATTCTTCCCTACCTCTTCGAGGCGTCTGATCTCCGGAAGCTTGAATATGTTACTCTTTTGGAGTAACTTTAATAAAGGAAGCAAAAGATTTAAGTTAACATAATCTTCATTGCAAGAGTATCCCTTCTTCTTAGTTGAGAAGATGACTCTGCTGCGTGTCGCATTGACTTGTCAGGTCTTGACTTGCTGTCTTTTTCTTCAGCCCTAGCCTGAGCGACGATCTCTCCTGCATGTTCGCCTTGTAGCACCAACTGCTTCGAAGTATGACATTTCGTCACCCCCATTTGAGAAAGTAGGAAAATTTACAGATTGTGATGGCATGTCCCGACCAGTGTGGATTGGGTCATACGGCTAGGATAACATAGTGCCATGCTCTGAAATCTCTCAACGAAAGTATTGATAGACTCTCTTTTCTTCTGCTTGGCTGCAAGGAGAGCGGCACCGAGAGAATCGTCTTCAAAGAAATGAGCCAGAAATAACTTCTCGAGGTCAACCCATATTTTAATTGAGCCGGCAGGAAGTTTCATGAACCATTCAAAGGCGACTCCCTTAAAAGTGCCAATGAATAAACGAGCCAAAATGGCATCGTTCGATACTACATTCTCAGTTTAGGATTTGAAGTAGTATATGTGTTGATTAGTTGACCCTTTACCGTTGAAAGTGTGAAGGGTCGATGCCTTGAAATTGGGAGTGTAGGGAGTCGTATCCTACTTTGTTGGGTAGGGTCAGACTATCCCCACTTCTTGGAGTCCGTCTCGGTTGGCGAGGGCCTCAAGGCGTTGCTCTAATTTGCTCATCCTTTTGGAATTAGTGCTCTTGTTCTTTGAGTTATCCTCCTTTTCAGATGAAGACTTGGGTGGCTCAGAGTCAGAGTGTTCTTTATTCTCAGTGTTCGTAGAGGATGAGCTCTCCATTCCTTTCGTTTGCCCATGGACTTCTTGGAAGGAGTCTTGAATTTTGGCTTCTTTTTTTCCTTAAGCAGTTGTGATAGCATCTGCCTAAGATAGATTCTTGCTGGGCTCGAATCATATCTAACTGCTCCCGTCGGACCCGAGCTTGTTCTTCAAATCGCTTAGCCATCTCTTCGGGAGTTCCCACCATGTAAACAAAGGCAGTTGTCCCCGAACTAGAATTCGAAGACTGGGATTCGATGATGGCGGAATGCTCATCATTCACCTCAATCTCCTTTGCCAACAGATTGTAGTCGACTGGGGAGATCATTCTCGTACGGGTTCGAGTGTATAGGTAGACCCCTTCAGGCCCAATAAAGACATCTTTCAAACCTGGAGATCGATCAGCATCCGATTCCTCTGAGCTAACAGCCAGTTGCTCTCCCTTGGACTTGGTTGGTGTGAAACTCTGCCACACCATGTTTGTAGTCACTTCTAGGTACTCGACGTCAGAGAATGATTACTTCATCTGGGATCGACGTCTTTTGGCTGACTCTGAAGCCGTTGACAACCGGCTAAACACCGAAGGTTTATTTGTCTGAAAGCCGCAATGGCAATCAGAAAGCACTGTTGAGATGAGCTTCTCTTAGTAGAATCAAGGGCGATTTGATGGACACTCATCTTCCTTTTTAGGTGGTCCCTTAGGTCCGTTGAGGGGACATCTGAGGAACTAGCCTCGAACCCTTGAGGGTGAGGGCTTTTTGTCTGAACATGGGTCTCACGTTTCCTTGTTGAAACGCAGACCTTGTGTTGAGTTGGAACACGACTCTTGCGTTCTATTGAAAAGCGGTCATAACATTTAGAGGCAGAAACGCGGGCCTCACATTCTTGGGGAATGTGGGCCTCACATTTTGGAGTCGTGGTAACGCGGGTCTCGCGTTTGACACGGACTTGGCCTTGTTGAAGAACACGAGACTCGCGTTATGGGACAGAAACACGGTCCTCGCATTGCTTAAGAGAAACGCGGGTATCATCCTCACGTTCTGAATCTGCAGAATAGATTATCTCTGCAGTTTCTTCAATTTGTTATCGATGTGCATGGCGCCTTCGTCAACGTTTAGCATTCTGGTTAAGCTGTAGAGGTTATTGGGAACCCTCAGTAACCTAAAATTGTAGAGTTTGGAGAGGAGAGGGATGGGGGAATTGGTCTTCATCGTCTCTTTGATTATGCGCAACCGCTTTTGCTTTACGGGTCTCCTGAGAGAAGTTGACGCGGGCAGCATGGGCTGCATGAGAGGTTTTCAACCTCATCAGAAGTGGCACCCTTTGCATTATAAGCAATGGGGGAGGGCCACTCTAGGAGTAATTTCCGAAGAGATTCGAGAGCAAGTCTCAGAAGAGACTTTGGGTATTGTTGCATTGCCTTGGGGCTGGCAGAGCCTGAGGAAAGGAATTCCTCAAATTTCTCTTGGTCGAATTCAATGATGAGGTATTCTACCTGAAGGCTAATCTAATGGTCACTTAATGATGAATTATGCAAATAAAGAACAAAGAAAAGATCTTTGGTAATCACAACACTTTGATCACCTAAGGGCTCTCACTACAACACACCTATAGGATGAATAATCAATGGATAGCTCAAGTGTGGTGTGAGAAAAACAAGGATGTGAAAGGTGGAGGAAAACTCAAAGACTTTCTTTTAACACTCTTGATAAATCTCTCCTTTTGATTGGAAATATTTGCTCTAAATCAAGTGGAGGAAAACCTCTAAATAGTTCAAGAAAAACTGGTGAAAACCCACTTGAAAATCTTGGCTCTAAACAATGACAAGACCCCCAATTTATAGGCTGCCAGAAAACTAGCCGTTGGGGTCTGTCAGAGCTGCCGGTCGACCGGCGCGGTCGATCGCCAACGGTCGGATTTCTGACCGTTGGAGCCACGGTCGACCGCCCGGGTCGACCGACCCACTGGAGCTGAGAGTCTAACTCTCTGTCGGTCGACCGGCGCGGTCGGCCGAACTTTCCAGAGAGCTCTGCTCTCTGGAGCAGTCGACCGGCACGGTCAGCCGTCCTCCAGTACACTTAGGCGTGCACGTTTGTGCACGTCGGTCGACCGGTCCGGTCGGCCGACTCCTGTATTAGTCGACTATTGAAGGTCACTAGTCGACTAATACGAAGCCTGAAACAATTTTCTGGGATTTAAAACATGGTCTTTTTGGCTCAAATAAAATCCCATAAAATACATAAAAATCTACAAAAATAGTTTAACCAATATACTTTGATATACAAACATGCTTGCACAAAATCAAGGCATGTTATAAAAGATTGGACTATTTTTGTAAATTGGAAATATTTGGCTCAAGATAAAAACTGTATTTTCCAAAACATGTTTTCTAACTTTGTTTTTCCAAAACATCTTCAAATACAAAAACAAGATATTATAATTCATTTTAAGGCATAGTGTGTATGGATATGATCCACTACACAATCAAGATGAAATATCTATGTTTTTGTCATAAATCTCTAAACTTGGTTTTGGTTAAAAGATAAGTACATGAGAAAACACCAAAACCAAACTTGTATTTTTCAAAATGAAAAAGCTTTTCTAAACTAAAAAAAATCTTTTATGGAAAGACAATTCTAAATCAAGAGTGTGTGTGTATATGTACTTGAGCAATCCACCAACTATCTATCCTTTACATTTTATCTAAAACAAAAACAAAATCTTATATCTAGACATAAGTCTTCATCTTCTTGAAGTCTTTACTTGAAGGCTTCTCATCTTCTTGACTTGGTCCAAGCTTGATCCAAAAGCTCCTTGGATCACACCGTGCTAGCTCCAAATCTTGACATTTTATCCTTTGTTGAGCTATGCACCTACTAAGATCTTGATAATGAATCTGTCACTAATTAAACACAAGATCATTAGTAAACATAACTTCATGAGTTGATCATCATCAAAACTAGGGTGATAGGCCTTTGGGCCAACAATCTCCCCCTTTTTGATGATGACAAAACTCATGGAGTTATATGTGCATGGATTAAAGTAAAGCTTCAAAGAAGCTCCCCCTTAACTCATGCATAGACATAAATAATAATATATGACAATGAAGCTCATAAACATGTATGCAAGTATGGAGATAAAACATGCAACAAGCATAAATCAAAATCTTTTTCTCCTATTTGCAATACAAAAACATATATGCATAAATAACAAGGAAGACAAATACCCTTAAGCAATGAAAACATGCATATAAACTCAAATACTTCTCCCCCTTTTTGTCAATCATCAACAAGGGGTTCAAAGTAAAGTCAAATCAAACAAATTTTTTTCTCCCCCTTTTTGTCAAAACAAAAAGATCAAGAAGGGGTAATGCAAATCAACAAAATGTTTTTTTTTAATTAATTTTTCTTAAACAAAAATTTTTAAAGGTATCAGAGCTTTTGTAAAACAAACAAATTTTTAAGATACCAAATTGAAAATAGTCATTATTGTAAAACATATTGATACCAATAGAATTTTAACAAATATGAAGTTGAAGCATTTTGATATCAATGGTAAACATAATGATCCAAAATTTTTATTTTTCATCAAAAACTTTGTACTTTTTTTTTAAAATGTGAACCAATTGAAAGTTAATGCACATGAAAATCATATATATGTATGAAATGAGTATACCAATTGAAATTGATACATACATATATAAGCAAACAAAATATGAGTATATACAAAAAAATTATCAATTTAGATACCAATTGAAAGAGTCCAATGATACCAATTGACATAACAATAAGATCAAGTGTATAACTCATATCCTACCACCCTTCATATGCACAAGATAGAAGATTTTCAATGAAGCATACAAGGCATAATCGCCTATCCATCCTCCCATTGAGGGTAGGGGTTTTCAAAATAGATTTAAAAATAAGCTTGGTTTGAAAAACTCTACCAAATGAAGAACAATTAACTAGTTAAAATAATTTTTAAAAACTAGTTAAAGATCCTTCAAAAACATGAAATCAAAACATGTGTATTTCATGAATCATACTAAGTACATAAATATTCAAGCACTCATAGTCCATAAAGCTCAAAATTATCTTAAAAAATAAAAGATGAGTGTTCAAGAGTCATGTAAATAGCATTTTCATGAAAATGGTCATTGAAGCTCAATAAGATGAATAACATTTTATAAAACATGAAAATTTATTTTTCATTAAAACAAAGCACACTTCTAGGTATATGTATGATTTATCCAATCCTAACAATACACATACATATCCCAAACATAAAAGAGTCTATCAAATGTATTTGCACGAAGGCAAGAGACTCACGGGTATACATGTATATTTATTAGATTTGAATTAAAATACATATACATGAAGTAAAGCATAAAAATTAGCAAAACATGTATAAATGGAAGAATCATCAAAACTAGGCTATACATGTGCATATAGTGAGTACAAGTGAACAATGAAGTGCAAACGTATATGAATCAAATGTGGCTCACTACTTGTACATGTATAAATCCAAGTTTTGACAAATACTACATCTAAACAAAATTTTACCACATGAAGCACAAAACCTAAAACATGAACATGCTCAAAATAATATGAATGAACAAGCATGACATGAATAAAAGGGAGTTTAGATATTGTTACCAACTCCAAAGCTCCAAACATGGTGGTCTTTCCCACCAAAACCTCCTTTGATAGCGATGCGTCTAAAGTGTGTCCATCCAATCCATGTGCATCCACTACCAAGGCACCAAATCTCTCACGTCTTGAGAGATCCCTCACCTACATCAAAAACATGGGGTGGGGGTTTTGGTACCCATTTTTTCTTGGGTCCTTGGGGGTTAGTCTTGTTGTAAGGCACCCAAACATTTTTATTAGCAAAATTTGAAACATGCAACTTATCAAAACAAAATTTTGCTAGATGGCCTTTGCGGCCACAATGTGTACATTTGTACACCTTAGGATGCTTATGTGTATATGTGTGGTCATGACGTGCAACATAAGCAAATGCATGATGAGAGTGATGTGCATGAACATGAGGAGTTTGTTTCTTTGAAAACAAGGACTCCAACTTAGTATGATTGAATGCACATGTGCTCAAATTAGAGCTCAAACTAGCTATTTTATTTTTTAACATATTTATCTCATTAGTGGTGGCATGTAAAGCATAATGAAATAAAGAATCATTTTTCTTATTTTTAGAAACTTTAACTTTTTCTTTTTCTTTTTCTTTTTCTTTTTCAAAAATTTTCTTCTTTAAACAAGAATTTTCTTGCAAAACAATTTCCTTTTGTTTTTCACCAAAATAATTTTATCCTTCAAAATAGTGTTCCCTTCACACAAATCATTTAATTTAGACATAAGGGAAACATTTTCATTTTTCAAAACCTCATTTTCTTTTTCTAAGCATGCAATGTTAGATTTAAATGAATCTTGTTCTATATGCATGCAATCAAGTTTATTTTCAAATTTTATTATCTTTCTTAATCATGTCATATTTCTCAAGCAATAGTTGACAAAAAGTAGATAGCTCATCATATGACATGTTATTATCCTCATCCTCGAATTCGGATGTTACCTCAAGGGGGTTATCCCCTTGGACCATGTAGCACACATTTGAGATGTTGCTTCCAACGTCCGAATCGCTCCCCGCATAGTATTGATCATTTTCGTCAAGGGAGAGGAGGGTGTTCCACACTACAAAAGCAAAATCAAAGTTAGAAACCCTAGATAAATAATCATCATTTAGGGTTGACTTTAAAGCATGAAGGGCTTTTGCATTAGCCTCAAGATTCTTACCATCTAAACAGTATGCATTATTAGTAGTGGCAAGATAAACATGATAACCTAGGGCTTTGAGGTACAAGGACATCCTCACCTTCTATATATGGATGTTAACAATGTCAAACATGGGTGGTGACATGAAGTCCATGGTATGTGTACAAAAATATTGTGATTAGCCTAAAAATAAGGATCTTTTACTCTAGGTTGTTAGACCAAATCAGAGTACCAAGCTCTGATACCAATTGAAGGCTAATCTAATGGTCACTTAATGATGAATTATGCAAATAATGCAAATAATGCGGAAGCTAAAAGCAAATATGACCTAATTAAAACTTTTACACTAAACACTATGTATAACACAAGAGTGTTGCCGAATTCCCTGTGAAGGGCTCTGAACAAACTCCTCTAGATTCCCCTTGAATGGGTTGAGGTGCCGCGTTGGCTCTCTTGGTTGAATACAAGTGTTAGCAAACAATCCCACTCAAGTATATCAATTAAGCACAAATGAATATATCAAGCATATAAAGATAGACAATAATTGAATGCAAGATATAAACAAGAGACAAAGAGAGAGAGAGAGCAATCGCAAACACAAAGGGTTTGTTTCGAGGTTCGAGCACACTTGCTCTACATCCCCGCCTTCGACACACGAAGGATTTCCACTATGCACGATCCCAATGGATCTCTCCTCGGTGCCGCAACACCTACAAGCCCTCAGAATCCCTAGTCCCGTACACACCGCAAGCCCACCGGCTCGCCGAGGTCGCACCTCAAACACGAGTTCGCACCCGAACCCGAAAACACCAAGTCCTCACTAGGACCCAAACAATCACGAGCACACTTGCCCGTCTCCTCAAAGAACAAAGAAAAGATCTTTGGTGATCACAACACTTTGATCACCTAAAGGCTCTCACTACAACACACCTATAGGATGAATAATCAATGGATAGCTCAAGTGTGGTGTGAGAAAAACAAGGATGTGAAAGGTGGAGGAAAACTCAAAGACTTTCTTTTAACACTCTTGATAAATCTCTCCTTTTGATTGGAAATATTTGCTCTAAATCAAGTGGAGGAAAACCTCTAAATAGTTCAAGAAAAACTGGTGAAAACCCACTTGAAAATCTTGGCTCTAAACAATGACAAGACCCCCAATTTATAGGCTGCCAGAAAATTAGCCGTTGGGGTCTGTCAGAGCTGCCGGTCGACCGGCGCGGTCGACCGCCAACGGTCGAATTTCTGACCGTTGGAGCCACGGTTGACCGCCCGGGTCGACCGACCCACTGGAGCTGAGAGTCTAACTCTCTGTCGGTCGACCGGCGCGGTCGGCCGAACTTTCCAGAGAGCTCTGCTCTCTGGAGCAGTCGACCGGCACGGTCGGCCGTCCTCCAGTACACTTAGGCGTGCATGTTTGTGCACGTCGGTCGACCGGTCCGGTCGGCCGACTCCTGTATTAGTCGACTATTGAAGGTCACTAGTCGACTAATACGAAGCCTGAAACAATTTTCTGGGATTTAAAACATGGTCTTTTTGGCTCAAATAAAATCCCATAAAATACATAAAAATCTACAAAAATAGTTTAACCAATATACTTTAATATACAAACATGCTTGCACAAAATCAAGGCATGTTATAAAAGATTGGACTATTTTTGTAAGTTGGAAATATTTGGCTCAAGATAAAAACTGTATTTTCCAAACATGTTTTCTAACTTTGTTTTTCCAAAACATCTTCAAATACAAAAACAAGATATTATAATTCATTTTAAGGCATAGTGTGTATGGATATGATCCACTACACAATCAAGATGAAATATCTATGTTTTTGTCATAAATCTCTAAACTTGGTTTTGGTTAAAAGATAAGTACATGAGAAACACCAAAAACCAAACTTGTATTTTTCAAAATGAAAAAGATTTTCTAAACTAAAAAAAATCTTTTATGAAAAGACAATTCTAAATCAAGAGTGTGTGTGTGTATGTACTTGAGCAATCCACCAACTATCTATCCTTTACATTTTATCTAAAACAAAAATAAAATCTTATACCTAGACATAAGTCTTCATCTTCTTGAAGTCTTCACTTGAAGGCTTCTCATCTTCTTGACTTGGTCCAAGCTTGATCCAAAAGCTCCTTGGATCACACCGTGCTAGCTCCAAATCTTGACATTTTATCCTTTGTTGAGCTATGCACCTACTAAGATCTTGATAATGAATCTGTCACTAATTAAACACAAGATCATTAGTAAACATAACTTCATGAGTTGATCATCATCAAAACTAGGGTGATAGGCCTTTGGGCCAACACTACCGTCTTCCCGAGGAGCCATACATCGACTTGCGCCATAGTATTCTCATCAGTAGAGAAGAAAGACCCCAGCGGAGTCGCCATCTTTTGTTTGCTCAGAAAAGAACGTTCTCGGGTCGGTGTAAGATTTCTTTGGGTGGTTGAAAAATTACAACGGAACGATTCTGATTACAAAAAAAGGAAGAAGGCTCGGTTCTCTCTTTTGTTTAAAGTTGGGTTCTTTGAGTGGCATGAAGAGTGATTCTTGTTCTCTATTGACCGGCCGACTTTCTAACTTCTCTTCAGGATACTCTCGAAGAGTAATCAGAGAGGAACTCTATTTTTAACACGTGAAGTGTTTAGAGTCCACTTATTATACTCTCTCTCCCCAAAAGTCTTTTCTTTGGATTCAAAAAGAGCCTGGATTCAAAAAATTCCTCTTAATTCCAAAGAAGTCGTCCCCCTTCAAAGCAACTCAGGCTATTTATAAGGAGTCATAGGGGTATTGTTGTCCCCTAAAATCCCTCCACAATGGAGATTAACTCCCCTATTGCGTGAGGAGTTAATTGATCCACTAGTAGGGGCCTGTTACAACAGAAACACGGGTCTCGCACTGGACATGGACCTCGGGTGCTTGTTGTAGACGTGGATGTCTCAAAATACGGAGTTGCTCAGACTCGCGTTTGACGTTAGACGTAGGGTTTCTCAGACCCGCATCTGAAGTGGAGCACCGAGTTTCTCAGAGTCACGCTTGAAATGGGACGCGGAGTTACTCAGACTCGTGTTTGAAGTGACACGCAGAGTTTCTTAGACCCGCGTCTGAAGTGGAGTGTCGAGTTGCTCAGACTCATGCTTAACCTGGAACGCGAAGTTACTTAGACTCATGTTTGATGGGATGCAGAGTTACTCAGACTTGCATCCAATGTGAGCTTACTCAGGCCTGCGTCTGAAGTCTCCACGCTTCTTGGGACGCGAGGTCCACGTTTCAGTTTAAAACGCGACCTTCGCGTTGAAGTGAGATTTGCGTTTCATGACTTGTCCTTGATGATTTTGGACAGTCTACACAATGCACAAAGATGGAATCTGAATTTTCAATGGAAGTATGGCTTCACATCTGTATACCAAAGAAAATGGTGTAGCCTTCATTGCGGTTTTGACCGTTATGTGGTAAGCTTAGAGACATTCGCCTAGTTTCTCGTCCTAGCCTCGTTGACTTTTTGAGATAAACTTCTTGAGAAGTTTTCTGATGGTCTTGTTAAAGGCTTCTGCAAGACCGTTGGTAGTAAGCCATCGAAGGTTAATTTTGAATTCTAAACTTATTACAGAATCTCTGAAATGCTCGACTAACAAATTAGGGTCCATTGCTGTGGACAATCCCTCGAGAAATACCGAAGCGGTATATTACGTGATGTTTCATAAACTTGATCATGTCGGACGTCTTTACTTACTTTAGAGGGATAGTTTTCATGTAGGGAGAGAGGAGATAGATGAGATAGAGGAAGATAGCACAAAGATCGGAAGATAAAGGAGCAAGAAACGGCGCATGCAGTAGGTTGCCGGTCGACCGGTGTGCACGAGGTGCACAAACGCAGAACGGTCGACCGCCCGGTCGACCGTTACATGGAAGCAGTCGACTGCCCGGTCGACCGACTGCAAGGAGCCAAGTCTTAGTTAGAGACGGTCAACCGGCGCGGTCGACCGTGGCATGGGTCGGTCGACCGGCCGGTCGACCGACAGACGCGTTTTCTGCAATCCTTTAAGGATTCAGATTCCTTTTCTGCTTGGGATCGAATCTAATTGAGGTTTCCTAAAACCCGAGGACTCAGTGGCTATAAATAAGGGCTAGAGCCCTCATGTATTGTGTCCCAGAAATCTCACTAAAAATCTCCATTGGAAATTCCTTGTTGAAGGAATAAGTTGTAATTGATTATTGAATCAATAAAATCTCTCTCCCTTGCCCCGAGGACGTAGGCACGTTACTGAACCTCGTTAAATACTGTGTTGATTATTTTTTCTCTATTATTTCTTCTATTCTTGTCGTGTTGGGTACATCTCCGGCTGCATCAGTCTCCACCTGGTTGGTGGAATCCTCAAAGAGGTTGTTATCCTGCGCACAATAATTGGTATCAGAGCATCCTAGTTTCGTCGTGAGATCATCTGGTGATTCCAAGGGCATCAGTTGCTGTTTGGCGGAGATCGTGTGTCGATCTCGGAGCGGCGTTGGGACTGTTTGTGGGATCGTGTGTCGATCTCAAAACAGCGTGTAGATTGCTCGAGGATCAGTTTAAAGGAGTAGATTGCTTCGAAAACTCTTCGAGAGTTTCACGTAGAGGTAAAGATCCTATCTTTATCCAGTTTGTTTTATCTAACTCCGTTTGTTTCCGCATTGCTTTGAGGAATTAGTTGAGAAGATGGCTGGAGAAGGTACATCCATGAATTCACATCCGCTGAGGATTGATGTGGTAAAGTTCAACTGCACGATCAACTTCGGTATGTGGAGGTGTGAGGTGATGGATGCGCTGACGGCATCAAATCTCGAAGACACTCTACGGTTGGAGAAGAAACATGCATCAACAATGGAAGAAGATTGGGACAAGATGAACCGTACGGCGTATGGCTTGATCAGGTCTTGTCTGGTACAAGACATCAAGTATCATGTGTTGCATAAGACATCTGCGAGGCAGCTGTGGGAGATCCTGGAGAAGAAGTATTTGACGAAAAGCATAGAATCGCGGTTGCAGTTGAAGAGTAAGCTTTATAGTTTTCAGATGCAAAGAGGATGCTCCATCAATGAACACTTGAATCGCTACACGAGGCTTCTTACAGATCTAGTTAATATGGATATGGAGACCAATGAAGAGGATAAGGCGGTAATACTATTGAATTCTCTTCCTAAGAAAGAGTATGAGACCTTTACTCTTACATTGATCAATGGAAGAAAATCTCTTAACTATAGTGAGGTGTCTGCTGCTGTAGGCTGTCTAAAAGTCATCTAAGGACAGGCCATTAAAAGGCAGAGTCTCAAGTTCTAGACGCGTTGGCTCGACACCCGCGTCTCAGCATCAAGGCGTGTTGGCTCGACACCCGCGTCTCAGCATCAAGGCGCGTTGGCTCGACACCCGCGTCTCAGCATCAAGGCGCGTTGGCTCGACACCCGCGTCTCAGCAACAAGGCGCGTGGGTCTAAACCCGCGCCTCAGTTGTAACCACCCGGATTACGGGGCCAGTCACTGCACAAGTAGCGGGAAGTGGCCCCTCATTGTGGAGCGTTTTTAGGGGGGACGTTCACCCCCTAGGACCTCTATAAATAGCCTCATTTGCTATGAGGTCGAGGCAATCGGCAATCAGAGAAGAGGGGGGCGGTAAAAAAAAAAAAAGAAGGATCAGGCATCAAAGAGGAGATCATCAACAAAGAGAGAGAGAAGACTCTTCGTCAAGCTTGCTGCGTACGAGCTGCTCTTCGCCTACCTTCTCTTTGAGAGTTTTGGTAGACAGAGCTGTGTTACTCTTTCTACCACCCAGAGAGAAGATCCCCCGACGGTCCCGACGGTCATCCGGTCAACGGAGAACAAGACTCACTCTCCACCGCCACACGAAGAACCCAGCCTTAAACAAAGGGGGGATTCAAGACTCAACATCCTCCCTCCCTTGTAACTGGAAGGAAAAAGTCTGGTTGTAATAGTTTCATTTGATTCAAGGAAATCTTTACACCCATCACTATCTCCTCTTCTTTCCGGCGCGTACAAGAGATGGCGACTCCACTGGGGACTACATTTGTCACTGAGGAGCAAATAGTGGCGCAAGATGACGTCCACCATAAGGGGAAGATGGTCGAATCGCTCGTTGTCGAGTTCGACCAGGCGAAGTACGAAGAGTTTCTCTCTTCCGGCTCCAAGAGCCCAAAGACCCGCGTCTGCCGCCGGGTCTCGACGGGGAATGGCCTCGAGGCCCGATCTGTGGCTTTCTCGAGCTCCCCTGCTGCCGACTGTGCCAAGCAAGGTACACGCGCCAACGCCTCTCAGAAGGCCCGCGTGGTCCCAGGCACGTCTGCCTTTGCGACCAACCGCGTCGCACAGAACACCCGCGTCAGCGTCTCTCAGGAGACCCGCGTGGTCAAAGTCCCTGGTGCCCAGCATCAGGATGTCGTTGGTCTCTCTCCACCTCCTCGACGCAATCGAAACGCTGAGCGTCGACAGAGGAGACGTGCGCGTCAGCTGCAAGTTAGAACCGTTGGTTGTCCAACTGAGGCAGGACGCGACGTACAATCTCGCGCCTTGCCCGCGCCGCGTCCAGTACGTGAAATTCGCGTTTGGCGCCCCAAACGCGAGATTCCTTCAGCTAGGTCCTCTGAGGACCAACTCACCAAACGCCAAGATGAGACCTCTGCGCCTCGTCAAGCGCAAGAGGCACGAGCCCATAGGCGTGGGGCCCAACGGCCCATCCTCTCTCAAGTGTCTCTGCTCCGACACACCAAACAGCAACACGACAGGCGCGTTTTGTCTCAACAGAGACGCCAGACGCGCGCTGAACAGCTGCGGCGCAAGAACCGCGTCCCTGATGCCTGCGTCCAGGCTGTACAGCACATGGATGCCTCCCGTCTTCGACGTTGCGAGGCTAATCTTTTCAATCCCCCTCCCATGGATTTGAGGGATTATCTGACGAAGAAAAGAAGTGTCAATCAGGCCACTTCGTCGTGTTGCTGCCAACGGCTCATCCATATGCTCTCTGAGTGCCGTTGCGGATCAGGCGTACACCAGCAATCTTTAGTCAAACAGCTGACCCTGATTCCTCCGTCAGCTAAAAGAAGACGCTCCCACAGAAGGAGAACCTTCTCTGACGTTGAGTACCCGGAGCTCACTGCGAATATGACAAGCAGGAGCAAGGGAAAACAACATGCAGTCAGCTCAGACGAGTCCGAGTCTGACTCTGAACCGGAAGGGGTGTATCGACACACTCGCACCCGGACTGGGGCCATTTCCCCAATTGACTATAATGCCTTGGCCCATGGCATTAAAGTGAATGATTCTCACTCCGCCTTAGCGGAATCAAGGGCTTCAAACTCTTCCGTCGAGAAGGAGACCTTCGCCTACATGACAGGCACTCCTGAGGAGACGGCTAAACGTTTGGAGCAGATCCAGAAGGCACAAATGGATATGATTCTTTCTCAGCAAGAATCTATCAACTCCCTCAAGCAGGCGATTGCACAGCTGCTCGAAGACAGGAGGAGGTCCCCTCCTAAAAAGTCAAAGGGCAAAGGGAGAAAGGGAGAAAGCTCATCTTCCGAACCTTCTGGGGAGACGCGGCGATCTACTTCCGGCTCGTCCAAGTCCTCGTCGCAATTAAAAGGCGACCAAGACCAAGGAAAGGCTCATGTTAAAAGAATGAGTCAACTGGAGCGACGCCTCGAGGCCCTTGCCAATCGCAAAGACCTCCAAGAAGTAGGAGTGGTCCGGCCCTACCCGGCTGAATGGGACTTGGTTCCGTACCCGCCCAAGTTCAAAGCTCCAACTCTTCAAGCCTTTGATGGGAAGCGGTCACCCAACCAGCACATCTACTACTTCAAATCCCAAACCGGGAATGTAGTAGATAATGACGCCATCCTGGCACGCCTGTTCATCGGCACCCTGAAAGGGTTGGCCTTTGAATGGTTTATGAAGCTCCCAGAAGGTTCTATCAAGAACTGGGGCGATTTGGAGAAGCTGTTCTTAACACGCTTCTTCGAGGATGACTCCGAAGTCACAATGCCAACCCTTTTGGCTACCAAACAGCGAAAAGGGGAGTCCGTCAAATCTTTCGTGGAAAGATTTCGGAACATGGCACTCCGGTGTCCAAGCGGTATGACCGAGGCCACCCTGGTGGAAACATGCCGCCACAATCTCCAAACCTCACTCCTTGCTCAAATAGGAGTTGCTGAAAGCCGCACCTGGAAGCAATTAGTCCAACAAGGTGAACAGGCTGAGGAGATTGTCGCCCGCGTCAGAGCGGAGGAAGGTAAGCCTAGGCCGAAAAGATCGACAAGGCGTGCGCCGGACACATCCCTCCAAACAAAGCGGAAGGATAATTTGGCAACGGAGACCAAATCTCCCGCCAAACCTCAATCAGGCATGGCGAGTGGCTCTTCAAGTCAGCCTCGCGCCAACAAGCAATATTCCTTCAAGGAGGAACATGTCGATTCGCTCTTTAAACTACTCAACAAGAGCAACCGACTGAAGCTCCCTGAAGCTAGGCGCCCAGAGGAAGTCGGCAAGACCGACAATCCCAACTACTGCATGTATCACAGGATGTTGGGACACCCCACCAAAAGCTGCTACGTCTTCAAGGACATCCTTCAGGCTCTGATTGACGCGGAGGTGTTAAAGCTCCGACCAGAGCAGAAGAAGGAAACGACTAATGTGACGTCAGTCCTCCAGTTCGGAAGACAACCTCCAACGCCTGCGGGGGTAACTCCTATTCCAAGAGGAGAGCTGAGAGTGGTCAACACAGACCCTCACCAGCAGCAAGAGAAAGGCTTGGTACCCGTCCCTACACCTCAAGGGAAAATTATGTGGGTCCACCCTGACCTTGTCAATGAACAGCAATGGACTACTGTGACCAACAGGAAATCCAAAGGCAAGGCAAAGGCCTCATCCTGCAATGTGGTGGGTGCCTCCTCTCGAGAAGCGGAGACTGATATCCCTTCACTGACCGACTCAGAGGAGGAAACGATAGTCTTGGCCGCAGAGCCCAACCAACCGATGGCGGGAACCCGTTCAGGACAGGCGTACTTGAAACAGTACGGCGAGACGGCAGTAGCCTCTCCACAACCAACTGCGGAGCCAGTCAGGCCCTCCACAAAGCCACCTGTGGAGAAGCAGAAGGAGACTCGATTTTCTCGAGCCCTTCAAAAGGGCATCGCAGAAGGATCTACGGCACCTTACCGCTTTGATGTCCTAGCTCAGTTGGCCAACATTCCGGCACGCATGACCTTGTATGAACTTCTTAGACTATCAAAGTCGACCAGGGAAGCTCTGCAAGAAGCTCTGGCAAATGCTGAGGTCTTCATGACCCAGGTGCCGAAGGAGGAAGATGTAGAGGATTGCCTCCACACCTCCCAGAATGCCCCCTGCATCACCTTCACGGCAGATGATATGCAGGTGAAAGGGAAGCATGATCGACCCCTGTACTTCACAGGGTATATTGGATCGTCCGAGGTGAACCGCATCCAGGTAGATCCAGGGTCCGCGTTGAGCATCATGCCTCGCCGGGTCATGCAACATCTCGGCATTCCTACCCATCGTTTGAGCCCCACCCAGACGACTATCTATGGGTTCAATGCCAACCAGACCCGTCCGATGGGGAAGATCAAGCTCAGGTGTCAGATTGGAAGCCTCAAGTCGGAAGTGACATGCTACATCATCAACGCCGACACTTCCTACAATCTATTGCTGGGACGACCGTGGATTCACCGCAACTCCATCGTTCCCTCCACTCTTCACCAAGTCATGAAGTACATTGACGGGAGTGGAAATGTGCAGACGTTGATCGCCGAAAGGTATCCGTTCAAAGGGGTCGAGAATTATTTCACCGACTCTTTGCTGTACCAAGATCCGGTGGAGACGGATGAAGCCCCACAACCAGAGGAGCCAGACTCTGGTAATAAGGCTGACACTGAGCCTGAGAAAGAAGAGTGCCTGTGGGAGTTAGAACCACTTGTAACGGGCACTAATAAGCCCGATGTTGATAATACCACCGATGATGTAGGCGGTTGGTATATTAATGAAGATTTAGATTTTGCGTATTTCTCTGTGTGTGCTTCTGATTCAATACCGTCAGATACTAGCACTGATATAGATGACGATCTCTGGTCGGCAATGGGTGCCTTAACATCATTGCATGTACCAGTGAAATCGTCCTTCGAGACATACCAAGACAATGGTAATGCGCAAGAATCTATATTTATGGTTCCAGCAAGACGGAAAGGCCAAAAACCAATTCTTTTTGGGCGAATCTCATCTGAACCAACGCCCCGCGAAGAATCGGAAGGCGAGGAAGAATCCCCTCAGTTCGATCATTACGAACCAAAAGCGCTCAAAATAATGAGATGCATGGGGTACGACATGACCAACAAACCCGGGTTGAACTTCGGCAAAGGAAGGAGGACGTTGCTTCAATCCTTTGTGCCAAAAGGGAAGGCCCCCGATTATTATCATCGGACACGCCGGGGGTTGGGCTATGTATCAACTCCGGTCCCATCAGCCTCCGATTCTCAAGAATCGTCGAGCAACGATTACTCTTCAGACACATCATCTTGGGAGTCAGATGTCAGTGTCGGCAAAATCTTCAAGGAACTTTCAGTGAACATGGTTTCGACAAGCCACCTAGAAGATGGAAATGAAGAAATGATCCAATCTGATACAGATACTTGGATCAAACATTTAAATGCTCTTTGGGATACCCCTTTGAACAGCGCGAGCCACCCACAGAAGACAAGGTTGTTCAGATCAACCTAGGAGATGAGGCTAACCCTAAGCCCATCTTCATAAGTGACGGCCTGTCACCTTCGGAGAAGAAAGATCTAATATCTCTTGTGCAAGAGTATATAGACGTCTTCGCCTGGAATTATGAGGACATGCCAGGACTTGATCCTCAAGTGGCCATGCACCGCCTCAACATCAATCCGGACGTAAAGCCTGTCAAAAACAACAGCGACGGTTTTGCCCAGAAATAATGGAGGCAATTCAATCAGAAGTCAGAAAACTTATTGATTCTGGCTTCATCAGGGAAGAACAACATCCCGACTGGGTAGCCAACATTGTCCCAGTTGCCAAGAAGAACGGGAAGATCCGGATCTGCATCGACTTCCGTGATCTAAACGAGGCTTGTCCCAAAGACGAATTCCCATTGCCAATCACAGATGTCATGATTGACAATACTTGTGGATTCGAACGAATGTCCTTCATGGATGGATTCTCAGGATACAATCAAATCAAAATGTATCCTGACGATGAAAAGCACACCTCCTTCAGGACACCATTGGGGGTTTATTGCTATACCGTCATGCCCTTCGGACTGAAAAATGCAGGGGCAACATACCAAAGGGCCATGAACGCCATTTTCCATCAGCAAATACGAAAAACGGTGGAATGTTATGTTGATGACATCGCGGTAAAAAGCCGCACTAAAGGTGATCACATAGCGGACCTGAAGGTGGTCTTCGACATCATGCGGGCTCATCAATTGAAGATGAATCCTACAAAGTCCTTCCTGGGGGTGGTCAGTGGTAAATTCTTAGGATTTGTTGTAACATCTACCGGAATTCACTTGGACCCGGAAAAGGTTCGCGCTATCCAGGAGATGCAACCTCCGAGAAATCTCAAGGAACTCAGGGGATTGCAAGGACGATTGGCGTACATCCGTAGGTTCATCTCAAACCTCTCCAGAAGATGTCAACCCTTCACTAAGCTAATGAAGAAGGGTGTCTCGTTCATTTGGGACGACGCTTGCCAACAAGCGTTCGAGGAAATTAAACAATACCTCACCTAACCACCAGTCCTTGTAGCTCCGGTATCCGGAAAGCCTTTCCTGGTGTACGTCCGGGCAATGGATCATTCTTTAGGAGCTCTACTAGCTCAGAATGATGATCGAGGACAAGAGCAAGCAATCTACTATCTGAGTAGAACAATGATCGGAGCCGAACATCGGTATAACCCGATCGAGAAGGAATGTTTGGCACTGGTGTTCGCTATCCAGAAAATGCGACACTATCTGGTAGGCCAAACTATAAACGTCATATCAAAAGTCAACCCCCTGAGGTTACTTATGACTAAACCTTCATCGCTAAATGGCCGACTGGCAAATTGGGTCATATTGCTCTCCCAATATGAGATGCGCTTTTTACCACAAAAGGCCATTAAGGGACAAGCAGTCGCGGATTTCCTAGCTGAGCACCCAGATCCGAGGGCAGCCAAAGTCTACGAGGATCTCCCAGATGAAGTTGCTGAAGTCTGCCTGACTCAGACATCGTTCGAAAGTCAAGTATGGCAACTTTTCTTCGACGGTGCATCAAGAACAAGCCCGAAGGGACACGTAGTAGCAGGAGTAGGAGTAGTACTCGTATCCCCACAAAATTATGTGATTCCCCAAGCTGTCTCATTAACTGAGCCTTGTTCCAACAATGTGGCGGAGAACAACGCTCTTTTGATTGGGATGCAATTCGCCGATGAGATCGGCGTTAAAAATCTCGAGGCATATGGCGACTCCAAGCTCATCGTCAGCCAAGTTCGCGGGGAGTACGAAGTCAGACATGAAGACTTAGTACCCTATTACAACGCGACTATCCGCATGGCCGAGGGGTTTACAAGCTTCTACATCGACCATATACCGCGCAGGCAAAATGCGCACGCAGATGCACTCGCATCCCTGGCTGCCTCCTTAGCTCGTCCAGCTGGAGTAATGGAGAAGATATTCGTCTACAGCCACGACCTGTATTACCCGAGAAATGCTCTCGAGGACTATCAGGAGTCAACGGGAGGTCGTCACCGCGAAGAAGCATTTGAAGCATCAACCGGTCCAGAGCTTAGAGACTGGCGATTCCCCTACATTGATTTCGTCTTATACGGCATTCTGCCTGAAGACACCAGAGAGGCGGCTGCCATTAAAAGGAAAGCCCCCAAATTCTATTACAATGCGATTACGCGAACATTGTATCGTCGATCGCATGACGGGATCTTGCTCCGGTGCCTCTCACCAAAGGAGGCTCAAGAGGTATTGAAAGAAGCCCACGACGGCATGTGTGGAGCCCATCAACCTGGCCCAAAACTGGCACATCGACTCCAAAGATTGGGTTACTACTGGCCCAAGATGATTGCCGATGCCGTCACTTATGCCAAGAGATGTCACGCCTGCCAAGTGCACGGCGATTTCATCCATCAAACACCAGGGTACCTCCACTCTACGGCCTCTACCTGGCCATTTGAAATGTGGGGCATGGACGTGGTTGGTCCTATCAGCCCACCATCATCAAAAGGACATCGGTTTATTTTGGTAATAATCGATTACTTCTCTAAGTGGGCTGAGGCCATTCCCTTGAAGGAAGTCAAGTCGTCGAACGTGATCAAGTTCGTGAAACACCACGTTATTTACCGTTTCGGTGTACCTCGGCGAATTGTCCATGACAATGGGCCTCCGTTCATCAGCCAGGCTTTCCAGAGATTCTGCGCTAAGTTCAGAATCCAGAGCGTGTCCTCAACGGCATACTATCCTGCCGCTAATGGCCTCGCAGAAGCTTTCAACAAGACTATTGGCAAGCTTCTCAAAAAGTTCGTCTCGAAAAGTCAACGAGACTGGGACGACAAGTTGGGTGAATGCTTATGGGCTTACCGCACAACTGTGCGAACCCAACTAAAGCTACGCCATTTTCTCTGGTCTATGGGTGTGAAGCCGTGCTCCCACTAGAGATCCAAATTCCATCTCTACGCGTCGCCTTGACAGCGGAGATGACAACAGAGGAGAAGCATCGACAGCGACTCCAGGAACTGGAGGCCTTAGATGATAAACATCTGCAGGCCCAACAGCAAATCGAGCTCTACCAAGCTCGAATTACCAGAGCCTTCAACAAGAAAGTTAAAGTGCGAACCTTCAAGAAAGGCGATCTTGTCTTAGCCGTCAGAAGACCCATGGTAATGACGCACAAGACAAAAGGAAAATTCCAACCCAAATGGGAAGGACCATTTGTAGTAGAGTCAGTCTACTCAAATGGGTCATATCGCCTCATAACCTCGAATGGCGATACACTCATGATGCCGATCAATGGCAGGTTCCTGAAGAAATACTATCCTTAGATGGTATTCTCCCGCTGATCAAGTTAAAAGTACACCTCTGATCAAAGTAAGAAGAATTTCTTCATTATAACATCCGACGCCCCCGACGGCTAAGGATAGAAGAAAATGTTGGCTTCTAAGCCCAACATAAGTCTTCGACAACTCATCATGCTAAGGGGAATAGCATGGCTAGCCCAACTCAAACGGTAGTTGGTAAAGGCACCTCAAATCCGTTGACAGCTGAGGGTTTGCTAAAAATCCTGAGTGGACTTGGCATCACTCCTTCCTCCAAAATCCCTTACCAATTCTCATATGCAGAATGGTAGGTCTACAAAATACAGCCATTACTAAGTTAACACTATACCTCTGGTAATGAAAACTTTTCAATATTCCTTGTCGAGTACAAATTTTGTTTGTCAACTCTACACGGAGTATCGAACTTTCAAACTTGCCAAGTTAACACTATACCTCTGGCACTTCAAATTTTCACCTGTCAATTTTCACCAATAGAATGACAGGCCCTCAAATTAGTCTAATCATGAGTCAATCTTTGTCAAGTTAATATCACACCTCTGACAAATTACTGTTAAAGTTTAACACCACACCTCTAAACAGTAATCAAGTTTCTGCCAGGTTTAATATTACACCTCTGACGGTCACTTTTCTTCAGACTTCCACACCGAAGCTGAAATGGATGATGCTAAGTTAACACCACACCTCTAGCCTCCAAGTCATTGCTAAGTTCAACAATACACCTATGGCCATGACTTTCCCTCGGACTTCCTTATGCAAGCCGAGATGACCAATGCTAAGTTCAACATTACACCTCTAGCATTACCCTCACTGTCAAGTTAAACATTACACCTATGACAGTGATACTTCTGAGTTAAGTTAATATCACACCTCTGATTCACATCCTTGTCAAGTTAACATTACACTTCTGACAAGACCGCTTTCAACCCGTTAAGTTAATATCACACCTCTGACGGTAACAAACTTTCCTAGATTCCCTACGAGTCTGGTCCCACTTGTTATTCTCTTCAACAGAATAACAAGTCTACCTAAAAAACATTGTTAGGTTAATACTACACCATCAACAGTGTTTCCATCAAATCCCCAGTTGAGCTCAATCAAGTTAATCCCAAACACTTGATAAAAGTTCACCCTCCCTGGGGGTACCAATTCTACTTGTCACTTTCTTTTATAAAGTGGCAGGTCCATCAAAAAATTTCATCTCTGTCAAGTTAATATTACACCTCTAACAGTATCGTGAGAGTTCCTGAAATAGGATCTTTCTCCACAAAGTTTGACTTATTAAAATTACCATCATAATTTTGACAAAGTCAAAGACTCTTTGCTTCTATGCGTCTAACTGAAGACAAAAAGTTCAAGACAATAAAAGAGGCAAAAAGAGAAGTGTCACTTTTATTTATTTCCAGGCATATGAAAGTGATACAAAAACGCTCTCTTATCAATAAGATTGAGTGCTACAGTTAAAACCTCTCTTATACAATAAGATTGAGTGTTACAGTTAAAACGCTCTCTTACAATAAGATGGAGTGTTACAATTAAGGAGTACAAAGAAGTCCCTCTCTCTCTCAGAGGTTGCACTCACTCCTTGAAGCCGCATCTGATTCCAAGTACAGGATGGTGCATGATGTAAACATCAAAAGAGCCCTAGCTGACTAAGCTAAGAGCAATGGTGTTCTTGAGGTCCGGTGGCAGCAGAAAGTCCTGCAACCCTTCGTTCATGAGCATCTCTTTCCCCAGCAGGCCATCCAGCAGACATGGAAAGTCCTCGATGTCACTTCTGGAGTGGGAGAGGAAGAGGATCCTATCTGCCGCCGTGTCCACCGTAACCTCCTCGCCGTCATACTTACCCTGACCATCTCTTGCCAGCAGGCATGATTGGTGCAGTGGATCTGAAGAGACCTTGGCGAGAGTCGAGTCCTCGTCAGGGACATAATATATTCCCTTGTGGACGACGAGGACCATAATATATTCCCTTGTGGACGAACATCGAACAAGTTCGCCGTCCGATATATTCTCCCACGGACTTGGCGAACATGAAGAAGAATGACCAAGCCTACCTGCAAAAAAAAAAAGCAAACAGGGAATCAGACAATTTAGAGCTTAGTACACTTCAGCAGAAGAAAACTAAGTCACAGACGCGGCTATTTTCAAAGACCGCAGACGCGGGAATGATCCGCGCAGCGAGCCAGATTCCTGCGACAATAAAAACAGACGCGAGCGAGACTGTGATACACACAGAATTTAAACGCGACTTAACTCCACATCCGCGTCTAAGATACAAGGTGCGCAGAGAATCAGACGCCGAAAATTGCCATCTCTCTATTGGAGGAACAGGAGTTGCAAGATCCGGGTCTGAAGCCTTCAACCCGAGTTGGAATTCATCCAAGTCAGTGGCCTTAAAACGCGAGCTTCATGAGTAAAGCCGCGGCCAAGTACCAAAGACTTCTGTACTCGCATCTAGAGAAATTCAAGTCGAAGGCGCAAATTCCAGAAGAGGAATGCACCAACCACGACTTCACAAGAAGGTCCAGATGATATCTCTTTAAGAGGTATACTAAAATTCAAACTTGGTTGGATCCAAAATGTCATGGTAAGTGGGCATGGCATACCCGCAGAAGCCTCTGTTAAGAGTTGAACTATCTGCGTTGAGACGCGGACGTAAAAAGTGCTCAAAGAGACGCTTCCTGCCATTGAAATCACTTGACAGTGGTAATCCATTGAAGAGAACAAACAGAAGCATGAAAGCTCTGGGTCATCTTCATCCACAGAGGCACCTTCATCCATGGAGGCAAACCCCTGATAGGGTCCTTGAAGGAAGAAGGCAGAGTCCCTCAGAGTACTCGCTCTCAAACAGAGCACGGTCTAAGCAGCCACTGTTAAAGAGAGGGGGTGAGTCTTATTTATAGGCAACCCCTGATAACGGTCATTAATGGTTCATTAATTAAAACCGCCGGCCTTAATGACCGCACGACCGTCAAAGCCCAATGGGAGGCTGACGCGTGGAACGTCGCTTCGGGAAGCATCGCAGGCGCTGATCTTAAACCGTCAGCGCCGGTTTTGCATTAAAGGGCATTAACGCCCAAGTCCAATGAAAAACCGACGCGTGGACAGCTCATTTAATATACCGGGAAGTCCGCGCGCCAAAAGGAGATGTCCCGCCGGTTCCCCCAGGCCAACTGGCAGCGCAATCATGACATGGCACAGATTCGCACCCAACGGACACGCCTCTTCGATGGTCGTGCCCCGTCAGCACCACCATAATGCACCCAGAAAGTCGCGTTGCGCTCAGAAATCGCGTCTTTATTAGAGGTGCGTCTTTCCTAAGTCCGCGTCCGTCCAAGCGGGCCTAACATCGCGTCTGCCTTATGGAAGATCAGTCGCGTTTCCATTGCCAAAAGACGCACCCTATGGAAGTCGCGTCTTTAAAGCAGTACCATCTCTGCTTTTCAAAAGGAACCTGCATTCGGCCTCCTGCTTCTGCAAATCAGTTTAACAGTACACTAGCACAAGCAGAAGACCAACCACTCTTGGCTTAAAGCACACCCACGATAGACTTAAAAAGCAATCGGGGAGGTTTAGACTGTGTATCTAGACACTCGACACGATCAACTCTGGTGGCTTCAAAGAGTTCAACAGTACACTCATGAAGACCAACTCCAGATAAGATCGAACCCAGAGCATCAACAGTCCAGTCATGAAGGTGAATTCAACTAGAGTCCAAAGTATTTCGAAATCCGTTCCAGTTAACTACGGAATATCGAAAACTTTGGAGGGGGTTCTGTAGGCTGTCTAAAAGTCATCTAAGGACAGGCCATTAAAAGGCAGAGTCTCAAGTTCTAGACGCGTTGGCTCGACACCCGCGTCTCAGCATCAAGGCGCGTTGGCTCGACACCCGCGTCTCAGCATCAAGGCGCGTTGGCTCGACACCCGCGTCTCAGCAACAAGACGCGTGGGTCTAAACCCGCGCCTCAGTTGTAACCACCCGGATTACGGGGCCAGTCACCGCACAAGTAGCGGGAAGTGGCCCCTCATTGTGGAGCGTTTTCAGGGGGCACGTTCACCCCCTAGGACCTCTATAAATAGCCTCGTTTGCTATGAGGTCGAGGCAATCGGCAATCAGAGAAGAGGGGGGCGGTAAAAAAAAAAGAAGGATCAGGCATCAAAGAGGAGATCATCAACAAAGAGAGAGAGAAGACTCTTCGTCAAGCTTGCTGCGTACGAGCTGCTCTTCGCCTACCTTCTCTTTGAGAGTTTTGGTAGACAGAGCTGTGTTACTCTTTCTACCACCCAGAGAGAAGATCCCCCGACGGTCCCGACGGTCATCCGGTCAACGGAGAACAAGACTCACTCTCCACCGCCATACGAAGAACCCAGCCTTAAACAAAGGGGGGATTCAAGACTCAACATCCTCCCTCCCTTGTAACTGGAAGGAAAAAGTCTGGTTGTAATAGTTTCATTTGATTCAAGGAAATCTTTACACCCATCACTATCTCCTCTTCTTTCCGGCGCGTACAGCTGCTCTTGTGAGTTATGAAGTAAGGAGACAGGATTGACTGTCTTCTTCAGGGAACACAACAGCAGAGGCATTGGCGATAAGAGGCAGGAGTTCCAATAGGAAGGGAAGAGATGATCAGGGGAGATCAAAGTCCAGATCAAGCTTCAGAGATCTGAAGAGGAATCAGTGCGCCTTGTGCAAGGATCTAGGGCACTGAAAAGCTGATTGCCCGAAGGCCAAAGGTAAGAAGATGGAGTCAAACACTGAGGCGAATCTCGCACAGGCGGATGATCGGATTTAGACTCATCGGTATTCTCTCTCTGTTACAACTCCTACTGTTGATTACTCAGATAATGCTGAGTGCATCTTAGATACCAGAGCCACCTATCATGTGTGCCCGAACAGGGCCTGATTTTCTAGTTTTGAGAAGCTAGATGGATGTTACACGGTAATAGGTGATGATCATCTGTGTAATATAGAAGGGATAGATACAGTCTGTATCAAGATGGATGATGGGATAGTACGAGAATTGAAGGAGGTGAGGTATGTACTTTGATTGGTCGCTAATGTTGCATATTTAATATCATATGTCCATACTTATTATAGAATAAAAGCTTGCATTGTTCTAATTAATTGTTTGATTTATTTGCAGGCCCAATCCTTAAGGAGATGAAGAGAAATGAGCCCAAAAGCCCACCAGAATTCTGAATTAAATCAGAATTAATTCGCACACACTAAATCAGGGCAAAATCAAGAGGTTGAAACCGGTTGAGAAGAATCCTCTCAGAATCGATCGGTTAAAGCCAAGAATCCAAGGTCATTTCGTCAGAATCCGGGGCTCAAACGAAGAAACCAACAAAGGATAAAGCTAGAAGAAACTCCCAGGATGACCCACCAACAGGGTGTGGCCATCTGGCCACACCCTGGCTGCGGAAACGCGGCCAAAGCCGCGTTTCCGCGGCTTGGTTGGGGAGTTAGGGGGAGCGTTTGCTCCCCCGACCTCCCCTGGATCCTGGTTGTTGGGTTCTTGCCTATAAAAGGCCTGTACTTGCGCTGAAAATTGGACGACCATGCAGATTAGGATTTAGCTTAGTTTTAATGCTTTGTAGTTTAGGTTTTTCTTTTCTTTTTATGTAATTTGTATGTAGCTTAGGTTAGAGGAAGATTCATGTAAGTAAGAGAGAGAGAGGCTGATGTTGAGAGTGACACCGATGTACCATCCTCCTTTCTTCCATTGTCTCTGCAATTAATAAAGGTAAAAGCTTCTTTTTATGTTCGTATTTTGTTTTGCTTTCCTCTTCCTCTTTCTACTTTACCTTGGTTGTGTTTGTTGAGTTTACAAGTGAAATCCAAAGCAAGTATAACTAAGCTACGTGAGAGCCAGCGATAGTTCATGAAGACGTTCTCCTCTTCCAAGATCCGCATCACTTCGTTCTTGCTAGGCTTGACGATATAATGTGCACGGGGACTAAGCTCGAGCTTATGATCTATGCGTTGAACGCCTCCGAAGCAAAGGTAGAACATGCAACAGTTTCCAGGTAAGTCATCACTTAAACTAGGTAAGTATTCCTTCCTTTTCTTTCCTTTCTCTCATTTCTGTAAATTATATCACCACCTTTTCCAACTCTTTCTTCTCCACTCACTCCATTTGTACATAGTCGTTTTTATTGTTTTCTGATTTTTCCACCTTCTTCATCTTTCATTTTCTTCTAACATAACATAATTATTTTTTCATTTTCACTTCTTAAAACAGAGAAGAACTCTCGCTTTTATTCTTAATGATTTCAATAAAGAACCGTAAAGCTTCCATCGCAAACCCTCCTTGTGGATCACGACCCGCATAGCCACTTGCTATCGCGGAAGAATTGAGCACTTGCACATTTTTGTCTTAAGTTCTATAATTCCGTATTTTATGTGCAGGTTTAGCATCAATCATACCTCAACTCAAAAGTGTAAGTTCACCTAGAGGGGGGGTGAATAGGTGATGGCTAATCTAATGGTCACTTATGAACAAATAATGCAAATAATGCGGAAGCTAAAAACAATTATGACCTAATTACAACTTTTACACTAAACACTATGTATAACACAAGAGTGTAGCCGAATTCCCTTTGCAGGGCTCTGGACTAAACCCCTCTTGATTCCCCTTGAATGGGTTGAGGTGCCGCATTGGCTCTCTTGGTTGAATACAAGTGTTAGCAACAATCCCACGCAATTATATAACAATATGAGCACATGGAATATATCATGCATATAAAAGTAAAGACAAGATAAGAAATGCAAGATATAACAAGAGACACACACACAGAGAGAGAGAGAATAGCAATCGCAAACACAAGGGTATGTTTCGAGGTTCGAGCACACTTGCTCTACATCCCCGCCTTCGACACACGAAGGATTTCCACTATGCACGATCCCAACGGATCTCTCCTTGGTGCCGCAACACCTACAAGCCCTCGGACTCTCTAGTCCCTTACACACCGCAAGCCCACCGGCTCGCCGAGGCCGCACCTCAAACAACCGAGTCTGCACCCGAACTCAAAACAACGATGAGCACACTTGCCCGTCTCCTCAAAGAACAAAGATGAAATTTTGGTGATCACAACACTTTGATCACCTAAAGCACTCTCACTACAACACACCTATAGGAAGTATAATCAATGGATAGCTCAAGTGTGGTGTGAGAAAAACAAGGATGTGAAAGGTGGAGGAAAAACTCAAAGACTTTCTTTTAAACACTCTTGATAAAACTTCCCTTTAGATAGGAAATATTTGCTCTCTATTTTGTGGAGAAAACTTCTGAAAAAGACTAGAAAAAACTGGCTCTAATTCTCCCAAAAATGTTAGCTCAAAACAATGACCAAACCCCCTTTTATAGAGGTTAGAAAAATATGACCGTTGGGGTCTGTCAGAGCTGCCGGTCGACCGGCCGCTCGACCGCCAACGGTCAAAAATCCGACCGTTGGAGCTTCCGGTCGACCGCCCGGTCGACCCAGAAATCCAGAGAGCAGAACTCTCTGCAGCGATCGACCGTCCGGTCAACCGGACCACTGTGCTGACAGACATGCACAAGTCTGTGCACGTCGGTCGACTGGACGGTCGACCCGACCTTGCTGCGGTCGACCGGACGGTCGACCGACTTGGCCTGTCAGTCAGTCCTCAGACTGCACAGTTAAGGGATTTGAAAATAGGTCTTTTAACTTAATAAAAATCCCATAAATTCTCAGTAAATCTAAAAAATAGTTTCAATCAAAATAAAAACTGTTTTTCTAAAAACATGTTTTTCTAAAACTTATTTTTCCATAACTTCACAAAATACAAAAATAAGATATTTTGAACTAATTAAAGCATAGTGTGTATGGATATGATCCACTACACAATCATAATGAAATATCTATGTTTTTGATCATAAAGCTCTGAACTTGGTTTTGGTTGAAAGATATGTATGATAGAAATACCAAAAACCAAAGTATATATATTTTGTCACAAAGAAAATCTTTTACTAAATAAAAATTCTTTTCTAAACATAAAAATCTTTTATGAAAGCACATATAAATCAAGAGTGTGGGTATGATATGAACTTGAGCAATCCACCAACTATTCTATCCTTTACATTTTACTCTAAAAAAAAATCAAAATCTTATACTTAGACACAAGTCTTCATCTTCTTGAAGTCATCACTTGAAGGCTTCTCATCTTCTTGACTTGGTCCAAGCTTGATCCAAAAGCTCCTTGGATCACACCGTGCTAGCTCCAAATCTTGATATTTTGTCCTTTGTTGAGCTATGCACCTACTAAGATCTTGATAATGAATCTGTCACTAATTAAACACAAGATCATTAGTAAACATAACTTCATGAGTTGATCATCATCAAAACTAGGGTGATAGGCCTTTGGGCCAACAATCTCCCCCTTTTGATGATGACAAAACTCATGGAGTTATATATGCATGGATTAAAATAAAGCTTCAAAGAAGCTCCCCCTTAACTCATGCATAGACATAAATAATAATATATGACAATGAAGCTCATAAGTATGTATGCAAATGATGGAGATGAAACAAAATAAATCTTTTTCTCCTATTTGCAAAACAAAAACATATATGCATAAATAAAACATATATGCATCAATGAAAACATGCATATAACTCAAATACTTCTCCCCCTTTTTGTCACTCATCAACAAAGGGTTCAAAGTAAAAGCAAATCAAATAAATTTTACTCCCCCTTTCTGTCAAAAACAACGAGATCAAGGAAGGGTAATACAAATCAATCAATAAAAAATTTATATGCGATATACATTCATGAAGAGGAAGACGCTAAGTTAGCTTCCCTACACATATGCATTACATGAAGAAGGGATGACAAGCCCTAACTCACATAACACATATTATGTAATGCATAAGAGGAGATGTGAAGCTCCCCCTACACACGTATATTATATAAAGAAGAGTTGTCAAGCTCCTCAATTTATAATATACTCAACATGAATTTATATGTAGAAGAGATGTTAAGCTCTCCTTGCATATAGGAAATACATACCAAAACATTTTTAATTTTTCTTTTTTTTTTAAAAAATTTTTTTTTAAAGGTATCAGAGCTCTTGTAAAACAATCAAATTTTTAAAGATACCAAATTGAAAATAATCATTTTTGTAAAACATATAGATACCAATTGACATTTAACAAATATGAAGTTGAAGCATTTTGATATCAATGGTAAATATAATGATCCAAAAAAATTTTATTTTTCATCATAAACTTGTGCTTTTTTTTTTAAAAATGTGAGCCAATTGTAATTTAAGCACATGAAAATCATATATATGTATGAGAAAAGAGTATACCAAGTGAAATTGATACATACATATATATAAGAAACAAAATATGAGTATATACAAAATAAGTTCATATTGATACCAATTGAAACGATTCAATGATACCAATTGACATAACAATAAGATCAAGTGTATATCTCATAACCTACCACCCTTCATATGCTCAAGATAGAAGATTTTCAATGAAGCATACAAGGCATAATCGCCCATCCATCCTCCCATAGATGGTAGGGGTTTCAAAAATAGATTTGAAAATAAGCTTAGTTTGAAAAACTCTACCAAATGAAGGGATTGCACTAGTTAATATGAAAATATTTTAAAAACTAGTATGAAATCCTTCAAGTAAGGAATAAAGCAAAAAGAAATGTCAATAAATCTCAATATTCCTTTAAATAAGAAAAACATAAAAATCATCACAAAATTTTTAATTAATTTTTTTTTATATTAAAAATATATTTCAAGATATATGTATGTTTTGACAACACAATAAGTATACATACATATCTCTTAAACACGATTGAGTCCATATAAATAGATTTGCATTAAAGGCAAACGACTCAAGAGGTATACATGTATATCTTAAAGTTTGACAAAATACACATATACATGAAATGAAAAGCACATGATCATAAATCAAATCCAAGAAGTGAGAATACAAGTTTAAAGATGTATGTATCATCAAAACTAAGCAATACAAGCACATTTCATGGGTTCAAATAAGCATTCAAGCACAAATATAAATAGATTTATTTGTGGCCCATGATATGTACAAGTATAAATCCTAGTGTTGATAAAAACTAACATTTAAACTAATATTCAATACATGAAGCATCAAATCTTTTAGAAAAATAGAATCATGTGGAAATCTTAAAAACTATTTGAAGAATAAATAACTAGTATAAATTGTTTTTGAAAAACTAGTTAAAGATCCTTCAAATATATCAAATCTTATGTTTTTCATAAACATACCTAGATACATAAAAATTTAAGCACTCATGGTCTATAAAGCTCAAAATAATTTTTAACAAAAGTGTGAGTGTTAAATGATCATGTAAATAGCATTTTTATGAAAATAGTCAATGAAGCTCATGAGAAACATTTTTTTAACAAAAACACGAAAAATCAAAACACTAATCTTCATGGTATATGTATGATTAATCCAATCCTAACAATACACATACATATCCCAAATGTTAAAGGAGTCTATTAATGATGTTTGCATGAAGGCAAGAGACTCACGGGTATACATGTATATTTATTAGATTTGAATAAAGAATACATATACATGAAGTAAAGCATAAAGTAGGTAAAACATGTATAAAAGAGAATCATCAAAACTAGTCTATACATATGCATATAATGGATACAAATGAGCATGAAGTTCAATCATATATGAGTCAATTGTAATTCACTATTTGTACATGTATATATGCAAGTTTTGATAAAATCTACATTTAAACTAGTTCATACCACATGAAGCACAAAGATACATAAAACATGAACATGCTATAATTATGATAAATGAACTAGCATGAACATAAAAAGTAGGAGTTTAGAAATTGTTACCAAATCCAAAGCTCCTAATGTGGTGGCCTTTCCACCAAAATTCCTTGATAGCGATGCATCCAAGTGTATGTCCATCAAGTCCATTGCATCCACTACCAAGGCACCAATCCTCTCACGTTTTGTGAAAGCCCTCACCTACATCAAAAGCAAAAGGTGGGGGTTTTGGTACCCATATTTTGTTGTTGGGTCCACGGGGGTTAGCTTTGTGTTGAGGAACCCAAAATCTTTTATTTTTAGCAAAAATATAATGATCTAATCTATCATAACAATATTTTGCTAAATGGCCTTTGCGGCCACAATGTGTACATACGTACACCTTAGTATGCTTATGTATAGGAGTGTGACCAGTGTTCTAAATGGCGGCCACAGGGGCTACATCGGCCGGGAAAATTTATCGGGGATGGGGATATATCGGGGATATATCGGGGATATTTTCAAAAATTGGATGTCAAAATCGGACTGTAAATATACATATCTTCTTGTCTTAAATTGCATCTCAATAAGACAATATATTCATAAATTATATAAAGTTACATAAAACATCATACTTATATGTTTACATATACTTGACTCGATAACTTGCATTAAGCTTATAAATGCATAATCACTATCCAAGTGTAGAATCTTCACAAATGTCACATTGCCACTCGCTCGAATTACCCAAATACCTAACATACAAATTGAGTGTAAAACGCTATATCGTGTCCAAAATCGGCAAAATTGCGGCCGATATATCGGATCCATGCCGATTTATCGGCAATTTTGGGTGAAAATCGCTATATCGGTTTGGATGTGCCAATCATTGCGGCTAGGTGCCGTAAACGCAATATCGGCGCAATATCGGGGTTATATCGGGGATATTTAAAACACTGAGTGTGACCATGTTGTGCAACATAAGCATGATGATGAGAGTGATGTGCATGAACATGAGGAGTTTGTTTCTTTGAAAATATTGACTCCAACTTAGTATGGTTAAATGCACAAGAGTTCAAAGTTGAACTCAAATTATCCATTTTATTTTTCAAAATATTTATCTCATTTGTGGTGGCATGTAAAGCATGATGAGATATATGATCATTTTTCTTTTTCTTTTGTGAAACAAAATCTTTTTCTTTTTCACAAATTTTTCTTTTCAAAGATTTATTTTCTTGAAAAACAACTTCTCTTTGTTTTTTCACCAAATCAATCTTATTTTTCAAAGTAGTGTTCCTTTCATATAAATCATTCAATTTTGACATGAGGGAAACATTCTCATTTTTCAAATCATTGTTTTCTTTTTCTAAGCATGCCATTTTATTTTCTAAAGAATCTTTTTCATTAAGCATGGCATCAAAATTCTTTTTCAAATTATTATTTTCTAATTCTAAGCATGCAATGTTATTTCTAAATGAATCTTGTTCTATATGCATGCAAGCAATGTTCTTTTTCAAATTTTTATTTTCCTTTTTAATCATGTCATATTTTTCAAGCAAAAGATGACAAAAAGTAGATAGCTCATCATATGACATGTCCTCATCATCGGAATCGGAGTTTACCTCAAGGGGGTTATCCCCTTGGACCATGTAGCACTTGTTGGAGGTGTCGCTTCCAACATCCGAGTCACTCCCCGCATAGTATAGATCTTTTTCGCCGAGGGAGGTGATGATGTTCCATACTACAAAAGCCGATTCAACATTAGAAACCCTAGATAAATAATCATCATTTAGGGTTGACTTGATAGCATGAAGGGCTTTTGCATTAGCCTCAAAGTACTTGCTATTATTAAAATATAAATCATTAGTAGTAGCAAGATATACATGAATGCCTAAGGCTTTGAGGTACAAAGACATCTTAACCTTCCAAATTTGGATGTTAAGGATGTCAAAGGTGGGTGGTGACATGAAGTCCATGGTGTGTGTGTACAAAATCTTGTGATTAGCCTAAAATGAGGATCTTTTACTCTAGGTTGTTAGACCCAAATCAGAGTACCAAGCTCTGATACCAATTGTAAGTTCACCTAGAGGGGGGGTGAATAGGTGATGGCTAATCTAATGGTCACTTATGAACAAATAATGCAAATAATGCGGAAGCTAAAAACAATTATGACCTAATTACAACTTTTACACTAAACACTATGTATAACACAAGAGTGTAGCCGAATTCCCTTTGCAGGGCTCTGGACTAAACCCCTCTTGATTCCCCTTGAATGGGTTGAGGTGCCGCATGGCTCTCTTGGTTGAATACAAGTGTTAGCAACAATCCCACGCAAGTATATAACAATATGAGCACATGGAATATATCATGCATATAAAAGTAAAGACAAGATAAGAAATGCAAGATATAACAAGAGACAAAGAGAGAGAGAGAGAGAATAGCAATCGCAAACACAAGGGTATGTTTCGAGGTTCGAGCACACTTGCTCTACATCCCCGCCTTCGACACACGAAGGATTTCCACTATGCACGTTCCCAACGGATCTCTCCTTGGTGCCGCAACACCTACAAGCCCTCGGACTCTCTAGTCCCTTACACACCGCAAGCCCACCGGCTCGCCGAGGCCGCACCTCAAACAACCGAGTCCGCACCCGAACTCAAAACAACGACGAGCACACTTGCCCGTCTCCTCAAAGAACAAAGATGAAATTTTGGTGATCACAACACTTTGATCACCTAAAGCACTCTCACTACAACACACCTATAGGAAGTATAATCAATGGATAGCTCATGTGTGGTGTGAGAAAAACAAGGATGTGAAAGGTGGAGGAAAAACTCAAAGACTTTCTTTTAAACACTCTTGATAAAACTTCCCTTTAGATAGGAAATATTTGCTCTCTATTTTGTGGAGAAAACTTCTGAAAAAGACTAGGAAAAACTGGCTCTAATTCTCCCAAAAATCTTAGCTCAAAACAATGACCAAACCCCCTTTTATAGAGGTCAGAAAAATATGACCGTTGGGGTTTGTCAGAGCTGCCGGTCGACCGGCCGGTCGACCGCCAACGGTCAAAAATCCGACCGTTGGAGCTTCCGGTCGACCGCCCGGTCGACCCAGAAATCCAGAGAGCAGAACTCTCTGCAGCGATCGACCGTCCGGTCGACCGGACCACTGTGCTGACAGACATGCACAAGTCTGTGCACGTCGGTCGACTGGACGGTCGACCGGACCTTGCTGCGGTCGACCGGACGGTCGACCGACTTGGCCTGTCAGTCAGTCCTCAGACTGCACAGTTAAGGGATTTGGAAATAGGTCTTTTAACTTAATAAAAATCCCATAAATTCTCAGTAAATCTAAAACATAGTTTCAATCAAAATAAAAACTGTTTTTCTAAAAACATGTTTTTCTAAAACTTATTTTTCCATAACTTCACAAAATACAAAAACAAGATATTTTGAACTAATTAAAGCATAGTGTGTATGGATATGATCCACTACACAATCATAATGAAATATCTATGTTTTTGATCATAAAGCTCTGAACTTGGTTTTGGTTGAAAGATATGTATGATAGAAATACCAAAAACCAAAGTATATATATTTTGTCACAAAGAAAATCTTTTACTAAATAAAAATTCTTTTCTAAACATAAAAATCTTTTATGAAAGCACATATAAATTAAGAGTGTGTGTGTGATATGAACTTGAGCAATCCACCAACTATTCTATCCTTTACATTTTACTCTAAAACAAAAACAAAATCTTATACCTAGACACAAGTCTTCATCTTCTTGAAGTCTTCACTTGAAGGCTTCTCATCTTCTTGACTTGGTCCAAGCTTGATCCAAAAGCTCCTTGGATCACACCGTGCTAGCTCCAAATCTTGATATTTTGTCCTTTGTTGAGCTATGCACCTACTAAGATCTTGATAATGAATCTGTCACTAATTAAACACAAGATCATTAGTAAACATAACTTCATGAGTTGATCATCATCAAAACTAGGGTGATAGGCCTTTGGGCCAACAAAAAGGAATCTTATCTCTGTTGACGTTTTGGAAGCATTGGGTTTTGTGATATCTATACGAGATTGTGTTCTCAAGATGATCAAAGGCTCAATGGTAGTGATGAAGGGCGTCCGTCGGAACAATCTCTACTACTTGAAGGGCAGTACGGTTACAGGTCAGTGGATACTTCTAGTTCTTCGGATAATGATTGCACAAAGGTGTAACACCCCATCCTCAGTATACGTACCCAGTTATGTGTCCTGATTTTTTTGAGCGTATTTTTTTATTTTATTTTATTTTATTTTATTTTCTGTTATTTAAAATCTTACTCATATAGCAGTACTGCATGATTTGACCTTTTTGGTATTCAGATTTGACCGATTTTAGTTTCAAATATTATTTTTTAATATTCTAGATTTTTCATGATTTTCTGGAATTTTTCAGAATTTAATTGTAAATCTTCAAAACCGGTGTCGACCAGTGTCGCTGACCGACTCTCAGATTTTTAATTTACAAACGGAGTTGAAAATCTAGAAATGGATTTCACAGTACTTCTTAAAATCATGATTTCTATCTAAATGAATTTTTTAGAATTTTCCGAATTTATCAAAAATCCAGCCTACCCGGTGTAGACACCGTTCACAGTGGATTCCAGGATTTTTATTTTGAAAATGGAATTGAATTTCTGAAAACCGATTTCACTAAAAATCTTAAAATAATATTTCTTATTTTTGAGAATTTTTGGGAGACTTTTCGAGATACTTTATTTTTTGAGCTTTTCTGGGATTTTCGGTGTTTTCCCAGATACCGGGAATTTATCCATATATTCCACTTTTCTCTTTTTTCCCATTTTCTCTCTCCTTCCTCAAACGCGAGTTCTGCCAACTGGACTCAGCAATTAATGCGGAGATCCTCCCCTTACTGCATTAAATGCTTATGGGCTAAATCAACTCAAGTCCAATCACCATGCCTTTTTGTCTTTTCTGATTAAACGCAGCTTTGCTTCCTCCCTGGACGCGAACCCCATCCCTGCGTCTGGGCAAGTGCCAGACGCAGGTTTTCATTCTTAAATGAAACGCTTGCTCCATTTTGGAGGGAGGGTATAATTGTAATATCTCCAAAACTTCCCATTATATAAACTCTTCCTTTCATTCTCTCTCTTTGATTATTTTTCTTTCTTCTTCCTGGCTCCAACAGCCAACGAACACAACAGCAAAAACAGCCCTTGGCTGGCCATTCTCACCATTCCACCCTCCATATATACCACCATCTCCACCACAAATCCCTCCACCTCATTCTCCTCCATCTCCTCCTCCATTTCCAACCACAAACACAATCTTCTTCAACCTCTTTCACCAAGAAACATCCAAGAACCCATCTTCTTCACCAAGCTTCACCACCATCTCCACCACCACCTGCATCACCGTAGCCACCACCAAGCATACCACCTTCACCTCCTCGTCAACCTCTTTCTAACGGACTATAGATTCGTCCCCCGCAACAACGTTTGCAAGATCCCGTTTTGAAATGGTGAACTAGACTTGCACCTCCATCTTCTCCAAACTACCACAACCCCTCTCCATCAACTTGTGAGGACCGGCCCCTCCTTTTGGATTGGGGCCGACTTTATCACCGTAGATTTTTCGGTAATCGTTCGCGATTATTCCGGTAATCGTTTTGGTAACAAACTTGGCAAAGAACTCATCTTCCTCACTTGGCATTTCTTACAGGACGTCGGACGCATTTTAGGCGAGTAACTCTACTCGCCAAGACTTGGATACTATTTTCATACTTCTAATTTTATCAAATAACGCAACCCTCAAAGTCAGGTTCTGCTCTCTGTTTTGCACTCTGTTAGTCGACTTGACCCAGTCATTAGTCGACTTGAACCCTTTATTAGTCGACTACCCCCTTATCCCAAGTCGACTAACTCACTGAAATGCAACCTTACTTCTGAAACGCGACTTAATTAGTCGACTACCCATTTCTCCCTAGTCGACTAACTCTTTCCTGAAGACGCGGTCTTGTGAGACGCGGCCTTGTGAGACGCGGCCATGAGAGACGCGGCCTTGTGAGACGCAGTCTTGTGAAACGCAGCCTCATTAGTCGACTAACCCTTTTTCCTAGTCGACTAACTTTTCTCCTGAAGACGCGACTCTTTGAAACGCGACCCTATTAGTCGACTTGGCCTTCCCCTATAGTCGACTAACTCCTCTATAAGTCGACTACTTGCCTCTCCCTAGTCGACTAACTTTGGCTATTTGCTGTGGTTAATCACTTTCTTGGAAATGAACCTTATACTCGAGACATGTATTATATATTGTTATTTCATGGCATGTTACTTGTCAAATATCACCCTTTGTCATGCTATCTCTTGACACCAGGCATGACACACTCGACTTTTATAAATTATCACGATAACGGGAATGATAACCGGACTTCATGATTTACCAACTTGATTTTACGTGATAGTACACATTGTACTCCTGATACTCCTGTTTTTACAATATTCCTGACTTGCTCCTGTTTATTCCCGAAGCCTGATAATTATCTAAAGAATTCATAAAATAAGACAACTTGCATCGGGTCGGGGGAAATACGCGGCTATCAATATGTGTTCGTGTTTACAGTGGTATTAGGTATGTTGTGCAACTAAATTTCCGGTCTGACCTGTGGGCCTCCAGGCGACCGAGGGGAGTGCTGGCTCCCTCCTTCCTGGTACCATCATGATAAGGGCATACATAAGTCCCTCCTGTTAGCCTTGCGGCAGGTTCCGTCCACCAAGTAACGGAACATCCTGGGCCGTGGTCCCGGGTATGCACGGGACCCACTGTAAACATAGTTCGTTGATACCCCCGCTGGTTTCCAATAACAATCTTGCTTTACTTGGATATGGATCTATGTGTGCTGGGACGCTAGTTCACATAGCTAGATATCAGGGTAAGACGAGTAACAATAATAATAAAAGACGCTAACTGTGGGTGTTGTATGCGCTTGGATCACGGTGACATGAGATAAAGGTATATAGATGAGGGTTTCCTTGTTTGGATTATTCCCTCGAGGTACTAGTCTCATGAGGCCGTGACTTAAGCTTATACAATGCCTTTCGTTTATAACATGTCGTACTTCCTTTACTCGCTGGCTGATTATTCATGATATTGTACCAACTCTCGTACTCTTATTTCTTATGCCGCTCGGCTGTAACCTGATCACTTGTTTGGGAGGTCCTGACTCCCTTGAATTTGTATGTTCAGGTTCCGGACCTTGGATTGAGGTGGAGCCTTCTGTGGAAGATCAAGCTTTCCTTTTCGAGCAGGCTTACTAGTCTCGGTTTCTGCTGTGCCAGACTTTCCTTTTTAGCTCGCGGGACCTTCCTTCAGCTCGTGAGCATCTTGTAACCATATTGTAAATCATACTTTTGTGCTTGGCTGTGATATATGATGCATGTGATATGTAATAGTATGTCACATCCTGTGATAATCTTGTACTTTGTACTTCTTATGTTGGCATATGAATGGACGCTACGTTTGTCGTACTCTGATTCTTGCTTGTACTGATGCTTAGCGTATATACGTGAGGGTACTTCTGACCTGCGTATGTACGTCGCAGTGACGTCCTCGTACCCGTGGGATCGGGGCGTTACAGGTTGGTATCAGAGCCTAGGCTCTCACACCTATAGTACAATCAAGCAGCAAATGGAATTTGCCATTGCCAACTACAATGTACAAAGTTATCTAGTCCTTCTTGATTCCTTTCCTTATGTCCTAAAATCCTTCCATCTTTCCAGTTTTCAGTCTCCTTTTTACCAACATAAGTATGGATAGAAGGACGGGTCGTAACAACTCCGGGCAAGCATCAAATGGACCCGCGGGAGAGAATGTTGAGATTCTAAGGGTTATCCAGACTATGATGGAGAATCAGCAACAGCAGACGGAACTCCTTCGGCAAGAGTTAGCAACTCCTAAGGAATAAAGACCGGGGAACGTATCAGACTTTAGGCGGTTGCAACCGGCGATATTCACGGGAGGAGAGAAACCACTAGATGCTGAACAATGGCTGATTGACACCACAGATCTGTTGAACGCAGCCCGGGTCCCAAAAGAAAATCAAGTGGAGGTCGCCAAGATTCAACTAAAGGATATAGCCAGGACCTGGTGGCTAGCTGAAGAAGCGAGACTGGAGAAACCTGTCACTTGGGACCAGTTTTCTCAAAGCTTCTATAATAGATTCTTCCCCGCCACAGCTCAGAAAGAAATGGAAGAACAGTTCATCCGACTTCAACAATGGAACCGGTCTGTGGATGAGTATGCCGCTGAGTTCTTGAGGCTGAGCCGCTTTGCTCCATATATGGTGGCTGATGAGGAAAAGCGGGCGAGTAGGTTCCAACAGGGTTTACAAATGGACATTCAAATCCTCTTAATGCCCCAACAGCTGAAAACTTATTCCCAAGTCCTCACCATAGCTCGGGAGGTGGAGCGAGGACTGGAGAAAGGGAAATCTAACATGATAAGGAATCAGACCATGAAGAGGCCATTTCCATAAACAGGGAGAGGAGGTCCATTCAGAGCAGCAAGGATCCCAACAATGAGACGACCATTTCGACCAGCCCCCTTCCAGACAACCCAACCATTTCCCATTTGTAACTATTGCCAGAAACCGGGTCACTCTCAACAAAATTGCCGTAGGGCAAATGGGTTATGCCTGGTATGTGGTTCTCGTGACCATACAATAGAAGTCTGTCCCCACAAAAGAATGGGAATAGCCAACCAAGCCTTGCCAGCACTTCCAGGGCCAAATGGACAGAGGAACCAAGGACCAATGGTTAGGAGGGCCCTTCCCCCTCCCCCACAACAAGTTATCCGCCCAGTTCAGAGGGGAGTCAGAACTGCAGCGGGTCGTGGAAGAGGACGAGCCTACAACTTGACAGCGGAAGAGGCCCAAACTTCTGGAGAAGTGGTAACAGGTAAGATTATGGTGCACTCTAAACCTGTCTTAGCCCTCTTTGATTCTGGCGCTTCTCATTGCTACATATCAGATAGTTTCATTGCTTTGAACTCTATACCTGTTGAATATTTAGACCACCAGTGGGAGATAAGTACCGGTAACGGAGTAGTCATCTCTGATAGAGTTTGTGTAAATTGTCCGGTGGAACTGTGTGACAGGACATTAACAGTGGATATGCTCGTACTAGATACTAAAGGGTACGACGTAATCTTAGGCATGACTTGGCTCAGTAAATACCATGCAGTCATTGATTGTCGAAACAAGAAAGTTATTTTCAGAATACCACTTCAGCCTGAATTCCAATTTGAAGGAGAACACAAACCTACCAAGGAAAAAGCACAGATGACTGCTGGTGAGATCCAGAAGAAGAGAGTGCCAGTTTGGAATGAGTTTCCAGAAGTATTTAAGGAGATCTCAGGACTTCCACCCGATAGGGTAATTGAGTTCTCCATTGATACCCTTCCAGGCACAGTTCCGATATCCAAAGCTCCATACAGAATGGCACCCACTGAGTTAGAAATTCTAAAGAAGAAGCTACAAGAATATTCTGACAAGGGATTGATTAGACCAAGTGCTTCACCATGGGGAGCTCCAGTACTATTGGCAAACAAAAAGGATGGTGGTAAACGGTTATGTATAGACTATAGAGAATTGAACAAAGTTACTATCAAGAATAAGTACCCTTTACCAAGAATTGATGATCTGTTTGATCAGCTTCATGGAGCTCGAGTATTTTCTAAATTAGATTTACAATCGGGTTATCATCAGCTAAAAGTAAAGAAAGAAGATATTCCCAAGACAGCATTCAGGACCCGTTATGGCCATTATGAGTTTCTAGTTATGCCCTTCGGAGTCACCAATGCCCCTGCAGTTTTCATGGATTTGATGAACAGAGTGTTCTCATTATATTTGGATCGGTTTGTAGTTGTTTTTATAGATGACATCTTGATCTATTCGAAGAACGACAGAGAGCATGCAGACCACTTGAGAATAGTGTTACAGACTCTCCAACAGGAACAACTTCATGCTAAGCAAAGCAAGTGTGATTTCTGGTTAAATAGTGTGGCCTTCCTTGGACACATAATTTCAGAAGAAGGAATTTCAGTAGACCCCAGTAAAATTCAGGCAGTGAAGGACTGGCCTATTCCAAGGACAGTAACAGAAATTAAGAGTTTTATTGGATTGGCCGGATATTACAGGCGCTTTGTCCAAGATTTTTCTAAGATTGCAGCCCCGTTAACGAAGCTCACCCGGAAAGGAGAAAAATATATATGGACCGAGGAATGTGCTGCAGCATTTGAGCGATTAAAGGAAAGACTCATTACAGCTCCAGTTTTGAGGACTCCCTCAGGAAGAGGAGGGATGGTTATATACAGTGATGCATCCGGGAAAGGCCTAGGGTGTGTATTAATGCAGCATGATCATGTCATAGCTTATGCATCCAGGCAACTGAAACCACATGAGAGAAGTTACCCAACTCATGACTTAGAGCTGGCAGCTGTAATATTCGCATTAAAGATCTGGAGACATTATCTTCCGGGAGACAAGGTGCTAATCTACACTGATCACAAGAGTCTAAAGTATATTTTCACGCAGAAAGAATTAAACATGAGACAGAGGCGGTGGCTTGAATTAATGGCAGATTATGATATAGACTTACAGTATCATCCGGGCAGAGTCAATACAGTACCAGATGCATTAAGCAGGAAGCCAGAAAATAAAATGCTAGTACAACTTACGCATCAGAAGGAGTTAATTCAGGACATCATAAAACTGGACTTAATGATAGTACAAGGAATTGATAAGACAGGACAGTTGATGATCTTTCAGATCCAGTCAACCCTGATGGATGAGATTAAAGAAGCTCAAAAAGAAGACCCCAGATTGCAGAAATTCAGAGCTCAAATAGAAGCTGGATTGAGAACTGACCTCCGTATTCATTCAGACAACGCATTATATTTTGGTAACAGAATTTGTGTCCCCCAAGGAGAAGTCCGACAGAAAATTTTGGCAGAGGCACATAGTTCGGCCTATTCCATACACCCGGGAGGAAATAAAATGTATCAAGACTTGAAACAGAAGTTCTGGTGGAATGCCATGAAAAGGGAGATAGCCCAGCATGTGGCCAAGTGCTTAGTTTGCCAGCAGGAAAAGATAGAACACCAGAGAACAGCTGGACTTCTTCAGCCGGTGCCAATACCCGAGTGGAAGTGGGAACATATCACCATGGATTTTGTCACAGCACTACCTCGCAGTCCTAAGGGTAATAATGCAGTATGGGTAATCATTGACCGCCTCACAAAAGCAGCTCACTTCCTACCTTTCAGAGTAGGTCAGTCAACAGAAGTTCTTGCAGAAAAATATATGAAAGAAATTGTTCGTCTACATGGAGTTCCAGTTAGTATCGTGTCAGATAGAGACACGAGATTCCGATCACATTTCTGGGAAAGTCTCCAAGAAAATTTAGGAACTCGTCTGAAATTCAGTACCTCATATCATCCCCAGACAGATGGACAATCTGAACGAACTATCCAAATCCTTGAAGACATGTTGCGAGCCTGCATGGTAGAATCTAAAGGGTCATGGAAGACTATATTCATTTGGTAGAATTCTCATATAATAACAGCTATCAGGCCAGTATCAAGATGGCTCCATTTGAAGCACTATATGGCAGGAAATGCAGGTCGCCAATATGTTGGGATGAAGTCGGCGAAAGAAGACTTATGGGACCAGATATTCTGGTTCAGACAATAGATAAAGTCAGAATTATCAGAGATCATCTCCGGGCAGCACAGAGCCGACAGAAGAGTTGGGCAGACACTAATAGAAGACAGTTGGAATTCAGAACAGGTGATCATGTATTTTTGAAGATATCACCCACCAAAGGGGTAATCCGGTTCGGTACTCGTGGAAAACTTAGTCCGAGATACATCGGTCCATTCGAAATTTTGGATCGTGTGGGAGATGTGTCTTACCGATTGGCATTACCGCCATCTTTAGAAGGAGTACAGAATGTATTCCATGTATCACAGTTGAGGAAGTATATCAAGAATGAGAGTCACATTCTAGATCACTCCGAACTAGAACTACAGTCAGATCTGTCTTATAAAGAGCAACCGATGGCCATCCTGGACAAAAGTATCAAGACTTTGAAGAATAAGGCAATACCATTAGTATTGGTTTCTTGGAATAGGCATGTGCCAGGAGAGGCCACATGGGAACGAGAGGACGTCATCCGTGAGCGTTACCCTCATCTATTTACAACTTAGTTAGTAAAACTCTTTCTTCCTATTTTTCTCTGCTGTCATCCTCCCCTTCCTGAAATTTCGAGGACGAAATTTTTGTAAGGTGGATGGATTGTAACACCCCATCCTCAGTATACGTACCCAGTTATGTGTCCTGATTTTTTTGAGCGTATTTTTTTATTTTATTTTATTTTATTTTATTTTCTGTTATTTAAAATCTTACTCATATAGCAGTACTGCATGATTTGACATTTTTGGTATTCAGATTTGACCGATTTCAATTTCAAATATTATTTTTTAATATTCTAGATTTTTCATGATTTTCTGGAATTTTTCAGAATTTAATTGTAAATCTTCAAAACCGGTGTCGACCAGTGTCGCTGACCGACTCTCGGATTTTTAATTTACAAACGGAGTTAAAAATCTAGAAATGGCTTTCACAGTACTTCTTAAAATCATGATTTCTATCTAAATGAATTTTTTTAGAATTTTTCGAATTTATCAAAAATCCAGCCTACCCGGTGTAGACACCGTTCACAGTGGATTCCAGGATTTTTATTTTGAAAATGGAATTAAATTTCTAAAAACTGATTTCACTAAAAATCTTAAAATAATATTTCTTATTTTTGAGAATTTTTGGGAGACTTTTCGAGATACTTTATTTTTTGGGCTTTTCTGGGATTTTCGGTGTTTTCCCAGATACCGGGAATTTATCCGTATATTCCACTTTTCTCTTTTTCCCATTTTCTCTCTCCTTCCTCAAACGCGAGTTCTGCCAACTGGACTCAGCAATTAATGCGGAGATCCTCCCCTTGCTGCATTAAATGCTTATGGGCTAAATCAACTCAAGTCCAATCACCATGCCTTTTTGTCTTTTCTGATTAAACGCAGCTTTGCTTCCTCCCTGGACGCGAACCCCATCCCTGCGTCTGGGCAAGTGCCAGACGCAGGTTTTCATTCTTAAATGAAACGCTTGCTCCATTTTGGAGGGAGGGTATAATTATAATATCTCCAAAACTTCCCATTATATAAACTCTTCCTTTCATTCTCTCTCTTTGATTATTTTTCTTTCTTCTTCCTGGCTCCAACAGCCAACGAACACAACAGCAAAAACAGCCCTTGGCTGGCCATTCTCACCATTCCACCCTCCATATATACCACCATCTCCACCACAAATCCCTCCACCTCATTCTCCTCCATCTCCTCCTCCATTTCCAACCACAAACACCATCTTCTTCAACCTCTTTCACCAAGAAACATCCAAGAACCCATCTTCTTCACCAAGCTTCACCACCATCTCCACCACCACCTGCACCACCGTAGCCACCACTAAGCATACCACCTTCACCTCCTCGTCGACCTCTTTCTAACGGACTATAGATTTGTCCCCCGCAACAACGTTTGCAAGATCCCGTTTTGAAATGGTGAACTAGACTTGCACCTCCATCTTCTCCAAACTACCACAACCCCTCTCCATCAACTTGTGAGGACCGGCCCCACCTTTTGGATTGGGGCCGAGCTTTATCACCGTAGATTTTTCGGTAATCGTTCGTGATTATTCCGGTAATCGTTTTGGTAACAAACTTGGCAAAGAACTCATCTTCCTCACTTGGCATTTCTTACAGGACGTCGGACGCATTTTAGGCGAGTAACTCTACTCGCCAAGACTTGGATACTATTTTCATACTTGTAATTTTATCAAATAACGCAACCCTCAAAGTCAGGTTCTGCTCTCTGTTTTGCACTCTGTTAGTCGACTTGACCCAGTCATTAGTCGACTTGAACCCTTTATTAGTTGACTACCCCCTTATCCCAAGTCGACTAACTCATTGAAACGCAACCTTACTTCTGAAACGCGACTTAATTAGTCGACTACCCATTTCTCCCTAGTCGACTAACTCTTTCCTGAAGACGCGGTCTTGTGAGACGCGGCCTTGTGAGACGCGGCCTTGTGAGACGCGGCCTTGTGAGACGCAGTCTTGTGAAACGCAGCCTCATTAGTCGACTAACCCTTTTTCCTAGTCGACTAACTTTTCTCCTGAAGACGCGACTCTTTGAAACGCGACCCTATTAGTCGACTTGGCCTTCCCCTATAGTCGACTAACTCCTCTATAAGTCGACTACTTGCCTCTCCCTAGTCGACTAACTTTGGCTATTTGCTGTGGTTAATCACTTTCTTGGAAATGAACCTTATACTCGAGACATGTATTATATATTGTTATTTCATGGCATGTTACTTGTCAAATATCACCCTTTGTCATGCTATCTCTTGACACCAGGCATGACACACTCGACTTTTATAAATTATCACGATAACGGGAATGATAACCGGACTTCATGATTTACCAACTTGATTTTACGTGATAGTACACATTGTACTCCTGATACTCCTGTTTTTACAATATTCCTGACTTGCTCCTGTTCATTCCCGAAGCCTGATAATTATCTAAAGAATTCATAAAATAAGACAACTTGCATCGGGTCGGGGTAAATACGCGGCTATCAATATGTGTTCGTGTTTACAGTGGTATTAGGTATGTTGTGCAACTAAATTTCCGGTCTGACCTGTGGGCCTCCAGGCGACCGAGGGGAGTGCTGGCTCCCTCCTTCCTGGTACCATCATGATAAGGGCATACATAAGTCCCTCCTGTTAGCCTTGCGGCAGGTTCCGTCCACCAAGCAACGGAACATCCTGGGCCGTGGTCCCGGGTATGCACGGGACCCACTGTAAACATAGTTCGTTGATACCCCCGCTGGTTTCCAATAACAATCTTGCTTTACTTGGATATGGATCTATGTGTGCTGGGACGCTAGTTCACATAGCTAGATATCAGGGTAAGACGAGTAACAATAATAATAAAAGACGCTAACTGTGGGTGTTGTATGCGCTCGGATCACGGTGACATGAGATAAAGGTATATAGATGAGGGTTTCCTTATTTGGATTATTCCCTCGAGGTACTAGTCTCATGAGGCCGTGACTTAAGCTTATACAATGCCTTTCGTTTATAACATGTCGTACTTCCTTTACTCGCTGGCTGATTATTCATGATATTGTACCAACTCTCGTACTCTTATTTCTTATGCCGCTCGGCTGTAACCTGATCACTTGTTTGGGAGGTCCTGACTCCCTTGAATTTGTATGTTCAGGGTTCCGGACCTTGGATTGAGGTGGAGCCTTCTGTGGAAGATCAAGCTTTCCTTTCCGAGCAGGCTGACTAGTCTCGGTTTCTGCTGTGCCAGACTTTCCTTTTTAGCTCGCGGGACCTTCCTTCAGCTCGTGAGCATCTTGTAACCATATTGTAAATCATACTTTTGTGCTTGGCTGTGATATATGATGCATGTGATATGTAATAGTATGTCACATCCTGTGATAATCTTGTACTTTGTACTTCTTATGTTGGCATATGAATGGACGCTACGTTTGTCGTACTCTGATTCTTTCTTGTACTGATGCTTAGCGTATATACGTGAGGATACTTCTGACCTGCGTATGTACGTCGCAGTGACGTCCTCGTACCCGCGGGATCGGGGCGTTACAAAAGGTCTGGCAGGTGAAGGTCGGACATGGAGGTGAAAAGTCTTTGCAAGCTCCTGCAAAGAAGGGATCATTGGAAGGTGCTGCTACCTGCAACTTAGAGGGTGAACACAGCGTTCTGGATAAGAAGAAGGTGAAATTCAGCACCAGTACTCACCATTCAGAAGGTCTTCTTGATTGTGTTCACATAAGCGTTTTGGGACCTGCTAAGACTACATCGCTTGGAGATCATAGGTACTTTATCTCTTTTATTGATAATTTATCTAGGCATTGTTGGATATATCCCTTGAGACAAAGTGTGAAGCCCTAGATATGTTGGTGAAGTGAAAAGGAAGAATGGAGAAGCAGACAGGTAGGAAGACCAAGGAGCTACAGATTGGTAATGTTGAAAAAGACAAACTAATTCTTACGATTTGGCCAGAACACTGGTATTGGTACTCACTTCATAGAAGGTATACATGGGTTGACTAAGGAAGTAAACCGTTCTTTGCTGGAGAAGGTTCAGTGGTTGTTGTCTAATGCACGATTAAACAAATCGTTTTGGGCTGAGGCGATTGTGTATGCTAGCCATCTCATAAATGGATCGACTGTGATAGGAGGTAAAACTCCATTAGACATTTAGTCTGGGAAAGCTGCTCAAGATTATGGTTTGTTGCTGGAATTTAGAAGTCCGACCTACTTCAGTGCCAAAGATGGCATGGTGAATCTGCGAGCAAAGAAGTTTGTGTTTTTGGGTGTCAAGAGAAACATGAAAGGCTATAGGTTATGGGACCCTAAAAATAAGAAGATCGTGTTGAGTCAGCATGTCACGTTTGATGAGACTTTAGTGTTGAAGTTTACCGTCTCTCATCAGGTAGAGAGGATGGAGGCCAAGGAAGTATCGCAAGAGGTGGAGGTTAATGCTACTCTACCATCTCCAGTTGGTTCGGTATCAGTGAAGACTTCACCGGATGTGACACCGAGTGGAGATCATGTAGCCAGGGTTGATACTGAACAGGTTGAACACATTGCTGAGAATGTCGAATTGTTTGCAGCCATGGAACCAAGGTAAAACCACACGCGTGGGTAAAGAAGCATGAATCTCAAGCTCGTGACCGTGACAAGCTCAAGTTGAAGGCCGTTGTTCTCCATGACGATAGTGTGGAGGTTCATATGACTCAGCTAGATAGGTTCGCTGCTGAAGATTCAGGTACAGGTACTTGAGCTTGATGAAGCTCATTTGAATGAACTACGGTTGGCTTGATCCTTTGGGCAAAGTATGTAGGCAGCCGTAAAGGCGCAGCCACATTTGGTGATGCAACCCATATGAAGCTATTTGGTTCTCGTGAAGCTGATTGGAACTTCACGTAGAGGTGGAGAGTTGGACTTCACGTAGAGGTGAAGCATTGTGATCTCGATGAACAGTTGATGTGAGAAGATGGTTAAGCTTGCATAAGGGGGTGTGCATCAAGTTGTTGAAGTCGATGATGGTGTTCGGTGTGCTCTTCTCAGACTTGGTTGGACCGTCAGCTGAAGACATGTAGACTGGATAGAGGCAGTCAGTTGGAGAGTCATGGTTGGCTCATGATGGGTTCTTCTTGAGGTCATGAAGTTGATGAGTGGGAGACACGTTCATTGATTGGTTCGTATGGTATTTCTCCTAAGGTGAAGTGATGGGAATGCATGTATGGTGCATTCCAGTTGGATAGTTGAGCTAAAGATTCCAAGCCGAGATCGTGTGTCGATTTCGCCGAGATCGTGTGTCGATTTCGCCATGTGATAGACTGGAGTTCGTTGGAGATTGGCTCAGATTTGAAAAATCTTCACCGAGATGGAGAATTGTAGGGAGAGAGGAGATAGATGAGATAGAGGAAGATAGCACAGAGATCGGAAGACAAATGAGCGAGAAACGGCTCATGCAGCAGGCTGTCGGTCGACCGCCCGGTCGACCGGTGTGCACGAGGTGCACAAACGCAGAAGGTCGACTTCCCGGTGGACCGTTGCATGGAAGCAGTCGACCGCCCGGTCGACGGACTGAAAGGAGCCATGTCTCGGTTGGAGACGGTCGACCGGCGCGGTCGACCGTGGAATGGGTCGATCGACTGGCCAGTCGACAGACGCGTTTTCTGCAGTCCTTTAAGGATTCGGATTCCTTTTCTATTTGGGATCGAACCCAATTGGGGTTTCCTAAAAGCCGAGGACTTTGTGGCTATATATAAGGGCTAGAGCCCTCATGTATTGTGTCCCAGAAATCCCACTGAAAAATCTCCATTGGAAATTTTTTGTTGAAGGAATAAGTTGTAATTGATTGTTGAATCAATAAAATCTCTCCCCCTTGCCCCGAGACGTAGGCACGTTGCCGAACCTCGTTAAATACTGTGTTTATTGTTTTTTCTTTATTGTTTTCTCTGTGCTTGTCGTGTTGGGTACGTCTCCGGCTGCATCAGTCTCCGCCTGGTTGGTGGATTCCTCAGAGAGGTTGTTGTCCTACGCACAACATTTCGTCCATTTTGAAAAGTAATTGGTGATCATTTCCCACATCTCAAATGACCATGAAGAAAACGTAGGATGAAGATGGCCTGGTACTTGATGTATGAAGTCACCGTGAATCTGACATGCATGACATCCTATGGCATTAGTGATGGTGTCAGAAATCATCTTTGGCCAATAATAACTAAGTCTTCGGAGTCGGTCCCCGAGTGTGGGTCCTGCTTGGTGAGCTCTGTATGTATCATCGTGAACTTCCTTGAGTGCCTCATGTGCATCTTTGTGTGAATGGCAGCGGAGTAGAAATTTATCATACGATCGGCGATATAATGTTCGTGTGATCGCATTGCAATAGAATCGAGAAGTATTCCTCTTGATCGCGGTAGCTTCTTTGGGATTATCGGGCAGAATGTCGTATAAAACAAAGTCTCTTCACTACGCGGACGGTGGACACGCCTAAGTTCGGGGCATGACTCTGATACTAATTATAAGGACTTGCGTCACCATCCCAAAAGAATAGCTTTCTAGATAGAGTAGCCCAAATTTTTATATGTTCAAGCTCATCCCCATGTCTAGCCGATGTGTGACTACTTGTTTCACATCTAACTCGACAATGCAACCAACACTCTATTTGATAGACATATTTTAAGGAAACAAATAGTTTATCTGGTTTTCGTTTTGCGCAGTAAGTAGGAAAAAAACAATCTTTTAATAATTTTAATTCTGAAACACAAAACATGGCTGTTACAAGCCTTTTCTACAAACTTTCATATGTTAATAGTGACCTCTTAGGCTCTTACCTACAATCTATTTATATATTATATTTTTAGATCAATATGATCTTTATTTTCCAAAATTAATAAGGGTGCAAAAAGAAAGGAGAGGGGGAAAATTAACTTTTTTTTGCTATGTCTCCAATCTCCCTTCCTCTCTCACCAACTTCTCTCATGGACCAATGTAGGACAATTTCAGAGCTGAACCAAATCCAAGCTCTAATCATCAAATCCAACCCCTCATCATCCCCTCATTCCCTCCTCCTTCATCGTCTCATCGCTCTCTCCACCTCTCACCAGTTCACAATCCATCTCTACTGCCAAATGCTGTCCTCTTCAAACTATCTCCAAGGCCTCGAGTTTTCTCTCCCTTCAGTCCTCAAATCCTGCGGCAAAGCTTCGGCCTTTGCGCATGCCAGGCAAATCCACGGACAAATACTGAAGGCCCATTTTCAATTTGATCCGTATATATCCAATTCTCTTCTCAGAATGTACTTCGAATTGGGTCAACTTGAGGTCGGGAGACGGTTGTTCGATAAAATGCCGCAGAGGGACGTTGTTTCTTGGAATTCGATGATTACTGGCTGTGTTAAGGCTGAACATGTTGATTTGGCATTGAAGGTATTCGAAGAAATGCCTCAAAAGGACTTGGTTTCATGTAATTCGATGATTGACGGGTTGATGAAGTGGAGAAGGTGTGATCTTGCCGGTGGATTGTTTCGTAGTATGAAGCGAAAAGATGTCATCACTTGGACTGCGATGATTTCAGGTTATGTACTCAACGGTCAACCGAAGGAAGCACTAGAAATCTTTAGGAAGATGTTGAGTTCTGGCATTCAACCGGATGCGGCTGCCCTTGTGAATGTGCTTTCGGCTATTGCTGATTTGGGCTTTGCAGAAGAAGGCAAATGGGTCCATGCCTATCTCCGCCGAAGTAGTGTTGAGCTAAATTCTGAGGTGCTTGGGTCTGCGCTTATTGATATGTACTCAAAGTGTGGGCTTATAGCCGACGCTTACAGTGTCTTTAAAAGGATATGTTACAGAAGGCGGGTGGGTGATTGGAATTCTATGATCTCAGGCCTTTCAATCCATGGCCTTGGTCAAGAAGCCGTGGAGATTTTTAAAGAAATGGAGCGAATGGGAATAGAGCCCAATGAGATCACGTTTGTAGGATTATTGAATGCTTGTAGCCACGGTGGTATGCTCAAAGAGGGTCGATACTATTTCGAGCTTATGAAAGAAAAGTTTCACATTAAACCGATGCTTCAACACTATGGATGCATGATAGACCTCTTTTGCCGAGCTGGCCTAGTAGAGGAGGCAATGATATTCATAGATGAAACAATGCCAATGGAGCCTGATGCAATGGCTTGGAAATCCATGCTTAGCTCTTGTGTCAAGTATGGTTATGTGACTTATGGAGAGCATGCGGCCGCAATGGCTTTAGACTTGGCACCGCAAGATTCTAGCTCGTACGTTCTCCTATCAAACATGTACGCAAAGCTTGGGCGATGGGAAGGTGTTGAGAAGGTTCGAGAGTTGATGAGAGAAAGAAGCGTGCGAAAGGTGCCCGGGTGCAGTATGGTGATGATCCATGGGAAGATTCACGAGTTCCTTGTGGGCAAGGAGATGGATCAGGTGGTTTCATCCAAGTTGGAAGAGGTTATTTTTAGATTGAAGTTGGGAGGTTATGGGCCAGACTTGACCCAAGTCCTTGCTGATGTAGAAGAGGGGGAGAAGGAGGGGATGCTTAGTGTTCACAGTGAGAAGAAGGCAATTGCATTTGGTCTCATAAATGTGAAGAAAGGGCTCCAATACACATTGTGAAGAACCTAAGGGTGTGTTGTGATTGCCATTCATTCAGTGAGCTGGTCTCTAGGGTTTACAGCCATGAGATAGTTTTGAGGGATCAGAATAGGTTCCACCATTTTAAAGGAGGTTCATGTTCTTGTAATGGTTATTGGTGAAGGCCACAATGAGATGTGTGATCACATACAAAGTTTGAGAACAGTATCATAAGACAAATCTTAATAGAGAGAAGCACATTTTTTAACTTTATTCTCAAAATAAATAATTATCTGTCAGAACCTTTTTATTGTTGCAGGTTAAGGAACTGAATCACTGTGAAGTGCAAGGTGTAATTTTCATGCTCTAGGAATTTATCAGGGAAAGGATCATGATTAAGGTAACAAATTATCCTCATCCTTTCTATTTATGAGTCTTCCTCTTGTTATTTTATCTCACAAATATGAAGGCTATGTAATGCTTTTGTTTAGTTTAGAAGTGGTAGTAATCTTATTGAATGATCATGGATTTGTGCATCTTTCCTTAAATATAAGTGGTTTGTTATGCTTTCCAACTATCATCCAATGTTTATTTTTTTTCTTTTATTTATTTATTTATTTATTTATATATACAATTCTCAGGATCTTTGCCACTTCTATTAAAAATCCAATTATTCCATGTGCTTAGGTGCACTTAAAGATTGTTGACGTAGAGTGACCAAATTCACTGGCTTTGGAATGATTGCAGAGTGGATAAATTATCACAGTGAGGTTCATTATTGATTCCTTATTTAGATTTTTAGAATATATGACATTTAGAAATGTTAACCCACTCTCTATCATAATCACCCATGGAATGTCCGCGGGCCGGGCCGGGCCGGGCCGGGATTCACTAGAGGCTGTTGGGCTGCTTGGCCTAGGGTTAGGGTTAGGGCCAGGATTCACTAGAGCCATTGAGCAGAAACGGCCGACTGTGGCACAATTAGTTCAAATTCTTCCAGAAGTGAATACTTGAACCTATGGTCCTATCTTTAGCTTATGTCATCCACAATGTGACAATTATTGTAATTCATGGAGGATCTACAGAGGATATATGATGAAACCAATGCTCGAAAGCATTAAAATGTTATATTTCGTTTGTGTCGATTCTGTTACAAAGAGCGGCAACAGTTCAGAGGAGGAGGAAGAACTAACATGATGCCAGTGTCCAAGTTCAAACAAAAAGAAAGACCTAATATGATTTAGATGGAAATCACAAGGAGGGGGGGAAAAAAAACTGGAACACCTATAAAATGATTGGCTTTCATGGTTCTCACTAAGCTATTCTACTGCCTATGTGTTGAACGAACTAATAAGAAGATAGACTGCGACCAAGAATGTGGATTGCTTCTGGCGAGAAATTAACAATCAAAACTGATATTGAACACAACTACGTGGCCACCTCTTTCCACCGCATACAAGTGTTTCTTACGATGCAGGACATCCTCATAATCGCCTCTACCGCGTTGCTCATTGAAGTCGTTCCTGACAAAGGACAGGTAAGCGTCATCCTCAGAGTGGATGGCCAAAACTATGCTCTTATTGTCATTGCTTGGGGGATCGACGCAGGCTAGATCTCATTCTAGCGCTGATGAAAAACTCAAAAGTATATTGATTAAAAATTGGATGATTAAAATAAAGAGTATAAGAGGCTTATTTATAGGCTTACAATAAATCATATTCTATCTATGAAAATTAAATTTAAAATAGAAAATGAAAGTTCAAAATAAAGAAAGTGTAAAAAACTATCGGAATCTAAATTTGGAATCCAAAACAGAATCCTAATCAAACTTAGATACTCTGTTACGTAATTGGGTTGTCGACAGCTGAAAGGTGCTATCGACAGCTGGGAGGTGCTATCGACAGCCAAGGTGAAACCTGACAAGCCCTGATTTTTGGGAAAAGCGTGTCGACAGTCCAAAAGAAGGACTGTCGACAGGTCAAGTTATTTGGTCTACTATTTGTCTTGGCTTATTCTTTGATCTCCTACATCAATTAGTTTCATGACTATCAAAAAGCAGCAATGGGGAGACTACTACTTTTACTCTCAGTCATCCGTTGCCAATAAACGGCTGAGATTAAAACCAAAAACATATATAATGTTATCCACCGAGTCCCGAAATTTTTCTTTTTCTTTTTAGGTTATGTTTCTAGTATCGAGCAAACTTACCTATCCGGTATTTTTCATCCGGGTTCTATTTTTATCTGGAATAAACCTTTTACCTTTTTATTTAATTGAAACTTTATTATCTTGAGTCATTCACATGATATGTATTTATAATGGTCAAAAATTGACCCTCAATAAGATGCTGACACGTATCCAAGCAATCAAGTTCCCTTCTTGAAAGTTTTCACAACAATCAACTACCTCCGCCACTCGGACCTTCCCGAGAGCATCCACAGTTCCCAGAATCACTCCAGTCCGAACTCAAGTCAACCTCCAAAGCTTCGCCACCCAAAGCTATCCCGGAGCGAACCTGTAACACCCAGGAAAATAATTGTATATTTAATTTCGTATTGATGATCATGAATGTTAATTTCATGTTGTTTGTGTAAAGACGGATTGATATTGATGTATGTATTCACTTGTTCAGAGTTTTATTGAATAGTGAGATACGCATCAGGTCACGCAGATCAGCAGACTTAAATAGAGGAGAAGACCTGATTAGAAGCCTTATTTGAATTTGGTGTCTTCATAAGAGTTGTAGGTAACTTGAAGATCTTTCTGGTGGTTCTTGAATCAAATTCCGATAAGAAACCAAAGAGATATGATAATTTGAAGTCGGGAGTTAAATATGTTTAATTTTAGAGGGAAAACGTGTGTTTCCCTCGCTTTTAGCTTTGGTTTTAGTCCCACGTTGGATAGGTGATGGAAAGTTGAGTACTATGTATGCTAACTTCTATTAAGTATAATGCTATGAGCGTTAGGCCATAGGCTACCTTGCCACACACGCGCAGGCGCTGAAACGACCCAGGTCGGGCCAGCGCGTGCCCGTGACCTGCGGACACGAATGCCGCTCCGGTCAAGGGGGCTCTTGGACCTGCTATATTTTGAGTCTCATTTTTTATTGTGAGTGGGCGCTGTACTCGGGATGCATTCTCGGGTGCTCGGGGAGTGTCCCCGGGGTATGCACCAGTAGGTCCTGGGGGGGAGTGTCCTCGGGTGTTATCTCGGAGTGGACTCGGCTCTCTGCTGTCAGTTCAGACAGAGAACATGGGAGCCGACTTCCCCTGTTCTGGACTCTTCTATTCTCTAACTTTCTTTGACTTTTCTACCACTATAAATACTAGCGTGTGGGGTTAGATGTTTTCACTTTTCATTTCTCAAAAACCCTAGCTTTTTCTCCTCTGTTTTCCTCTCTTGGCCAACCCTGTTATTGAAGGAGAAAGTGTCAGATCCCTCTCTTGGTTTTCAAAGCTTCTAGGGAAAGTTTCTGTTGGCCCAAAAGGTTACACTCTCCATTTGTTTAGAGTTTTGATGATAACAAAACAAATAAGAGCTATTTGGTACTAATAAGTTTGTTCAAAATAAGTTTCAGGTTAGTACCATATTTGGAGGCCATTGCTTAGCTTTTGCAAGGATTCTAGGCTCATGAAGCAAATAAGGCAAATGGCACATCAAGGAAGGAACATAGAAGAGAAGGCTCTAGTAAGGCATTGCATGGCTCAAGATTGCTCAAGAGACTTCATTAGATTTGTTCCTAGTTTTATAGTTTTGTTAAAGAATAGTGAATTGGTTTTGAAGCTCTTATCACACACATTTTTGCACACATATCATTTCCCAGAATATTTCCTATAAATATGTAAAAATTATTTTAATTTAAAGCCTCTTGTTTATAAACTCCATTTTGGGTATTATACATGTTTCAAATCAAAACTATTTTGTTAGATTTCAAATCCCCTTCAAAATTCGGTTTCAGTTTTGACTTTTGACCTGAGCCGGCCGACCGACCCTGTATCAGGTCAAGTCGGTCGACCGTCCTAGTCGACCGAGGTTTAGTCGACCGAGGTTCTGGCAGCAGATGCGTATCTGTGTGCACGTTTCACGGTCGACTGAAACCTGCCTGACTGTAAGTCTTTGCTCTCTGTATTTTTCGGTCGACCGAGCGGTCGACCGAGAGCCGGCAACGGCTCTTATTTTTTTGAACGTCGGTCGACCGACCGGTCGACCGAGAGAGCCGTTTGAATAGTAACGGCTAGTTTTCTGAGCTGTTTTATTTTTGTTTTTTCTTTCTAAAAAGGGTTTAAATGATATTACTGATCCTAATACTTCCTAATTAGCCTTAAGTGAGTTTTATCTTTAAACCCTAGCCCTCTACTATAAATAGGGGTGTTTAGGGAGAGGTTCATTACAAGAAAAATTTGCAAAAGTTTCAAAAGGTTAAGGCATTCAAAAGAGCTTTGTTTCTTGGTTTTTGTGTTGACTATTTCTCTCATTTTCTGAAGTGTTTTTCAAAACTCTCTGATTTCTTTTCTCTTTTCACTTACACACAAGAGCTTCAATCCTCTCATCATTCTACAAGGATTTTTGTAAGGGAAGAGACATTTTCAAAAGAGAGTTTGTGGTCTTTTGATCACCAAGAGAGAACTTGTACTTGAGATTGTGGAGTTGGGTACTCCGGTGTCTTTGTAACATCTTTGTGAAGTTATAGTGGTTAGAAATCCTTCTGGGGAAGGCGGGGACGTAAAGCTGGGTGCTCGAACCTCGGAAAAATTCTCGGTGTTCGCGTTTGGTTTACTTGCTCTTGCTTCTTGCTCTACTTTCATTGCTCTTATTACTTGCTCTCTATTTTCATTGCAATATTCACTTGTTTTCATTCATCTTGTCAATCAAAGTCCCATACAACAAGATTGCATTGTGCACCTCCAACTCATATCCAGAGGAATCACGAGGAAGGAGTTCAGAGCCCTTCACGGGGAATCCGGCTCCTAGTCTTGTTTTGGGAGATTGTTGCATCATAATTTTTATTTGTGCATTGATTAGCATTATCACCTATTCACCCCCCTCTCTAGGTGATTTTCAATTGGTATCAGAGCTTGGACTCTAGGTTTGGCTTAACATCCTTAGAGAGATCCTTAAAATTTGCTAATCAACATTTGCATTCATCCATTCATTCACTAGTAAATATGGCCGATAACATCAAAACCCCTCCTAAATTTGATGGACTTAATTTCCTTATTTGGAAGGTTAGGATGACTATTTTCCTACAATCTTTAGGAAGCTTAGTAGCTAAATCCTTGACCAAACCCTATGTTGTACCCGATAGTGATGAAAGCACATGGACCGAATTTTAGAGAATATGAGGCTAACTCCAAGGCCCAAAATTCCCTTCTAACCGCCTTGAATGAGGATGACCTTACACGGGTAATTCATTGCCAATCCGCCTATGAGATTTGGCTACACTTGTTGGTCACACACGAGGGGACATCACAAGTCAAGAGAGCTAAGATAGATTTCTTGAGGTCCCAATATGAATCCTTTAAAATGATTGATGATGAATCCATTGATTGCATGATTACAAGGTTTACTAAAATCACCAATGCTCTTTCTTCTTTAGGTGATGATATTTCTAATAACCAAAAGGTGCGGAAAGTGATTCGGGCTCTTCCTTCATCATGGAGATAAAGGCCACCACCTTAAAAGAATTGAACGACAAGGATGAAATGGATCTCATAAGTCTCATCGGCAACTTGAAGACTCATGAGATGGAAAAGAAGGCAAGAGAAGATGCCGCTCCTCAAAAGAAGAAATCTATTGCTTTCAAGTCTTCATCCACTCTTGATGACGATGAAGAAGATGAAGAAGAAGATGAGGAGCTCTCCATTCTTGTGCGAAATGTGAAGAGAATGTACCGGAAGAACAAGCTCAACTTTAGAAGGAAGTTTGAAGGAAAAGAGGAGAGAAGAATCATTTGCTATAATTGCAGAAAGCCCGGACACATCATGGCGGATTGCCCGGATTTCAAGAAGAAGATGACTTCCTCCTTCAAGCCAAAGAAGCCGGTGGAAAAAAAAGCCTACAAAGCCACATGAGATTCGGAAAGCGAATCTGAAGACGAGGTGGACACGGCGAACATGTGTTTCATGGCAAACACACCAAAGGTAACCCCACAACCTCTTGATGAAGATGATGACTTAACCAAAGAAGTTATTGTACATGCTTTTGTTGAACTCTCGAAAACCTATGATAATAAAAAGATTGAATGTTCTAAATTGGAAAAGGAAGTTGCTTTTCTTAAAAATCAACTTGCTATTGTTTCTAGAGAAAAAGATGAAATTTCTTCCAATCTCATTTCTACTCAAAATGAATTTAGTGCTTACAAAGTTACATATAAAGCAAAATTTCCTAAGATTGATGAAAAAGAAATTTCTTCTTTAAAAACTAGAATTGTTGATTTTGAAAAAGTTTTGAAGGATTGTGCTTTCAACACTAAGAAACTTGAAGAAATGTTTTCTAAAAAGCACACTTCTCATGCTAAAGATTCTCATGTTAAGATTCCTCATACTCACACTTCACATAACACTCATGCTAAATCCACACATGCTTACAAGTCTCACACTCACTATGTTTTTAGATATGGTAGAGTGTATAGATGTACTTATTGTGGTAAAAATAGACATTTGGCTAAGTTTTGTTATGACCAAGTAAATAGATCAAATAATCTTGTTTGGGTTCATGGCACTAACTCTTTAGGATCCAAGAAAATGTGGGTACCAAAATCAAGTCCTAAATTATTTGATGTAGGTACACACCAAGGCTCCAAGACATAAGGAGCGGTGGTACCTTGATAGTGGTTGTTCAAGACACATGACATGGGACATCAATAACTTTACAACCCTATCAAGGTACATGGAAGGTGGCACCGTCACCTTCGGGGATGACTCCAAGGGCACTATCATCGGTATAGGTAACATTCAAATTGGTGCATCTCCTATTATAGAAAATGTAGCTCTTGTTGATGGTTTGAAGTATAACTTGCTTAGTATTAGTCAACTTTGTGACCGTGGACTTAAAGTTGTTTTTGATGATTCTTCTTGCAAGATTTTTGATGTTAAAACCAATGATTGTATTCTCACCGGTTTTCGTGACAATAATATTTATATCATTGACATGCTTAATTTAGATTGTTCTACTAAATGCTTGAATGCTTTTGATAAAAATTCATGGCTTTGGCACAGAAGATTAGGACATGCATCTTTTGACCATCTTTCTAGGATTAATTTTAAGGAATTGGTGAAGGGTATACCTTACTTGAAGTTTGAGAAAGACCGCATTTGTGGTGCGTACCAACTTGGGAAACAAACCAAGTCTTCCTTCAAAACAATTAAGGATATCATGTCAACTAGGCCATTAGAATTAATTCATATGGATCTTTTTGGACCAACTAAAACTAAGAGTTTAAATGGTAGTAGATTCGCATTTGTTTTAGTTGATGATTTTTCCCGTTTCACTTGGGTTTTCTTTTTGGAACACAAAGACCAAACTTTTTCTCATTTCAAAGTTTTTCGAAAAAGGGTTGAAAAAGAAAAAAGTTTTTCGATTTTGAAAATAAGGAGTGATAGAGGTGGTGAGTTTGTTAACCAACTCTTCATGACTTATTGTGATGAAAAGGGAATCAAGCATGAAATGTCATGTCCTAGAACTCCACAACAAAATGGAGTTGTAGAAAGGAAAAATAGAACACTTCAAGGATGGTTAGGACCATGATAAGTGAATATGACCTCCCTCAATATTTATCGGCCGAGGCCGTAAACACCGCATGCTATATTTCAAATCGTATTTATTTGTGTAAGAATTCTTTCAAAACATCTTTTGAAATGTATCATTCTAGAAAACCAAATGTTGCATATTTTAAAGTTTTTGGATACAAGTGTTTTGTTTTGAATACTAAAGATAACTTGGGTAAATTTGATGCTATGGCTTATGAAGCAATCTTTGTTGGATATTCTACTACTAGCAAAGCTTATAGAGTATTCAATAGATCTTCACTTACCATTGAAGAATTCATGCATGTTAAATTTGAAGAATCTAATGTGGTTGTTGAGAATGTTGTAGAGATTGACCCATTAGGTGAAGACATTGGAGACTATCCTTGAAGGACTCACCCGCTCAAGAAGAAAAGTAAGAATCCATTGGTGATGTTCAAGAGGGTAAAGAGGAAAGCTCACAACCGCTTTCTAAAGATTGGAGATACGCTACAAATCACCCTAAGGAACTCATCTTAGGTGATGTATCTAAAGGGGTAACAACTCGCTTCAAGCTCCATGACTTATGTGGTAACATTGCATTCATTTCTCATTTTGAACCCAAAAGCATCCTCGAAGCCGAGACGGACTCATATTGGTTGCTGGCCATGCAAGAGAAACTCAATCAATTTGAGCGCAACCAAGTTTGGCACCTTGTTCCAAGGCCCCACGATAGACCAATAATTGGTACTAAGTGGATCTTTAGAAACAAGATGGATGAGTCCGGTAATGTCATTAAGAATAAAGCTAGGTTAGTGGTCCAAGATTACACTCAAGTTAAGGGAATTGACTTTGAGGAGACCTTTGCACCCGTAGCACGGCTTGAAGCCATACGAATGACACTAGCTTTTGCATCTTTCAAAAATTTTAAACTTTTTCAGATGGATGTGAAAAGTGCATTTTTGAATGGTTTTATAAATGAAGAAGTTTATGTTGAACAACCTCCCGGTTTTGTTGATCATGTTCATCCTAATTTCGTTTTTAAACTTGATAAAACTTTGTATGGATTGAAACAAGCTCCAAGAGCTTGGTATGAAAGGCTTTCTAGTTTTCTCATTTCAAATGATTTTGTTAAAGGCAAAGTAGACACAACTCTTTTTACTAAGCATGTTGATAATGACATTTTAATTGTGCAAGTTTATGTTGATGATATAATTTTTGGATCTTCTAATGAGTTTTTATGCAAGGAGTTTGAAAAGGTTATGCAATGTGAGTTTGAAATGTCTTCCATGGGTGAATTGAATTTCTTTCTTGGACTCCAAATCAAGCAATTGCAAGATGGGAACTTCATATGTCAAGCCAAGTACGCAAAGGAACTCGTAAAGAAGTTTGGACTTGAAGACTCTAAAGTTTGCAACACTCCCATGGCAACTACAACCAAACTTGATAAGGATGACCAAGGTAAAAATGTTGATATTAAATTGTATAGAAGCATGATAGGTAGTCTTTTGTATTTGACGGCAAGTAGGCCGGACATAATGTTTAGTGTGTGTCTTTGTGCTAGATTTCAATCGTGTCCCAAAGAGTCCCATCTTATTGCGGTAAAACGCATTATTCGTTATATTAAGGGCACAATTGGAATGGGTCTTTGGTATCCGAAAATCGGAGATTTCTCAATGACGAGTTATTCGGATGCCGACTATGCGGGTTATAGAGTAGATAGAAAGAGTACTAGTGGGACATGTCAATTTCTTGGTAATTGTCTTGTTTCATGCTCCTCTAGGAAACAAAATTCCATAGCTCTCTCAACCGCCGAGGCGGAGTATGTTGCCGCGGGAGCTTGTTGTGCACAAGTCCTTTGGATGAAACATACTCTCCTTGATTATGATTTGCATTATAACCATATAAAAATATTTTGTGATAATACTAGTACTATACACATGACTAAGAATGCAAATCAACATAGTAAGACCAAGCACATTGAGATTAGATATTACTTTCTTAAAGATCATTTTGAGAAAGGAGATATAGATATTGATTATGTTTCTACGGATTTGCAACTTGCCGATATTTTCACTAAACCACTTGATTTTGCTAGATTTTCTTTTATTTGTGGTGAACTAATGTTTGTATTATTGAATAATAATGTTTTCTTAACCCTTTTTGATGTATGACAAAAAGGGGGAGAATGAGTTTTATGTATGGAAATATGAGTTCATATGGTTTTGGTTCCATATGAGTTTATATATGTTTTTGATGTGTTTTTATGAATTTTTATGAATTCTTGAGTTTATGTGAATTCTTGTATTTTGCAAGTGTTTTTAGTTTCATGTTTTCTTAAAAACTTGCAAATTACATTGTTTTTCTTTGTTTAATATAGCATAATTTGAGGGGGAGCTTTCTCCTCTCCTATATTTTTGTTCATAGCCTACTTGTTTTGTCATCATCAAAAAGGGGGAGATTGTTGGCCCAAAAGGTTACACTCTCCATTTGTTTAGAGTTTTGATGATAACAAAACAAATAAGAGCTATTTGGTACTAATAAGTTTGTTCAAGATAAGTTTCAGGTTAGTACCATATTTGGAGGCCATTGCTTAGCTTTTGCAAGGATTCTAGGCTCATGAAGCAAATAAGGCAAATCGCACATCAAGGAAGGAACATAGAAGAGAAGGCTCTAGCAAGGCATTGCATGGCTCAAGATTGCTCAAGAGACTTCATTAGATTTGTTCCTAGTTTTATAATTTTGTTAAAGAATAGTGAATAGGTTTTGAAGCTCTTATCACACACATTTTTGCACACATATCATTTCCAAGAATATTTCCTATAAATATGTAAAAATTATTTTAATTTAAAGCCTCTTGTTTATAAACTCAATTCTGGGTATTATACATGTTTCAAATCAAAACTATTTTGTTAGATTTCAAATCCCCTTCAAAATTCGGTTTCAGTTTTGACTTTTGACCTGAGCCGGCCGACCGACCGGCCGACCGACCCTGTATCAGGTCAAGTCGGTCGACCGTCCTAGTCGACCGAGGTTCTGGCAGCAGATGCGTATCCATGTGCACGTTTCACGGTCGACCGAGCGGTCGACCGAAACCTGCCTGACTATAAGCCTTTGCTCTCTGTATTTTTCAGTCGACCGAGCGGTCGACCGAGAGCCGGCAACGGCTCTTATTTTTTTGAACGTCGGTCGACCGACCGGTCGACCGAGAGAGCCGTTTGAACAGTAACGGCTAGTTTTCTGAGCTGTTTTATTTTTGTCTTTTTCTTTCTAAAAAGGGTTTAAATGTTATTTACTGATCATAATACTTCCTAATTAGCCTTAAGTGAGTTTTATCTTTAAACCCTAGCCCTCTACTATAAATAGGGGTGTTTAGGGAGAGGTTCATTATAAGAAAAATTTGCAAAAGTTTCAAAAGTTTAAGGCATTCAAAAGAGCTTTGTTTCTTGGTTTTTGTGCTGACTATTTCTCTCATTTTCTGAAGTATTTTTCAAAACTCTCTGATTTTTTTCTCTTTTCACTTACACACAAGAGCTTCAATCCTCTCATCATTCTACAAGGATTTTTGTAAGGGAAGAGACATTTTCAAAAGAGAGTTTGTGGTCTTTTGATCACCAAGAGAGAACTTGTACTTGAGATTGTGGAGTTGGGTACTCCGGTGTATTTGTAACATCTTTGTGAAGTTATAGTGGTTAGAAATCCTTCTGGGGAAGGCGGGGACGTAGAGCTGGGTGCTCGAACCTCGGAAAAATTCTCGGTGTTTGCGTTTGGTTTACTTGCTCTTGCTTCTTGCTCTACTTTCATTGCTCTTATTACTTGCTCTATATTTTCATTGCAATATTCACTTGTTTTCATTCATCTTGTCAATCAAAGTCTCATACAACAAGATTGCATTGTGCACCTCTAACTCATATCCAGAGGAATCATGAGGAAGGAGTTCAGAGCCCTTCACGGGGAATCCGGCTCCTAGTCTTGTTTGGGAGATTGTTGCATCATAATTTTTATTTGTGCACTGATTAGCATTATCACCTATTCACCCCCCCCCCCCCCTCTAGGTGATTTTCAGTTTCTTCTTAGAGCTTCTTCATCAATACCATTTCTATCTTTGCCTATCAAAGCAAGTTTTCCTTTCTTGTTTACCCTCTTCACATGATTGATTGCACCTCAATTTTGCATTATTATTATCACATTTGCACATTTATTCTTGATTATTCTTTATTTAACTTTACTATTTAACCCCTTTTTGTTTATGGTGTGTAGTTATTTAAAATAAGAAGATAAAGATGAAGGAAGTTTCTAATCTATCCAATTATCCTATCTAAATTCATATTTCAATTTAAAATCAAGAGAAAGACAAGGATTCAGAGATAATTCCTATCCTAAATTGAGATAAAGGAGAAAATCAATAGAAATTCAGGTTGTTTAAGCTCCAAGTTAAAGATAAAGGAGAAAATTCAAATTTAAACTCAGATTCAGACTAGAGACCTTTTAGTGTTTTGATCATAATTTTTTCTAAGAAACTCAAATTCGATGATTCAAAATCCTCTAGAAAGAAGACTTAAAGGATTACAATTCTTATGTTGATCATTGTTTTCAATTCTGTCAAATTCTAAATAAACCAAGTTTGGAGATAAGGGAATAATACAAATTTGAAAATTGATAATAACTTGCTCCTTAAGTCAAGAGAAAGGATATTATCTTGATATCCAAAGTTCAAATTCAAGTTCTAAAGGTATATCTCTTGATGAGTGCACAATTTCTACTAGGAGTCTATCCACTACTTCTATTATAAATAGAGAGTTAGAGCATGAGAAAAAAATCATCTCCACATCAGAGATCAAAGCTTAGAGCTTTCTTTAGTTTATTTTTCTTCTCTGAATTTCTTTTGTAATTTTTACTTTTTTTAGTTAGAGAAAAAGATTTGTAAAGAGAAGGAGTTCTTGTAATTGACGGTGACAGTTTTAATAAAGGTTCTTCTATTCTTTTACTCAGTCTTATTCTTGTTATTTTACTTACTTTATTTTGTTTATGTACTTCTTTAGATTTCGTCTACGTGCTTTGTTTTACTTTCATCATGCTTAGCTAATTATTTTCATGACTTTCTAATTTCTCCACCACTACTTAAATTCTATGTTAAGATATACCGATTGAGTATATGCATGCCTACTCCAAGCCTTGCGAAAGCGAGTGTTCTTAAAGGCACATAAGGATGAGAATTAGGTTAAGTATTTGCTAGTACTTTTCAATGGTTTTTCTTATCTTATGCTTAATTCACACCTTGATATTTTAATATTAAACCTTGGTTAGTGTTTTTTCAAATATGATCTTGTTTCTTTATTATGTATCTTGCTTGATTTTATGGTAGATCATCATGTTAAGATTTATTGAAGTAGATTCTTGCATAAGTTAGTAAGTTAGTGGTAGTAGATGATTAGTAAGTCATATTTCTTTAATTCTTTTCTAAATCCCAACTTATTATCAACTTCAATATTCTTCTTTCCACTTCTAACACTTAACATCGAGTTATTTTTCGTAGAAGAATACTTAACCAGTTTAGTGTTTAAGGAGATACTAAAAGGCTTTTATAGCATTTCTCCCTGTAGATTCGATCCGCTTAGCCACTTGCTACCGCGGATAAATTGGGAAAGTCAGAGACTTAACTGACATTCAGATAACATCTTTCTTACCTTAACCTCTCTCTGTTTTTCAACAATCAAATTTTGGCGCCTTTGCCGGGGAGGGAACGGTATTTTTTTTATTTACTAAGTGGTTAATTTTTCTTCTTTGTTAATCCATTGATTGAAGTGTTTAAAAAACGGATAGACTTGCATCATAGGCATCTGTCTAATTTTTTTTTTTTTTAAATTACTGTTGAAGAGTGCTGGAGGTAAGGTAAGTTTGCATTACATCTAATGATCCTCCCTTAGCCCACAAACCATCTCCTCACTCACTAACCCAATCTTAATTAAAATCTAAGTAGACGCTGGCCATAGGGACATCTCGGACTCAATAGGAGATTGACCTAAGGAGGAAGTTATTAGAATTTAACTCTTGCTAAGTCGGTAACTAAGGTAGGGGATTGAGAGGCGAAACCTCGAAGATTGGTGGTTTGGCTAAATTAGGCCCGTCACTTTTGCGCGGATACCTCCTTCCAATCTTGTCGCCTACCTGGTCGATTAACTTGTGGTTAAATTCTGCAATATATCTTCCATGGACAGCCTAACCAGTTAGGAGCGGTCTAGGTCTAAAGTCTACCCTAATTTAGGCTAGATTTTTTCTTTTCTTTTCTTTTGTTTGTATATTTGTTAGTTTTGATATTTCTTGGGTAACATGGATTATCAATTTCTCTAACTTTAATAGTAATCTATATTTTGCTCTGACCTCTTTCAATCCGAATTACTCCAACCCAGCATAGCATAACTTTCACCATCAATATTTTAACAACAAAGTATGCCGGGTTGGTCTTATTCGAATCAACGTATTCCGCAATCTCAATTTCATGAACAAAATTGAAATAATCATCTCTACTCTTCACCGAGTCGATGGGGATAAAACGCCTCAGAGTCATATAGTCAAGCGTTTTACCAACATTCAGCTTTATATACTCATTGTCAAGATAGCTCTATGAAAGGAAATCTAAATCAGATAATATGCTAGAAGAGCTTGAGCGATGACAAAGCTGAAAAACTCACGAACCAGTAAAAATTTAAAATTTCAAGATTCATACTCAATTTGTCAAGTTAAACCACAACAAATAGAACCTGCCGACTTGGACAAGAGTATGGAATCCATGATTCACTCCCAAAATGATCCCCTTGATAGGTTAGAAGCACAAATAGAAAGTATGGAAAACTCAATGAATGAGCAAATTCTTAAACTTTCAAACATCATTGCCCTTTCTAACCAACTTAATAGGAACCAAGAATCATGGTGTCTTGAAGACCTTGATCAAGATTCAATTTCATCTCACCAACTTGAACTTGACCAATCCCAACCCTTGGACAAATTGGCAAGTTTTAACTTCATTGAGATTAAACTTGATTGTGAATGTGAAACCGATCCTCAACTTTGTGATAGTTCCAAACTTTGAATCTATGTTGGCTCTAGTGTTCTTACGCAATTCGGACCTAATTCCCGAACCAACATTAATTTCAGTACCCATAAATTATGAAATTGAATCACTATTGTGAATAGTCACATTCATTTGATGGATCATGAATGTGAATTTAAGTTCTTTGATTTGGATCCCACTTTTGAACTAAACCCGACTCTCGAACCTAAAATTGATTTTTCTGAGCCGGTATTGGTTCCCGAACCTATCATTCTTAAGCCCAAATCGATCACTTCAACAAGTCACATTCTATCGTTGGACCAAGGTGTAGACAATTATGACTTTGAGATGGTATTCCAAGATTGATCATATAACCGAGATAGTTTTAATGTTAGGGTCTTACATGATCCTATTCACCTTGGGGGATAATAACAATGTACATAAAAAAGAGGTCATAAAAGATGAGTTCCTTGATAATCAACAATATTTAGATTGGGTAGCAACGCTTGGTCCAATTCGACTACTACCGGAACCACCACATTAAGGTAACATTTTACCTTCCCTCTCTTCTTTTGCATGCATACATGCATTCATTCATACATTGAGGACAATGCATGATAAAGATGTGAGGGAGGAGGATTTATTAACATACTAACATAAGTTTTTACTAACAAAATTTTCCTTTAAAACTTTTTGGAAAAAACAATATTTTGATTTATTTTTGTAAGTAATTAAGTTAATTTTAAGGAATAGAAAAATCATAGTTAGGATTTCTTCATACTTAGTTAAAATAAGATTATTTGTTTGATTTTTAGATTTAGAAGAAAATTTTGAAAAAGTAATTTAGTCTTGATTTTTACCTTAATGAAATATGCATACTTTATATCACTTACACACTTAGGATTTAAAATAAATACTCTTGGCTTAGAAAAAATAATATATATATACATGAAAAATAAACAAATCTAATTATTGATTAACTAGGTGCTTAGGCCTAAGAAAGCCTTAGTATTTACGCGAAAGGTAATTAGATAAGTTTAAAATAATATATATATATATATATATATATATATATATATATATATATATATATATAATATATGTATTAGCACATCTAATTATCAATTAGTTAGGTATTAGGGTCTCAAGAAGTTTTGATACTTACACAAAAAAATTAGATGAGTAATATATATTTAAAAAAAAGAAGTGCTTAAAGGGCAACGAAGTGGTAATACTTCGAATCTTCTTTCATAAAAAAAAATAATATAAGGCATAAGAGTTGGAGTTAAAGAATCTGAGTCAAAATTTACGATCACAAAGGGGCACATGACTTAAGCTAAAATAATAGACTAGATGAGAAATTAAGTTATAATACTTACCTAGATTGATAATAAATATTCACTAAGTATAGGAATGAATAGTTTGGTGATCTTAAGACTTATACATTACTTGATTTTAGCAAAAATAGTTCAAATATTTTCTCAATTTCAAAATTGAGTTTTCGAAAATACTAACACTTTATTTTTCTTTCTTTTATGGATTGTGGGTGTAATTCACTGAAAACCCTCACGAGATAAAATTCGTCCTCTAGGGAAAATCTAGAGGTTTAACGGCTTGTTGCACGTGCTAAGTGCAATCGTGATTCCTACGGAAGTGAGTTAGGTTAGTTAGCTCTTTTTTTGCTCGAGGATGATCAAAAGATAAGTGTGGGGTGTGATTGCATCTCAATTTTGCATTATTATTATCACATTTACATATTTATCCTTCATTATTATTTATTTAACTTTGCTATTTAACCATCTTTTTGTCTATGATGTGTAATTATTTAAAATAGGAAGATAAAGATAAAGGAAGCTTCTAATCTATCCAATTATCCTATTTAAATTTAGATTTCAATTTAAATCAATTTGAAATCAAAAAAGGACGACAAGGATTTAAAGATAATCCTAATACTAAATTGAGATAAAGGAGAAAATTAACTGAAATTCAGATTGCTTAAGCTCCAAGTCAAAGATAAAGAGAGAAATTTTAAATTTAAACTCAGAATCAGACTGAACATCTTTTAGTGTTTTGGTCATAATTTTTCCTACAGAAATTCAAATCCTATGATTCAAAATCCTCGAAAAAGAAAACTTAAAGGGGTTACAATTCTTATGTTGCTTATTGTTTCCAATTCTATTGTTTGAGTCATATTCAGCAACCAACACGCCAACTAGTTGCAGACTAATTCAGAATTGAATTCCCACATAAAATTCTGGATAAATCAAATCAAGTTTAGATATAAGGGGAGAATTCAAATTCGAAAATTGATAATAGCTTGTTATTGGCCCAAAGGCCCATCACTCCAGTTTTGATGATGATTAACTCATGTAGTTATAGTACTAATGATCTTGTGTTTATTAGGTTTTAGATATTCAATCAAGATTGTAGTCGGTGTTTAGTTTCAATAAAAGATTTGAAGTCAAATTTTGAAGCTAGCATGTATTGATTCAGGAGCTCGCGTTTCAAGATCGCATTAAGTACTCAAAGAGGAGTCTAGCTCTTTTGAATCAAGTTTGGATCAAGTCAAGATGGAGATGAAGATTTTTAAGAAGACTTGAGTCCTATTTTATAAGTTTAAGATTTTTGTTCTAAATAAAATGTAAACGATAGATTAGTTATGGATTACTCAAGCTCGTATACACACACAAAAAAATTTCATATATTGTCTTTTATGTTAAAAATTTTGTGTTTTCGGTTTAACCGTCTTAGTTTCAAAAGTTTATGTTTACTTGGTTTACACAAAACACATAGAAATAAGTTTTAAGTTTTGTGTTTCGGTTTAATATGTATACGTTTTGAGTTTCACTTTATCAAATATACATATATCAGTGTCATGAATATATTTCATCAAAACAAGTTTACATGGTTTATATGTGTATTGGATTTCATCCATATACATTGTTACTTTATATCGTTTATATAACTTATTTTGATGAGTTTATATCATGTGTTTAAGTTTTGTTTTTATCAAAACTTATTGGAGCGTATTTTCAAAAATAAGTATATTTCATGTACTTTGTGTATTGGATCATTTTCACACACACTATGCTTCAAATGTGTTTCAATATCTTGTATTTGTATTTATACAAATTTTGGAAAAATCGGATTTTCATTTAGAAGTTGGTTTTTGGAAAATACTGATTTGGTTTATGCCTTTAACTTTTTTACCTCAAAAATAGTTCACATATTTGTAATATGTGTTGATTTTGATCACACATATTTGGACTTTAAAGTATTTCAATGAACTTATTTTTGTGGATTTTATGGAGATTTTATCGGATTTAAAATGTATTTATAAGACGTTCAAAATTGGGATCTGGGGCTGCTTGTGGTCAATCGATCATGGCTTGGTCAACGGGATGTTGGACCGACATGCACAAGAAACATGCACGAGCCTAGAGCATTGGCTCGGTCGACCAATCGGTCGACCGTAGTAAGAAGCTGTCGACCGACTGGCTCACCCAACTCTCTGTTGGGTGTCGGTTGACCGAGCAATCGATCGACAGAGAATTTTTATTCTTTCTGCCCGGGAGCAATCGACCGGCAGCCCCACCGATCAAAAAAATAACTGTTGGCCGGTCATTCTGACCCCCCAACAACTAGTTTTCTGTAGCCTATATATTTGTGTCTTTTGGGCCAATTTTGAAAATACACCTAGAGGGGGGTGAATAGGTGTATGGCTAATGTAATGACAAATGATGCGGAATTAAGAACTAATTGCAACACATTTAGTGTAACCAAAGAGTGTAGCCGAATTCCCGGTGAAGGGCGCTGGACTATCTCCTCTAAATTCATCTAAATAAGAGTTGAGGTGCTATGTAAAGCTCTCTTGGTTCAACACAAGTGAGGCACACAAACAATACCAAGCATATAAGATATGAGCAATATGAATCAATGCAAGATATAAAAGAGAGAGTTAAGAGATAGTGGATCAAATGCAAACACCAAGATTTGTTTCGAGGTTCGAGCCACTGCTCTACGTCCCCGCCTTCACACAGAAGGATTTTCACTAATACGTCCAAACAGGACTTCCCACACAGGGAACCTCATCTGAGGATTTGGGTAATACAAATTTGGAGTACACAACTCCTCTCTCAAACAACAACAACCTCTACACAAGAGGTAAGGCACAACAACAATCACCTCTCACTAGAGGGATAAGGCACTAAGCCAAATAAGGATCACCTCTACACTTAGAGGGACAAGGCACAAAGTCAAACCAACCACACTTTATCAAATATACATATATCAGTGTCATGAATAGATTTCATCAAAACATGTTTACATGGTTTATATGTGTATTGGATTTCATCCATATACATTGTTACTTTATATCGTTTATACAACTTATTTTGATGAGTTTATATCATGTGGTTAAGTTTTATTTTATCAAAACTTATTGGAGCGTATTTTCAAAAATAAGTATATTTCATGTACTTGTGTATTGGATATTTTCACACACACTATGCTTCAAATGTCTTTCAATATCTTATATTTGTATTTATATAAATTTTGGAAAAATCGGATTTTCATTTAGAAGTTGGTTTTTGGAAAATACTGATTTGGTTTATGCCTTTAACTTTTTTACCTCAAAAATAGTTCACATATTTTTAATATGTGTTGATTTTGATCACACATATTTGGACTTTAAAGTATTTCAATGAACTTATTTTTGTGGATTTTATGGAGATTTTATCGGATTTAAAATGTATTTATAAGATGTTCAAAATTTGGATCTGGGGCTGCATGTGGTCGACCGATCGGTCGACCGAAGCATGGCTTGGTCAACGGGATGTTGGACCGACATGCACAAGAAACATGCAAGAGCCTAGAGCATTGGCTCGGTCAACCGATCGGTCGACCGTAGTAAGGAGCTGTCGACCGACTGGCTCACCCAACTCTCTGTTGGGTATCGGTTGACCAAGCAATCGATCGACAGAGAATTTTTATTCTTTGTGCCCGGGGGCGATCGACCGGCAGCCCCACCGGTCAAAAAAATAACTGTTGGCCGGTCGACTGGCCGGTCATTCTGACCCCCCCAACAACTAGTTTTCTGTAGCCTATATATTTGTGTCTTTTGGGCCAATTTTGAAAATACACCTAGAGGGGGGTGAATAGGTGTATGGCTAATGTAATGACAAATGATGCGGAATTGAGAACTAATTGCAACACATTTAGCGTAACCAAAGAGTGTAGCCGAACTCCCGGTGAAGGGCGCTGGATAATCTCCTCTAAATTCCTCTAATTAAGAGTTGAGGTGCTATGTAAAGCTCTCTTGGTTCAACACAAGTGAGGCACACAAACAATACCAAGCATATAAGATATGAGCAATATGAATCAATGCAAGATATAAAAGAGAGAGTTAAGAGATAGTGGATCAAACGCAAACATCAAGATTTGTTTCGAGGTTCGAGCCACTGCTCTACGTCCCCCCCGCCTTCACACAGAAGGATTTTCACTAATGCGTCCAAATAAGACTTCCCACACAGGGAACCTCATCTGAGGATTTGGGTAATACAAACTTGGAGTACACAACTCCTCTCTCAAACAACAACAACCTCTACACAAGAGGTAAGGCACAACAACAATCACCTCTCACTAGAGGGATAAGGCACTAAGCCAAATAAGGATCACCTCTTCACTTAGAGGGACAAGGTACAAAATCAAACCAACCACAATCACCTCTACGCTTAGATCTACGCTTAGAGGGATAGTTACAAACCCAATGCACAACCTCCTCTACACTTAGAGGAAAAGGCACAAAGCCAAAGCAATGGAAGGGTACAACTCTTGATGATCACAAAGATCACAAACAACTTTTTCCCACAAAGACAAGATCATATAGATAGGATAGATATGATAGATCAAGTGTGAGAAAATAAAGAGTTTGGAAATCAAATCACAAAAAAAATTACTTAGGAAAACAACTAGAATAAGATAGAAATGAAGATCAAAACCAATATCCCAAATACTCTATTTTTCTTTATTTTTCAACTTTTTAAAACAAATAAAGATAAATCTTTTTAACCCAAAAACTTTTGAAAACTTGTTGCTAAAACACTAGGAAAGATAGGAATTTTTGCTCTTGAAATTCTTAATCAAAACAGCCCAAAGGGGTTAGTATTTATAACCCATTCCAAAAACTAGCCGTTGGGCCAAATCAGCAGCTGAGGCTATTGTCGGTCGATCGCCCGGTCGACCGGCGAACGGTCAGATTTCTGACCATTGTGCCATCGGTCAACCGCCCGGTCGACCAAGGCTGGATCCAGAGAGCAAAGCTCTCTGGCCGGTCGACCTCCCGATCGACCGAGGCCAGATCCAAAGAGCAGAGCTCTCTGGCGGTCGACCGGGTCGGTCGACTGGCCCTCCACCCAGACTGGTTGTGCACGTTTATGCACATCGGTCGACCTGAGTGGTCGACCGACCTCTGTCTCGGTCGACCGTCGACCGGCAGAAAGTCAGATCACATATTTTTAGGGATTAAAACTTAGTCTTTTATTTTCAATTAAATCCCATAAAATCACATAAATTCTACAAAAATAAGTTCTTTTAAGATCTTTGAATACCAAATATGTGTGATCAAAATTCAACACATATTACGAACTGTTTGAACCATTTTTGTGATATTAAAATTTGCGTTAAACACAAAACTCGTATTTTTTAAACCTTGAATTTTTGAAATGAAAAACCGTTTTCTCTAAAACTCATATGGATACAAAAGCAAGATATTTAAACAACTTTGAAGCATATTATATATGGATAGAATTCAATATACATATAAGATATATATATATATGTTTTTTTTTGACATGAAATCCAAAACTGGTTAAACCAAAAACCAAAACCAATAAACTTTAAACTTGTATGTGTGAACTTGAGCATATCAACACTATCTAATCTTTACACAAGATCTAAACACAATCTAAACTAAACAAACCGAGGTCTTCTTGTCTCCAAGCTGACTCGATCCAAACGCGATCCAACGAGCTTAACTCCATCCAAGTGCTAGATGCGATCTTGTCGCGCGAGCTCTTGAATCACTATGTGTTAGCTCCAAAACTCCTTTATTGAAGCTAAACATCTACTAATATCTTGGTTAATCACTAAAACTATTTAAATACAAGATTATTAGTAATTTATAACTACATGAGTTAATCATCATCAAAACTAGAGTGATGGGCCTCTGGGCCAACAATCTCCCCCTTTTTGATGATGACAAAACTCATGGAGTTATATATGCATGGATTAAAGTTAAGTTTCATAGAAGCTCCCTAATAATAAACAAATGGATATTCAATGAATGCTCAACACATATATGCATAAATGAGGAATTAAACATAAATAAACTCTCCAAATACTTCTCTCCTTTTTACATAAACAAAACATATATGCATTAAACAAGAAATAAACATGCATATATAAACTCTCAAAATTCTTTTCCCCCTTTTTGTCAATTCATCAACAAAGGAGCGAAAACAAATCAAACAAAATTTAAGATACCAATTGAAAATATACCAATTTATGATAAAGTTATATATCGAAACTTTATGATACCAATTGAAAATAAACAAAATTTTTAAGATAACAAAAGATACCAATTGAAAATATCTTGTAAATTTTTGATACCAATAGAAAAAGAAACATTGTATGTTTTTGATACCAAGTGAAATATATATTGTAAATTTTTGATACCAATTGAAAGTAAAAACCAATTGAAAATACACACTAAATTTTTGGGTAAACATAACTCATTTTGCAATAAGGATATCAAATTGAGAATAATACCAATTTAAGATTATTGATACCAATTTTGAAAATGTTAGCATATACCAAAACAAAGTATTTTCATCATAAAGAATAGGAGTAAGATACCAATTGAAAATAAAACTGATTGAAATATAAAACATGAATTTTTCTCCCCCTTTATGAAATACTAATAGAAACAATACATAAGCTTGTATATGATACCAATTGAAAAATAATTGACATTAAGGAGTAAATCAAGCTTAGCATAAATATATTTGTGCTTAAGATGTAAAGATATTGTAAGCACAATCAAAGCATATATATATGTATGAAAAAGTAAATACCAATCGAAATTGATACTATTTGAAGTTTGAAGCATACATATATAGAAAACGCATATGACTATACAAACATGAAAATATCAATTGTGATACCAATTGAAAATATAATGAGGATCAAGTGTATAACTCATGCCTACCACCCTATCATGCACATGTTTAAAGATTTTCAATTTGAACATACAATGCATGGTCACCCATCCATCCGCCCTTAGAAGGTAGGGGTTTTCAAAAATAGAATTTAAAAATATTTTAACATGTTTGAAAACTCTACCAAAATGAAGAAATACGCAACAAGTTTTATGATAATTTTGAAAACTAGTACGAAGTCCTTCAAGTAAGAAATAAAATATGAATGAATTCATGAAAATATAAAAATCACACGATCATCGACACTCAAATAGCAATAAAGCTTATATAATCTCATGAAAACAAATCATGAGTAAACATCAAACATAGAGTGTAAAAAGTCATGTAATCAATAAAATCATAGAATAAGGCATTTAAGCTCAATGAAATTCCTTTATAAATATGAAAAACATGAAAATTTAATTTCTATCACAATAATGCTAACTTCAAGGTATATGTATGTTTTGTGTAAACTAGAAGTATACATACATATCCCAAACACAAATGAGTTCATAATAAAAATTTGCATGAAAAGCAAGTGACTTTAGGATAGACATGTATATCTAAAGTTTTGGCAAAATTAACATATAAATGAAGCTAAACACATTATCATCCAAAAATAGGGAATACAAGTTGAAATGCAAAAATCATCAAAACTAGGCTATATTAGTGCATCTAATGAGTATAAATGAGCAATATATTACAAACCATATAATAATCAATTTGTGGCTCACTAGTTGTACAAGTATGTACACAAGTTTTAATGAAAACTACATCTAAACAAGTAATCAAAATCATGAAGTGCAAAACCATAAACGAACATGATCATTAAGGTAAATGCACGTGTTTTATATCTATGACATACACAATAGTTAAACTAAAGTGAGAACACAAAAATATAAGTTCAATAAATATGGGTGTATCTCAAAGACTACATATGCATATCAATAGTCTAATAAACATGGCATTTAATAATAATCATGAAAAACTAAAACATGTTAAAAATCAACAATATGAAGGCATATAAATTAAATGGGAGTTAGAGATAGTTACCAAAACCATTAGGGCTAATTTCTAGATCTCTAAACCATGGTGGTCCTCCCACCAAACTTTCCTTGAAAGTGATGCATCCAAAATTGTCACCATTTAGCTCGGAACGCATCCACCATCAAGGCACCATTACTCTCATGTTAAGCGAGAGCCCACACCTACATCAAATAAAATAGGGGTGAATTTTGATACTCATACCTTATTGGGTCCATGGGGGTTAGCACCTTTCCTAATTCAAATAAATCTATTTGCAAATTTTGAACTGTTAATCCTATCATAACAAAATTTTTCAAGGTGGCCCTTACGTCCACAATGTGTACAAGTGTACACATGAGCATACATATTATCATGTGTTTGAACGTGAGAAGCATGTGTATGTCGTGGTTTGTGTGCATGCATATGAGAAGCATGTTTTTTGTGAAACATTGATTCCAACTGTGTGTGGTTCTTGGCACATTGGCTCAAAGTAGAACCCAAATAATCTACACTTTTCTTCAACACATATATATTATTTTTAATACTTGAAGATAAAGTGGAGCATTCAATTAAAACACTAGATGCTGAAGCAATATTAGCATGACAAACATGTGAAGAAAAATTATTTTTCAAAGAAATATTTTTCTTTGAAACCAAATCAAGCTCTTTTGAAATTAAAGCAATTTTATTTTTAAAAGATTGGTTCTCTTTTAAAACAATTTTAAGTTTTGAAGACAAAAGCTCATTTTTCTTCAAAACATCATCACAATTTTTTTACTCTTTAAAATTTTGTTTTCATTAAGAGCAAGTTCAAGTTGAGATTTCAATAAGTCCTTTTCATTAGAAATCTCATCCCTCTCTTGCAAAGCCAAATTAAGTTTTGAAAACAAATCCTTATTTTCTTCTTTTATTTTAAAAGTTTTCTTTTTCAAAACTTTATATTTCTCAAGTAAGTTTTCACACACAATAGATAGTTCTTCATTTAAAGCATCAGCATCCATATAGTCATCACTGGAAGCACTAGTACTATCATCTAGTTGAGTATCCGAGTTTACCTCAAGAGAGTCATTCCCTTGGACCATGTAGCAAGCTTGTTCGGATTCATCCTCACTAGATTCCTTCTCCATATATTTTATCGTTTGTAGCGCGGGAGAGGTCAAAGTGTTCCACACTGTAAAAGCGGAATCACAATGAGAAACCAACATAAGATATTATTTACTTAGAGTGCGCATAAGTGCCTATAGGGCTTGTGCATTGGCCTCTATATGCTTGTTATTATCAAGATAGGATTTCTTGGTTGTAGTAAGGTAAACATGCATTCCTAAGGTCTTAAGGTACATACTCATCTTAAGCTTCCATACATTGATGTTAGAAACATCAAACATAGGAGGGGTCATGAAATCTATGAGTGTATAAACTAATCACATTCCTGGTGGTTAAACCTAATATCAGGAGCGTAGGCTCTGATACCAACTAAAAATACACCTAGAGGGGGGTGAATAGGTGTATGGCTAATCTATTGACAAATGATGTGGAATTAAGAAATAATTGCAACACACTTAGTTTAACCAAAGAGTGTAGCCGAATTCCCGGTGAAAGGCTCTGAACTATCTCCTCTAAATTCCTCAATAAGAGTTGGGTGCTATGTAAAGCTCTCTTAGTTCAACACAAGTGGGGCACACAAACAATACCAAGCATATAAGATATGAGTAATATGAATCAATGCAAGATATAAGAGAGAGAGAGAGAGTGAAGAGATAGTGGATCAAACGCAAACACCAAGATATGTTTCGAGGTTTGAGTCACTGCTCTACGTCCCCGCCTTCACGCAGAAGGATTTCCGCTAATGCGTCCAAAACAGGACTTTCCACACAGGGAACCTTCTCTGAGGATTTGGGTAATACAAACTTGGAGTACACAACTCCTCTCTCAAACAACAACAACCTCTACACAAGAGGCAAGGCACAACAACAATCACCTCTCACTAGAGGGATAAGGAACTAAGCCAAACAAGGATCACCTCTACACTTAGAGGGACAAGGCACAAAGCCAAACCAACCACAATCACCTCTACACTTAGAGGGATAGTCACAAACCCAATGCACAACCTCCTCTACACTTAGAGGGAAAGGTACAAAGCTAAAGCAAAGGAAGGGTTACAACTCTTGATGATCACAAAAATCACAAACAATTTTTTCTCACAAAGACAAGATCCTCTAGATAAGATAGATATGATAGCTCAAGTGTGAGAAAATAAAGAGTTTGGAAATCAAATCACAAAGAAAAATACTTGAGAAAACAACTTGAATAAGATAGAAATGAAGATCAAAATTAATATCCCAAATACTCTATTTTTTTATTTTTTCAACCCTTTAAAACAAATAAAGATAAATCTTTTTAACCCAAAAACTCTTTGAAAACTTGTTGCTAAAACACTAGGAAAGGTAGAAATTTTTACTCTTGAAATTCTTGATCCAAACAGCCCAAAGAGATGGGTATTTATAACCCATTCCAAAAACTAGCCGTTGGGCCAAATCAGCGGCTGAGGCTGCTGTCAGTCGACCGGTGAACGGTCAGATTTTTGACTGTTGTGCCATCGATTGACTGCCCGGTCGACCGAGGCTGGATCCAGAGAGCAGAGCTCTCTGGCTGGTCAACCTCCCGATCGACCGGGGCCAGATCCAGAGAGCAATGCTCTCTGGCGGTCGACCGGGTCGGTCGACCAACCCTCCACCCAGACTGGTTGTGCATGTTTGTGCACATCAGTCGACCGCTCCGGTCGACCGACCTCTGTCTCGGTCGACCGTCCTGTCAACCGGCAAAAAGCCAGATCACATATTTTTAGGGATTAAAACTTTGTCTTTTGTTTTCAATTAAATCCCATAAAATCACATAAATTCCACAAAAATAAGTTCTTTTAAGATCTTTGAATACCAAATATGTGTGATCAAAATTCAACACATATTACAAACTATTTGAACCATTTTTGTGATATTGAAATTTGCTTTAAACACAAAATCCGTATTTTTCAAACCTTGAATTTTAAAATGAAAAATCGTTTTCTCCAAAACTCATATGGATACAAAAATAACATATTTAAACAACTTTGAAGTATATTGTATATGGATAGAATCCAATATACATATGAGATATATATCTATGTTTCTGACATGAAATCCAAAATCAGTCAAACCAAAAACCAAAACCAATAGACTTTAAACTTGTGTGTGTGTGTGTGAACTTGAGCATATCAACACTATCTAATCTTTACACAAGATCTAAACACAATATAAACTAAATAAACTGAGGTCTTCTCGTCTCCAAGCCGACTCGATCCAAACGCGATCCAACAAGCTTGATTCCATCCGACTGCTAGATGCGATCTTGACGCGCGAGCTCTTGAATCACCATGTGTTAGCTCCAAAACTCCTTTGTTGAAGCTAAACACCTACTAATATCTTGGTCAATCACTGAAACTATTTAAACATAAGATTATTAGTAAACTATAACTACATGAGTTAATCATCATCAAAACTAGAGTGATGGGCCTCTGGGCCAACAAATATTTATTAAGATTTTTACAAGTGTTTTTAAGAGCTCTTCTACAGAGTTTCTCAACAAGTTTTAGAGCTTTATTTTCATATCAAATAGAAAGTTTATCAAGAGTGTTTATCTTGTGTTTACAAAAGCATTTTTCTTGAGATTTTCATTTTCACATCTATCTTGTTTTCTCACACAAGCTTGAGCTATTCATTACTATATCGATCATTTAGGATCCTTGTTTTTGAGAGTTTTTGTTGGTGATCAAGAGAAGGGATCAACAAGTGTTTCACATTTTGTAATTTGGAGGAGTTGGAGGTTGCGGCCTCAGCGAACTTGCGGGTTCGAGTTGTGTATTGTTCTTGCGGGAACAAGTGAAGGACTTATGGGTTTAAAAGTTCTTGAGGGAGCTTATTGTAGGTGTTGCAGCACTGGGTGATCTTGCGGGATCGATTCTAGTGGAAATCCTTCATGATGGTGAAGGCGGGGACGTAGAGCAAGTGGCTCGAACCTCGAAATAAATCTCTCGTGTTTGTGATTGCTCATCTCTCTTTCTTTCAACTCACTTTTGTTTATAGCTTACATGCTTATTATAATTGTGCTCATCTATTACATATTGAATATTGCTTGTGCTTCATAGATTTACTTGCTTGAGTTTGTTTATATATCTTGCATGCTTGTATCCCTTGTCTATTCCATACTTGCTTGATATTGTATTTGTGCTCATACTAGTGTTAAATTAAGAGAGTTATAGTAACACCTCAACTCTTAATTCAGAAGAATCTTGAGAAGAAGTCCAAAGCCCTTCATTGAAATTCGGCTTCACTTTTTGGTTATGCTTTGTGTGTTAGTGTAATAGTTTTAGTTTGCATAATAATTTTTAATTCTGTATTTATTTGATATTTGATTAGCACATCACCTATTCACCCCTCTCTAGGAGATCTATAAGTGATATTAGAGCTTGGTGCTCTTAATTTAGGTCTAACAACCTAGAGTTAAAGATCCTTGTTTTGCTTATCACAATATTTGCATACACACACATGGATTTCATTGCACCTCCTATGTTTGATATTTTTAACTTTCAAACTTGAAAAGTTAAGATGTCTATGTATCTTAAAGCCCTTGGTATTCATGTTTATCTTGCCACCATTAAAGATTCATATTTTCATAATGGCAAATATCTTAAGGCTAACGCAAAAGCTCTCCATGCTTTAAAGTCAACCCTAAATGATGATTATTTATCTAAGATTTCTAACTTTGATTCGACTTTTGTAGTATTAAACACTCTTATCTCCATTAGTGAACAAACGCAATATTACAAGGAGAGTGATTCGGATGAAAGAAGTGTTACTTCCAACATGTGCTATATGGTCCAAGGGGAGGACCCCCTTAAGGTAAAATTCAGAATCCGACCTTGATATGTCATATGTTGATCTTTCTATATTTTGTCAAAAACTTCTTGTAAAATATGATTTGTTAAAGGTTGAAAATAAAAGATTGAAGAAATAAAATAATTTCATTCCAAAAGAAAAAGATTCTTTTCAAAATAAATTTAAAATTATTTCAAAAGAAAATGAATTTTTGAAAACCAAGTTGTTTTGATTTCCAAAGAAAAGGAGATTGGTTTAAATGAAAATGAATATTTAAAAAAGAAAATTGTTTTGAAAGAAAAAAGAAATATTTCTATTTCCAAAGTGAAAAAGGATTTTGTTTCTCATGCTAATGTTTCTTCTTCCAAAATTAATAATGATATTTGTATCTTGAAGAAAAATATTGATTGTTTGGGCTCCACTTTGAGCCAATGTGCTATTAATTACTCTAGATTAGATTCCATATTTTGCAAGAAACATGCTCTACATATTCATGCACACCCTCCACGGCATATATCACATGCACGCTATGCTCACACTCACACCACACATATGTATGCTAGAGTGCACATGTATACTTTGTGGCCGCAAAGGCCTTCTTACAAAATTTTGCTTTGATAGATTAAATTCTTTAAATTTTGCAAATAAAAATGTTTGGGTTCCAAATGTTGCTAACTCCCGTGGACCCAAAAAGATGTGGGTATTAAAATTCACACTTGTTTTTGATGTAGATGTGGGCTCTCACAAAACGTGAGAGGATTAGTGTCTTGGTAGTAGATGCAATCGGAGCTTGATGGACACATCATGGATGCATCTCTATCAAGGAATATTGGTGAGAGGACCTTATTTTGGAGACATGAATTGGCTATATCGGTATTGGTAACCATTTCATCCTCCATTTTAAAAATATTTTAGATGCTTATATGCTAGTGTAGTAATCTAGACTCAATCATATCGTGTTTTGTGCTTAATGTTGAGTTGATTGGTTGTATGCTATGCATGTATTTTTAAAAAACTTTCATCATGATTTCAAGTGGATTTACATGTCTATCTTTTTTATTCATATTTTTATATGCTTTACTTTAAAACATATATTGATTTATATGTTTATATCATATGTTGATAAGCAAATCTTGTTAAAACTTGTGTTATACATGTACAATTCTTGAGTTACACTTGATCTTCATGTTATATATGTTTTATTTCATTTGTGTACTCAATTTATATTTGATTGTTCATTTTATGTCCTAGTTTTGATGATTCTTGCATGATTATATAATATATCGTGTTTTAGGAAAAAGAATTTCATTTGAGTTTTTGATTTTGAGTTTTATTGTTTTAATCTTCATGAATATGTTATTCACATGAACATTGAACACTCACCTATATGTTTGCTCATGGTTTTGTTTTCATGAACATCTATGTGCTTTATAGACTTTGAGTGTCAATTTTTGTGTAGTTAACATGTTTCATGGATATAAATTTGTTTTGTTCCTTACTTGAAGGATTTCTACTAGTTTTTAAAATTACATTTAAATTAGTCTTTATTTTTCAATTGGTAAAGTTTTCAATCTATAATACATTATTTTTAAAATATTATTTTTGAAAACTTCTACCCGATAAGGGCGGCTGGTTGGGCGACCAAGCCTTGTGTACCTTAATGAATATTTTTAAACATGTGCATGATAGGGTGGATGATATGAGTTATACACATAATTCCCATATTATTTCATTTTGTATACTCATTCAAGTTTTTCTATAAATGTATACGTTAATTTTCAAGTGGTATTTTTTCATTTTCATACATACATATATATGACTGAATGTGCTTATTTATCAATGTCAATTCATAATTTTATAGCACAAATTGATTTCATGCTAAGCTTGATTCTACTTTAAAATATTTACTTTTATTTGCAACAAGCTTACGCATTATTTTTGTAGTTATTTCAAAAAAGAGAGAAAAATTCTTTAACTTAAAATGATTTCATGTATATATTTATCTATAAAATAATATTTATGTTTATTTACAAGTGATATCCACAAGTGGTATCTAAATTTTTTCAAAAAGTATCAAATTTTTCTTAAGTAATTTACAAGTGGTATCGCAATTTGTTTAATTGATTTCATGTGGTATAAAATTTATTTTGGTTGATTACAAGTGGTATTAAAATTTATTTTAATTTGTTTTCAAATTTTATTTTGACATATCTTGCTTATATGCAAGGGGAGCTTAATATTTCCTCTATATATAGATTCATGATGAGTGTAGTATATAAAAAAAAGCTTGACATCTTTTCTTTATATGGTACACGTGTGTAGGGGGAGCTTAACATCTTCGTCTATACATTGTATACTATGCTTATGGGGGTCAGGGTTTAGCAATCCCTTCTCCATATAATGCATGTATGTAGGGGGAGTTAACTTGGCGTCTCTCCTCTTCATGAATTTATATCGCATATATATTTATCTTGTTTTTCTTTACCCATTTATTGATGAATTGACAAAAATAGGGAGAGAAATTTAGAGTGAGTTTATATATGCATGTTTATTTTTGTTTATGCATATATTTATTTAGATTATGAGCTTTATTGAATGTCTTCGTATTTCATGTCATACATGAGTTAAGGAGGAGCGTCTATGAAGCTTATTATGAAGCTTATCTTTAATCCATACATATATAACTCCATGAATTTTGTTATCATCAAAAAATAGAAGATTATTGGTTCAAAGGCCCATCACTCTAGTTTTAATGATGATTAACTCATGTAGTTATAGTACGAATGATCTTGTATTTATTAAGTTTCAGATAATCAATCAAGATCTTAATCGATGTTTAGCTTCAATAAAAATTCAAAGTCAAGTTTTGAAGTTAGCATGTGTTGATTTAAGAGCTCGCGTTTCAAGATCGCATCAAGTACTCAAAGAGGAGTCTAGATGATCAAGTTTGGATCAAGTCAAGATGGAGATGAAGATTTTCAAGAGAAGATTTTCAAGAAGACTTGAGTTCTAATTTGTGAGTTTAAGATTTTTGCTTTAGATAAAATATAATGGATAGATTAGTTGTGGATTGATCAAACTCATATACACACACACACACAAAAATTTACATATAGTCTTTTATGTTAAAAATTTTGTGTTTTCGGTTTATCCACTTTAGTTTCAAAAGTTTATGTTTACTTGGTTTACACAAAACTCATAGAAACAAGTTTTAAGTTTTGTGCTTCAGTTTAACATGTATACGTTTTGAGTTTTAGCTTATCAAGTATACATATATCGATTTCATGAATAGATTTCATCAAAACAAGTTTACATGATTTATATGTGTATTAGATTTCATCCATATACATTGTTACTTCATATTATTTATATAATTTATTTTGATGAGTTTATATCATGTGTTTAAGTTTTGTTTTTATCAAAACTTATTTTGGGGCTAATTGTCAAAAATAAGTATATTTCATTTACTTTGTATGTTGGATCATTTCCATACACATTATGCTTCAAATGTATTTCAATATCTTGTTTTTGTATTTATAGAAGTTTTAGAAAAATTGGATTTTCATTTAGAAGTTGGTCTTTGGAAAATATCGGTTTTGGTTTATGCCTTGAATTCTTTACCTCAAAAATAGTTCACATATTTGTAATATGTGTTTTGATTACATATATTTGGACTTTAAGTATTTCAATGAACTTATTTTTTTGGATTTTATGAAGATTTTATAGGATTTAAAATGTATTTATACGATGCTCAAAATTTGGATCGGGGCTGCTTGCGGTCGACCGACCGGTCGACCGAAGCATGGCTCAGTCGATCGCGCGGTTGACAAACGTTCACGAGAAATGTGCACGAGCCCAGAGCATTGGCTCGGTCGACCGACCGATCGACCCTAACAAGGAGCGGTCAACCGACCGGTCGACCGACTGGCTCACCCAACTCTCTATTGGGTGCTGGTCGATCGCCAGAGAATTTTTATTCTCTGTGTCTGGGGAAGATCGACTGGCAACCCCAAAGTCAGAAAAATGACTGTTGGCCGGTCGACCAACAGGTCGACCGACAGGTCATTCTGGCCCCCAGCGGCTAGTTTTCTGCAGCCTATATATTTGGGTCTTTTTGGCCAGTTTTTGTTAAGATTTTTACAAGTGTTTTTAAGAGCTCTTCTGCAGAGTTCTCAACAACTTTTAGAGCTTCATTTCCATATCAAATAGAGAGTTTATCAAGAGTGTTTCTCTTGTGTTTTCAAAAGTATTTTTCTTGAGATTTTCACTATCACATCTATCTTGTTTTCTCACACAAGTTTGAGCTATTCATTGCTATATCCATCCTCTAGGATCCTTATTTGTGAGAGTTTTGTTGGTGATCAAGAGAAGGGATCACCAAGTGTTCCACATTTTGTAATTTGGAGGAGTTGGATGTTGCAGCCTCAGCGAACTTGCGGGTTCGAGTTGTGTATTGTTCTTACGTGAGCAAGTGAGTGACTTGCGGGTCCAAGAGTTCTTGAGGGAGCTCATTGTAGGTGTTGCGTCACCGGGTGACCTTGTGGGATCGATTCTAGTGAAAATCCTTCATAGTGGTAAAGGCGAGAACGTAGAGCAAGTGGCTCGAACCTCGAAATAAATCTCCCGTGTTTGTGATTGCTCATCTTTCTCTCTCAACTCACTTGTGTTTATATCTTGCATGCTTATTATAATTATGCTCATCTATTACATGCTTGATATTGCTTGTGCTTCATGGATATACTTGCTTCAGTTTGTTTATAAATCTTGCATGCTTGTATCCCTTGTCTATTCCTTACTTGCTTGATATTGTATTTGTGCTCACACTAGTATAAACCAAGAGAGCTATAGTAGCACCTCAACTCTTAATCCAGAGGAATCTTGAGGGAAAGTCCAGAGCCCTTCACAGAGAATTCAGCTTCACTCTTTGGTTATATACTTTGTGTGTTAGTGTAATAGTTTTAGTTTGCATAATAGTTTTTAATTCCGCATTTGTTTGACATTTGATTAGCACATCACCTATTCACCCCCCTCTAGATGATCTACACTTGCTCCCCAAGTCAACAGAAAAGATATTATCTTAATATTCACAATTTAAATTCAAGTTCTGAAGATATAACTCTTGATGAGTGCACAACTTCTACTAGGAGTCTATCCACTACTTCTACTAAAAATAGAGAGGTAGAGCATGAAAAAAATCATCTCCACATCAGATATCAAAGCTTAGGGTCTTCTTTAGTTTCTTTTTCTTTTCTGAGTTTCTTTTGTAATTTTTAGTTTTTTTAGTTAGAAAGAAAGATTTGTAAAGAGAAGGAGTTCTTATAATTGATGGGAACAGCTTCAATAAAGGTTCTATTCTTTTACTCAATCTTTTTTTTGTTATTTTATTTTCTTTATTTTGTTTATGCACTTCTTTAGATTTCATCCACATGCTTTGTTTTACTTTCATCATGCTTAGCTAATTATTATCATGACTTTCTAATCTCTCCACTACTACTTCTAATTCTATGGTAAGATATACCGATTAAGTCATATGCATGCCTACTCCAAATCTGGCGTAAGCGAGTGTTCTGGAAAGCACATGACAATGGAAATTAGGTTAAATATTTGTTAGTATTTTTCAATAGTTTTTCTTATCTTATGCTTGATTGACACCTTGATATTTTAATGTTAAACCTTGATTAGTATTATTTCAAATATGATCTTGTTTCTATTTTATGTATCTTGCTTGATTTTGTAGTAGATGATCCTGTTAGGACTTAAAGTGAAGTAGATTCTTACATAGATTCGTAAATCATTGGTAGTAGATGATTAATAGGTCATATTTTTTTAATTCTTTTCTGAACCCTGGCTTATCATCAACTTCAATATTCTTCTTTCCACTTCTAACACTTAACATCGAGTTATTTTTCTTAGAAGAATACTTAACCAGTTTGGTGTTTAAAGAGATACGAAAAATCTTCTATCGCATTCCATCCTATGGATTTGACCCGCTTAGCCACTTGCTGCCGCGGATAAATTGTGAAAGGTAGAGACTTAACTGACATTCAGATAATATTCGTCTAACCTTAACCTCCCTCTGTTTTTCGACAATCAAATTTTGATGTCGTTGCCGGGGAGAAAAAAGTATTTTCTTTATTTACTAAGTGGTTAATTTTTCTTTTTTATTTTTAATTCAACAGTAACCTATTGATTGAAGTGTTTAAAAAACGAATAGACTTGTATTATAGGCATCTGTCTAATTTCATTTTTTTTTAAATTACTATTGAAGAGTATTGGAGGCAAGGTAAATCTGCATTACATCTAAATTAGGAAACACTTTTGGGTGATTTAAAATTGCTTAGAATGCTACTTATCTATTTACTTGCACACTTTTGCACGAAAACGAATTAAGGACAAATCCCATAAACAATATAAGGTGGGGAAGTCATGACCCTCCCTTAGCCCACAAAACATCTCCTCACCCTCCCTTAGCCCACAAAACATCTCCTCACTCTCTAATCAATCCTAATTAAAATCTGAGTAGACGCTGGCCCTAGGGACATCTTGGACTCAATAGGAGATTGACCTAAGAAGGAAGTTGTTAGAATTTAGCTTTTGTCAAAATCGGTGACTAAGGTAGGGGATTGAGAGACAAAATCTCGAAAGTTGGTAATTTGGCTTAATTAGGCCTGTCGCTTTTGCGCGGATACCTCCCACCAATCTTGCCACTTACCTGGTCGATTAACTTGTGGTTAGATTCTGCAATATACCTTCCGTGGACAGTCTAACCAGTTAGGAGTCGTATAGGTCTAAGGTTTACCCTAACTTAAGCTAGATTTTTTTTCTTTTCTTTTCTTTTCTTTTGCTTGTTTATTTGTTTGTTTTGACAATTCTTGAGTAACATGGATTATAGCCACAATTTCTCTAACTTTAATAGTAACATATATTTTGCTCTACCTCTTTCAATCCGGATTACACCAACCCAGCATGGCATAACTTTAAGCAATGACATTTAACAAACAAAGTATGTCGGGTTGGTCTTGTCTGAATCAACGTATTCCCCAATCTCAATTTTATGAAAAAAAATTGGAATAATCATCTCTACTCTTTACCGAATCGATGAGAAAAAATACCCCAGAGTCATATAGTCAAGCACCTTACCAACATCCAGCTTTATATACTCATTATCACGATAGCTCTATAGAAGGAAAATCTGAATCAGATAAGATGCTAGAAGAGCTTGAGTGACGACTTACAAAGCTGAAAAACTCATGATATAGTAAAAATTTAAAACTTCAAAATCTATACTCAATTTGTCAAGTCACACCACAACAAGTAGAATCTATCAACTTGGACAAGAGTATGGAATCCATGATTCAGTCCCAAAATAATCCCATTGATAGGTTAGAAGCACAAATGAAAAGTTTGAAAAACTCAATGAATGAGCAAATTCTCAAACTTTCAAACATCATTGCTCTTTCTAACCAACTTAATAAGAACCAAGAATCATTGTGTCTTGAAGACCTTGATCAAGATTCAATTTCATCTTACCAACTTGAACTTGACCAATTCGAACCCTTGAACAAATTGGCAAGTTATAACTTTAATGAGATTGAACTTGATTGTGAATATGAACCCGATCATCAACTTTGGCATTTAGTTCCAAATTTTGAATCTATGTTGACTTCGGGGTCCTTACCCAATTTGGATCCAATTCCGAACCAACATTAATTCCAGTAACCATATATTATGAAATTGAATCACCTATTGTATACAGTCATATTCATTTGATGGATCATGAATATGAATTTAAGTTCTTTAATTTGGATCCCACTCTTGAACCAAACCCGACTCTCAAACCTAAACTTGATTTTTCCGAGCTGGTGTTGGTTCCCGAACCTATCACTCTTGAGCCCAAATTGATCACTTCATCAAGTCACATTCTATTGTTGGACCAAGGTGTAAACAATTATGACTTTAAGATGGTATTCCAAGATTGGTCATATAACCGAGATAGTTTTAATGTTAAGGTCTTACATGATCCTATTCACTTGGGGATAATAACAATGTACATAAGAAAGAGGTCATAAAACGTGGGTTCCTTGATAATCCACAATATTTAGATTGAATAGCAACACTTGGCCCAATCCGACCACCACCGAAAATACCACCTTGAGGTAATATTTTGCCTTCCCTCTCTTCTTTTTCATGCATACATGCATTCATTCATACATTGAGGACAATGCATGAGATAGGTGTGGGGGAGGGTTTATTGACATACTAACATAGGTTTTTTCTAACATTTTTTTCCTTTAAATGTTTTTGAAAAAGAAAACAATATTTTGATTTATTTTTGTAAGTAATGAAGTTAATTTGAAGGAATAGGAAAAATCATAGTTCGGATTTTTTAATACTTTGTCAAAATAAGATTATTTGTTTGATTTTTCAATTTAGGAGAAAATTTTGGATAAGTAATTTAGTCTTAATTTTTACCTTGATGAATATGCATACTTTATGCCACTTATACACTTAGGATTCAAAACAAAGACTCTTGTGCCTTCAAAAAAATAATATATATATGAAATAAATTTATTTTATATATATATAAAATAAACAATATATATATAATAAACAAATCTAATTAGATAAGTTTTCATATGTGTGTGTGTATTAGCACATCTAATTATCAATTAGTTAGGTATTTGAGCCTCAAGAAGCCTTGATACTTACATAAAAAGAAAATTAGATGAGTTATACATATAAAAAAAAAGTGCTTAAAGGGTAACGAAGTAGTAATACTTCGAATCTTCTTTCCAAAAAAATAATAAAAGGCATAGGAGTTGGAGTTGAAGAATTTGAGTTAAAATTCACGATAACAAAAGGCATATGACTTAGGATAAAATAATAGAGTAGATGAGTAATTCAGGTTGAATGCTTACCTAGATTAATAAAAAAAAAATTTTGCATAAAGATTAAGGATAGGAATGAATAGTTTGGTTATCCTAAGACTTTTAAATTACTTGATTTTTGTAAAAATATTTTAAATATTTTCTCAATTTTAAAAATGAGTTTTCGAAAATACTAACACTTTATTTTTCTTTCTTTTACGGATTTTGTGGGTGTAATTCACTGAAAACCATCACGAGATAAAACTCGTCCTCTAGGAAAAATTTAAAGTTCTAATGGCTTGTTGCACGTGATAAGTACAACCGTGATTCTTACGAAAGCAAGTTAGGTTAAATTATTTTTTTGTTGCTCGAGGATGATCAAAAGATAGGTGTGAGGGTGCGATTGTATCTCAATTTTGTATTATTATTATCACACTTGCATATTTATCCTTGATTATTCTTTATTTAATTTTGTTGTTTAACCTTCTTTTTGTTTATGGTGTGTAGTTATTTAAGATAGGAAGATAAAAATGAAGGAAGCTTCTAATCTTTCCAATTATCCTATTTAAATTCAGATTTCAATTTAAATCAATTTGAAATCAAGAGAAAGACAAGAATTCAAAAATAATCCCTATCCTAAATTGAGATAAAGGAAAAAATCAACTGAAATTCATATTGCTTAAGCTCCAAGTCAAAGATAAAGGGAGAAAATTGAAATTTAAACTCGGATTGATTAGACACCATTTAGTATTTTGATCATAACTTTTCATATAGAAATGCAAATCCTATGATCCAAAATCCTCGAGAAAGAATACTTAAAGGGTTACAATTTATGTATTGATCACTGTTTCCAATTCTGGTATTTTATAAGTTATATTCAGCAATCAACACCCCAACTAGCTGCAAACTAATTCAGAATTGAATCCCCACATAAAATTCTAGATAAATCAAATCAAGTTTGAAGATAAGGGGAGAATTCAAATTCAAAAATTGACAATAGCTTCCTCCCCAAGTCAAGAGAAAAAATATTATCTTAATATTCAAATTTTAAATTCAAGTTCTGAAAATATATCTCTTGATAAGTGCACAACTTCTGCTAGGATTTTATCTACTTCTGCTTAAATATAGAGGTAGAGCATGAGAAAAAAAATCATCTTCACATCAGAGATCAAAACTTAGGATTTTCTTTAGTTTCTTTTTCTTCTCTGAATTTCTTTTGTATTTTTAGCTTTTTTAGTTAGAGAGAGATTTGTAAAGAGAAGAAGGAGTTATTGTAATTAACGGTGACAACTTCAATAAAGATTCTTCTATTCTTTTACTCAATCTTTTTCTTGTTATTTTACTTGCTTTATTTTGTTCATGCACCTTTTTAGATTCCATTTACATGCTTTGTTTTACTTTCATCATGCTTAGCTAATTATTTTCATGACTTTCTAATCTCTCCAAACTACTTCTAATTCTATGTTAAGATATATCGATTGAGTCATATGCATGCCTACTCTTAAGTCTTACGAAAGCGAGTGTTCTTAAAGGCAGATGAGGATGGAAACTAGGTTAAATATTTGCTATATTTTCAATGTTTTTCTTATCTTATGCTTGATTGACAACTTGATATTTTAATGTTAAACTTTGGTTAGTGTTATTTCAAATATGATCTTGTTTCTATCTTATGTATCTTTCTTGATTTTGTAGTAGATCAACATGTTAGGATTTAAAGGGAAGTAGATTCTTGCATAGGTTAGTAAGTTAATGGTCATATGTCTTTAAATCTTTTCTAAACCCTAGCTTATCATCAACTTCAATATTCTTCTTTCCACTTCTAATACTTAACATCGAGTTATTTTTCTTCGAAGAATACTTAACCTGTTTAGTGTTTAAGGAGATATCTAAAATCTTCTATCGTATTCCTCCTGTGGATTCGACCGGCTTAGCCACTTGATACCGCGGATAAATTGCGAAAGGCAGAGACTTAACCGACATTCAAATACATCCTCCTAACTTTAACCTATCTCTGTTTTTCGACAATCAATAATCATGATGCTTACAACTAAACCATGATTAAAAATCTGATTTTTATTAATGAACATGATTAGATTCGAATATGTTTATAATATGTTTTATCTATTGAATTGCGGTTCTCACCTGCATGAATATTATGTTGTTATGATCCATAAAAATAGGATTTTTATGAGATCTAAGATACGTAAAGATTCAAAATATGATTTTTATTATGTGACATGCTTAAAATTATAAAATAGAATTTATGTTTATACTTTGGCTCACATTCATGCTTTATTTTATATGGGAAATGAATCCATGCATGGAGGTATGTTTATTTTGAAGAGTATGGATGAATGATAGTTGTGGTTACTATATTATTCCATTCATTGATGGGGGCGATTGCGAATGATGTCATTCATTATCTGGGGCAATTGTGAATGATGTCATTCGTTGACGGGGGTGATTGCGAATGAGGAATATATGTATATATATGTATGTATGTGTGTGTGTGTGTGTGGCGAATGATGTCATTCGTAGATGGGAGAGAATGCGAATGAGGAATAATGTATATATGTGTATTTATATATATATGTGTGTGTGTCTGTGTGTGTGTGTGTGTGTGTGTGAGGAATAATGTATATATGTGTATTTATATGTATATGTGTGTGTGTCTATGTGTGTGTGTGTGTGTGTGTGTGTGTGTATATGTATGTATATATATGTATACATATGTATGTACATATATGTACATATTTATATATGTATTTATGTACGTGTGTGTGTATGTACATACATGCATACATGTGTGTGCGCGCGCAAGCGCATGCATATTTATGTATATGTGATGTATTTGAGAAGTGTTTATCATTTTATAATGAGCAAGTGGTGTTGGTATGAAACTGTTATATTTTTATTCATTCATTTTGTTCACAAATCATGTTCACTAGTATGTTATTATTTCATATATATTGTAGGCGGTCTAAATTTCATTGAGGACAAATCCTTCAATGCGGACCTCCACAAATGTGAGGGTCACCCTCAACTCAGACATGAGTCTCAAGTCAGACGAACTTGGACCTCATCATGAAGACAACATGAGGGTGCGTTCAATACTAGACAAGGTACTCACGCGAGCCTGAGTAACTCTGCATTCCAACTTAAACGAGGGGCTGAGTGGCGTCACGTTTCAACTTCAACGTGAGTCTGAGTAACGTCGTGTTTCAACTTCAACGCGAACCTGAGTAGCGTCGTGTTTGTCTTCAACGTGGGCCTGAGTAGCGTTGTGTCCCTCTCAAATGCGAGCATGTGAGCTCGCGTCTGACAACAAAGCGAGGTCATCGTCCAACGCGAGACCAACATTTCTGTTGTAACTGCCCCCATTACTGGGTCAATTAATACCCACGTAATGTGAGGAGTTAATTCCCATTATGAAGGGACTCTAGGAGACAATTCTACCCCTAAATCCCCCTATAAATAGCTATGAAAGCTATGAGAATAAGGGAAAAAAGGAGAGAAGAATTTGATTTTTTTTAAACTAAAAAGAAAGCAAAATCTAGTAACCTAAAAGATCAGAAACTTTGAGCATCCAAAGGAGAGAGAAAGAAAGAAATTTTATTTAAGAAAAAGAGAACTCCAAAGCTTATTGTGTTCAAGAGGAGTTATTTTAATCTCTTAGTGAGCATATTCAAGACGATCTAAGAGAAGATTTTTATTCGGCGGGTTGAACAGAGAACAATATTCACTCTCCATTGCCACATGAAGAACCCAGTTTTAAATAAAAGTGAGATCTAAATATTCTCCTTTCTTTTGTAATTAGATTTTTTATCCATTGTAAGTTTTTTTGCAATCAATAAAAATTTTTACACGCTTAATTTTTTGAGGAAACAAAAGATGTCGACTCTGCTGGGGATCATTTTCTCTATCGAAGCGAAAATTGGGGTGCAAGCTGATGTCAAATTCCTTTAATCAACGGTTGAATCGCTCGTCATCGATTTCGTCTAAGAGAAATTTGAAGAATTTCTCTCTTCGGGCTTCAAGAGTCCAAAGGTAACACTGCAATACCGCAAAGTCTCTTCGGGGGCTCGCTCTCAAGTCTCTTTAGGGACGTCTCCGAAAGTGACCTGCAAATTTCTCACAACGCAAGCAGTGCCACTTCCTGTGAGGTTCTAAAAACCTCCCGTGTAACCCACATGGCCCGCATTAACATCTCTCAGAAGATCCACATGGCCAGTGTATTGGCTTATGGTCAAGAAGATGGTGAAGATCAATCCCGCCATCACTCCTCTCCAGACTGTGCAATTTCAGGTTGTCGGGGGTTCTCAACAACTCTTGCGACTCAACCGGAATGCTGAATGTCGACAAAAGTGTCGCCTCGTCGACAACAAATTGAAAACTCTACAGCTGTAGTCTATTCTGTAGACAGTGAACACGAGGTTGAGACCTGCGTTTCTTAACGTGAGACTCACATTCATCCAATGCGCATTTCAGCGCCCAAGCGCGAGGTCTGCATTTCACTGCCAGAATGTGAGACCCGCATTCAGCTTTTGGCCAAGCCAAAATATGAGGTCTGCATTTCTCTGCCAAAACGTGAGGCTCGCGTTGAGGAGCAAGGCTTGCTCAAACACGACCTTCAAATTTCAACAATCAAATGTGAAGTCCGTGTTCAGCCTCCAAACACCAAGAAGAGTGTTGAACTGAAAGCCCTCACCCCATGGGCTCGAGGTTGGTCCTTTAGATACCCCTACAATGGATTTGAGGGACTACTTGACAAAGAAGCGGAGTGTCTATCAAATCACTCCTCAATACTGCTATAAGTGACTCATCACGACAGTACTCTCCAAGTGCTACTGCAACTCTCATATGAGCAAACTGTCAGTTTTCAACTGGTTGTCAGCGACCCCACCCTCTAACTCAATCAAGAGGCGTTGCTCCCAAAAGAAGAGATCATTTTCTGTCGTGGAGTACCCTAATATGACTTCCAACATGGTGAGTCCAAGCACTACACCAAGTAAGTCGAAGGGGAAGCAGCTAGCCATCAGTTCTGGGGAGTCTAATGTTTTTAACTTTCTTCAGGTTTGAAAAAAATACTGATTGACTTGAAAAAATTTACCAACCCCTCAAATCCGGACTGATGCAATAGCCCCGATAGACTACAATGTCTTGGCAAGGGGGATTGAAGCAAGCGATAAACACCCGCTATCGCAGAAGCTCAGTCGTCCAACTCTTTTTGGAGAAGGAGGCCTTTGCATTTATGGTCGGAACTCCAGAAGAGATGGTCTTTGAATGGTTCATGAAGCTTCCCGCTGGCTCTATCAAGACATGGGCCGACTTTGAGAAGCTATTTTTGGCTCGTTTCTTCGAAGATGATACAGAGATATCACTGCCAACTCTCCTTGCAACAAAGCAGAAGAAAGGAGAATCCATCAAATTGTTTGTAGAAAGGTTTCAGGGTATGGTGCTCCGACGTCCGAGTGGTATGACGCAATCTACACTGGTAGAGACTTGCTGCCACAACCTGCAAACTGCACTCCTATCTCAAATAGAAGTAGTCGAGTATCGCAGTTATAAGCAGTTGGTGCTATAAGGCGAGCAAGCGGAGGAGATTGTCACTAGGGTGAAGGCTGAAGAAAAGGACAGCAAGCCGAGATCTGATAAATCAACGCCACGTGCTCCAGAATCTTCATCTCAACCGAGAAGGAGGGACACTCTTGCAATAGAGGTCAAATCTCCCTCCAAACCTAAACCAGCTAGAGGAAACAATTCTTCATAACAGGTGCAAGCTAACAAGCAATATTCCTTCAAGGATGAGCATGTTGTCTCCCTGTTTGCTTCACAAAAGTAACAAGCTCAAGCTGCCAGAGGCAAGACATCTCAAAGAGGTGGGCAAGACAAATGATCCAACTATTGCTTGTACAAAAAGATGCTCGGGCACTCCATCAAAAGTTGCTACATCTTCAAAGATGTACTCCAGACTCTGATTGATGTGGATGTGCTCAAATTCCGTCCAGAGTAGAAGAAGGTGACGGCTAATATGACAATAACAACACCCCTTCAATTTGGCTGGGATCTCGCACCAGCGCCAACTGGAGTGATTCCTATTCCGAAAGGGAAACTGAGAGTGATCAATACTCATTCGCACCACCAGGAGAAAAAGGGTATCATCCCTGTCCCCACTCCTCAAGGAGAGATTATGTGGGTCCATCCCGATCACGTCCAGAGCCAACAGTGGACTACTGCGACCAACAAGAAGTTCAAAGGCAAAACAAGAATCTCTTCTTGCAATGTAGTGTGTGCTTCCTCCAGAGAAGCACAGACTAATGTCACCTCTCTTAGAAATTCTGAAGAAGAGAGAATTATCCTAGCTGCAGAGCAAGATACTCCGCTCATGGCAGGGACTCGGTCTGGCCAACAGTACTTGAAGAAGTACGATGAAGTTGTGGCTAGCTCATCCAAGCCAGCCAATGAACTAGCCAATTAACCCACGAAGCAACCTGTGAAGAAGCAGAAAGAGCTTCAGTATGCCAAGGCTCTTCTAAAAGACAAAGCAGAAGGATCATCAACACCTTATCACTTTGACGTCTTGGGATAATTGACAAACATCCGGCCAGAATCACTCTCTACGAGCTCCTGTGACTCTCAAAGTCAACAAGAGAAACTCTCAGAGAAGCCCTAGCCGATTCAGAGGCTTTCATCTCCCAGATACCGGCTGGACTTGAATAGGAGGATGAAGTGTTGGCCCAGAGGTTATTTGCCCTAGTTTTGATGATGATAATCCCATGTAGTTATTTATTCTAACATTTCTATCTAGATAAGTTTCAAGTAATAAGATTGATTTCATGTCGAGTTTGGCTTCTCCATAAAAACTCACAAGTTTATGAAACCCTCAAGAATTGATGTTCCTAAGCTAACAAGGTAAAACGTAGAATTCATTCCAAGAGACAACCTCCAAGGGATTTCTTTTGCCAAAGAAAAGCAATCTTAATTTCTTTTTAATGTAAGACTTCTTTAGCTTGTTAAAATCAAGAATTGGTGATATAGTTAGCTCTGGAGATTGACACACACACAAAAATATTATTTTGATTTTAGCTTCATGAGTTTTTAAAGATGGTGAACGTACACGTGTATTGCATATTTAATATCACATGTGTCACATCTCTACATTTATTTTATAATAAAACTTTTCTATTTGATGTATTTTCATGTCTAGTGGCGTACAAAGTAACTAAGGAAGAAAAGAGAGAGATTGACTGATTTATCCAACTAAATCCAAAAATTGAAAAGAAAGGGGATTGATTCAAACCCAAAAGTTCTAGAAGTCATCTTATCTGAAAACTAGATATATCAGATACGATAATATCATCAAAATTCAAAGAAAAAATAGATTAGAAGAAGACTCTATCAGTTTCGCTTAGAATAAAGAGATAAATCGTCAAATCTAGAGCAGATATTCAAAATCTAAGAAGATAAAAGGATAGAGGATGAATTAATGGACAACCGCTTCCAGATCCTGGCCCTACAGCCAGGATACTGCCGTGAAAATGCCTCTTTTTCCGTATTTTCGTCGCATTTTATTTGAATATGGCTCACCTTATCTTCAGACGCTCTCCTCATGTTCTTTTTTTTATATAAATACTGACTTTTCTAAAGAGAAATGTACGAAAGGACTGTAAAGTTTATGCTGAAAAGAGAAAATTGTAAGTTGCAATGAGAGATTAGAGAGTTGTAAACAATGATTCATAAATGAAATTCTGTCTTCTTCCATCAAGATTGTGCACCGTTTCAGTCTAAGCTTTCTCTACTTTCTTTTATAATTTTTGTGATGCTATTTTTCTCTTTTAATTTAATGCTCTACATTATACTTTTATTAACAATCTAGTACATATTTTCTTCCCTTTTCAGTTATTAATTCTTCCCTTTTCTTGTCATCAACCTCATTCGGAGGAGGGAGAAGCCAAGGCGACAACAAGGAACTAAGACTTGCATTGATTCCGCGTTTCATCATTCTCCTTCTCATTTTCTTTCTTCTTCCATCACTTTATTTACTTAGTCTTCGCATCGGTTAGTACTTCTTTTACTTCCTTTACTTCATATTTCTCATGCTTGAAGAACTTTAATTTTTAGAATAAAAACTCTAACTTTCATCCAAAGACTTTCCAACTAGATTAAGATTAGATTTAGATTTTTAATGACAAAGTTTTAAACAAGTCTCTGTGGATTCGACCCTGTTCTTGTTACTATAAAATTTTCTTCAAAAGATTTTAAAGGAAGATTAAGTTTTTATTATTTGTTCATGGTTTAAGCAACGACAGAAATTTTACAACTTCCGAACTACGAACAATTTTTGGCGCCATTGCCGGGGACTTGTGAAAATTCTGTTTTTGAAAATCAATATTTAATTTTTTTTCTAGTTTTTATCAAAAAAAATTAAAATTCAAAAAAAATTATTTATTGTTATTTTTTTCCATCCATATGAATTAACTTCAAAATTGTCTTTTTGTAGGGATTTTTCATGAATAAAGTGAAGATTTGCACAACAGGAAGGAGCTTGCTCACTAATTGTGTTGCATAAATAAATACATAAAACAAACAAAATTGCTTGCTTCAGAGTCGTCAGAAAGTTTTGTCTAATTCTATCCACGAATCTCTTATCAGTGGGATTCTGGAAATGCTTGTTTATTGGACTTGTGTTGCATTAGTGCATTCTGCATAAAAAAATCTTAAGAGCTATCCCCCATATAAGGTCAGGATCTCGTTACCCATTCTTTGGCTCAAAAATCACAACCACATATAAGTTTTTCTCAAGCTTGAACTAATTTAAAATCAATTAGAATTGGACAACTAGGATTTCGAGCTCATTAAGTGGATTCATTGTGGGAATACCCTGGTGATTACTTTTAAGCTCGTAAGAAATGGCTTTCTTATCTAGAAAGGGTGACTTAGCCATTGCGGTGGTGTCAGACACTGACCTGGAGGAAAGACCAAGGAACTTTCTTGTCTAAGAAATGATGGCTGAAATTAGTAAGCGCCCAGCCTGGGAAAGAACCAAATCGCTTGTTTGATGGCTTTAACCGATCAGCCCACAATCTGTCCAACCTAGTTAGGAGCTGTTTAACTAGGGAGAATTTATTCTCTTAAGATTAGTGGTTAAAAATTGATTACCTCAAATATAATTCAAGATAAAGAAAAATATTGTTTGGAATTGATTGGTTGAGTCATTTGTGTGTGCAACAATAATAAAAAATAAAAAATAAAAAAACAATTTTCATCCATCCCTCTCCCCTTCCATCATTTTGAAATTCTTCCCTCTCATGGCCAATCCAAATTAATATCTTTACAACTATTATCATGATAGATCATTTCCTCATTCTCATCCACCATCCTCGCCTCTGGACTTTTATGATTACAACCAACCCATTATTTCATTTTTTTCATCTCATCCTCCCATGTGGTGCCATCACTGTCATGATTCATCTCATCTTTCAGAACAGTGTCCTTCAATAGAGTATTCGTTAGGACTGGGTCAAAACCAATTCGACTCATTTCAAGGACTTATGACCGAATCTTATCCCTCAAATTTCAATTCGGAGGGTTGGAATTGCCCTCAATATTCATACGATCAATTATCTCAATCAAATTGGTCCTACACTGAACTATCACTTCCATCCTGGGGATTTGATAATAAGCATGAGGAATTGCAAAGCACAATAGAGAAGAGTGTAGAAATGATGCAATAGTGTATGCTTCAAAACAGTCAAATCAATTAAGAGATAATCGAGATAAGTGCTCGTATAGATATACATTTTGATAAGATAATAACTTATCTCAATCAACCTGCTTCAATCCCAATTCTAGATCAAACTCAAGAGTTCTATCAGTGTTGTCAAGTGAACCAATTGGACATACCACAAGAGTCTACACCGCATGTTGACACAATTTTTAAATTTGTGCCCTCATTATTTCACTTAAACCAAATTAAAAAGTTTGAATAGGATGCTGAAAATATCCATAAGCTTGACACCACGTCTTGCCATGAACCACCAATTGAACAATATTTTGATGATGATTCTATATTTTTGGAGAAACTGTTTAAAGATGATTTGGTGATACACACAACTACTTTGAAGCATGTTGATCATAATGTTAAGGAAGTATGTGTTAATGATAAGCCTGTGTTTCCTGAAGAATTATTTAAGGATGAGTGTGATCATAATTCTGAGAAGACATATGTTGAGGAGCATAAGTCTAGAGTTTCCTTTGAGAGAAGGAAACTTAATTTGAGTATCTTTACTTTTGATGAGCTACTTTATAATATATTTTGAAAACTGGATAGAGATTAATATAACAAAAGGAAAGGATCAAGATCAAGTAGATGATTTCAAAATTGACACACTTTTAGAGTCTACTTTTAGGCACCAAAATCAGAAGGAATCTGTTTCTCTTTCTGAATCTTTCATGTGATCACTAATTAAGATAACCATTAAGTCATGGGATGTACCCCGTGCAGATCAACCCTTTTATTTTGATGAGAATAAGACTAGAATGGATGAAGTACTAGAAAATGTCAAACCAATCAAAATCGACATTCCACTTCTAGGTGTGATTAAGCAATTGTCTGCCTATGCCCCGATACTCAAGAATTTTTGCATTCAAATTAGAAAATCTTGGACACATATTTCTACATTCTTGAATGTACCACTGTCCCGCTTCAAGGACCATGCAAGAAATCTGTTTAATATTCTGGTCCAACATCGAAATGTCATACATAGAGGTTGAGTGACATGTGGTTGTGTCTGGCTGAAGACGTTAAACTTAGCGCTGCTGGTAGGCAACCCATGGAATGTTGTAAAAAGTTTGTTTTATTTTGTCCTTTATTTTATTTTCTTTTTTAGAGTTGCTATTTCTTTTCTATGGGGAGATGCCTTTATCCAGATTTGAGAGTGTACCTTAGTCTTTCTATTTATCCTTACTTCTTATTTCTTTTATTAGCTTATATGTTTATTACAGCTTCCAAGGTACTACTAACCCTTCACCTTGTCATTTTTCAATGTTAGTACTTGTCCTTCAACATCTTTGAATTTGCATCATGATTCATCATATTGAGCACATATTTTATGGACAATGTCAAGTTTAAGTGTGGGGGAGGGTTCTAACATAGGTTTTCTTAACATAAGTTTTTTTATTTAAAAAATAAAAATAATATATACTAACATTTTTTTTTAAAAAACTTTTTGAAAAGAGAAACTATATTTTGACTTATTTTTATAAGAAATTAAGTTAAATTTAGAAGAATCATTATTAGGATCTTATACTTAGTCAAAATAAGATGATTTTTTTGATTTCTAGGGTTAGGAAGAAAAATTAAAGAAGTAATTTAATCTTAATTTTTACCTTTAAGAAATATGCATTTTTTACACTTACAAACTTAAGGTTCAGTAACAAAGATTCTTATGCCTCATAAAAAAAAGAAAAATATATATATATCAAAAATCTTCTGATTAAGATGGGTATTTATGCCTCATAAAGCATAAGTATTCACGTATAAAAGTGGCCCATCATATAAGCAAAAACCCTTAGTTTTGTGGCCTTATTTGCTCGAGTCCTTAAGTCCTATGGGTATTTTCTCACTCGATTCCTAAAATCGTCCGGTTTGAGAGTCACCAACCTATGGCTTGTTACATGAGTAAATTAGAAAGCCAAATAAAACTAAGAGATACCAACAACAAAAAAATATAAAAATAAGGCATAAGAGTTATAGTTGAAGAATCCTTAGTCAAATATTCACGGTCACAAAAGATGCATATAATTTAGAGTAAAATAATAGACTAGATGAAAAATACAGTTTGACTCCTAAACCTTGATTGATAACAAATTGTTAAATAGAGACTAAGTCTAAGGATGAATAGTTTGGTGCTCCTGTAACTTATAAATTGCTTAATTCTTGTAAAAACACTTCAAATATAGTCTCTTCTTTTCAAAATACATTTTAAAAAATACTAACAATTTATTTCTTTTATTCTTTATGAATTTTGTGGGTGTAATCCACTGAAAACCCTCACGAGACAAAACTCGTCCTCTAGGTGTAACCTAGAGATTTAATGGCTTATTGCATGTGCTAAGTGCAACCGTGATTCCTACGAAAGTGAGATAGGTTAGTTTCGTTTTTTTTTTAATTTTGCTCGAGGACGAGCAAAAGATAAGTGTGGGGGTGTATCGTACATAAATATTACATATTTAATATCACATGTGTCATATCACTGCATTTATTTTATAATAAAATTTTACTATTTGATGTATTTTCATGTCTAGTGGTGTGCAGGGTAATTAAGGAAGAGAAGAGAGGGATTGACAGATTTATCCAATTAAAAGAAAGAGATCGATTCAAATCCAAAAGTTCTAGAAGTATCTTATCTGAAAACTGGATATATCAGATAAGATAAAATCATGAAAATTTAAAGAAAAAATGGATTAGAAGAAGACCCTATCAGTTTCGCTGAGAATAAAGAGATAAATCGTCAAATCTAGAGCAGATATTCAAAATCCAAGAAGATAAAAGGATAGAGGATGAATCAATAGACGACCATTCCCAGATCTTGGCCCTAGGCCAGATACTACTGCGAAAATGCCATTTTTGTCATGTTTTCACCGTATTTTATTTGAATCTAGGGAAGCGCCAGCTCCCTCTATCTTCATACACTCTCCCCCTGTTCTTTTTTCTTATAAATACTGGCTTTTCTGAAGAGAAATGTACACGGAAGGGCTGTAAAATTTATGCTGAAAAGAGAGAATTGTATGTTGTAATGCAAAATTGGAGAGTTGTAAACAATGATTCATAAATGAAATTCAGTCTTCTTCCACCAAGGTCGTGCACCATTTCAGTCTAAGCTTTTCTTTTATAATTTCTGTGGTGCTATTTTTCTATTTTAGTTTAATGCTCTACCTTATGCTTTCATTAACAATCTAATACATGTCTTTTTCTCTTTTCAGTCAATAATTCTTCCCTTTTCTTGTCATCAACCTCATTCGGAAGAGGGAGACGTCAAGGCGACAACAAGGAGCCAAGACTTGCGTTGATTCTGGGTTTCATCTTTCTCTTCCCCTCTTCTCATTTTTTGTCTTCTTTCATTACTTTATTTACTTAGTCTTCGCATCGGTGAGTACTTCTTTTACTTTCTTTACTTCATATTTCTTATGCTTAAAGAACTATAATTTTTAGAACAAAAACTCCAACTTTCATACAAAGACTTTTCAACTAGATTAAGATTAGATTTAGATTTTAATAATAAAGTTTTAAACAAGTCTCTGAGGATTCAACCCTGTTCTTGCTACTATAAATTTATCTAAAAAGATTTTAAAGTAAGATTAGGTTTTTATTATTTGTTCATGGTTTAAGCAACGACGGAAATTTTACAACTTTCGAACTGCGAACAGATGGCTTCAAATAAATACAAAATAATATTTGTTTGCATGATGTATTTTGAGAAAAATTTTCTTATTTTTAAAGGAAAGTTTGCTTCTCGACAAAATATTAGTTCTACCTCTTCAAACTTTGTGTTGATCTTTAGTCTCACAGTTTTGGACTTCATAATATTACATGAACTATATTTTGATCCTTTTTGCTGAAAATATTTTGCAAAAAGAAAACAGAATTTCAAATAGTTTATCATGCTTTTGTATTGGGTCGGTCAACCAAACGGTCGATCGGGGGGATCGATCGAAGTGCACAAGAATGTACTGTGTACCTCGGTCGACCAGTCGGCCGACCGACTGTAACCCATTTATTCTCGGTTTGGATCAATCGACCGACTGACCGGTCGACCGACGTTGCCCAATGGTCAAAAATATGACCGTCGGCGGTCGACCGGACGGTCGACCATCCTGGCTATTTTGGCATTTTCTGCCTCAAAAGTCTATATTTTTAGTTAGCTGTTTAGAGCTTAATAAAAAACGGTTATATGAGTTTCTCTCTAGTATTTTGAATACCTATAAATAGAAACTCTGTAGATGATTAACTAAGATAATTTTCAAGATATATTCTCATTTTAAACTCAAATTTCTCAAGAGAAAAAGTTTTCAAAAAGAGAAATTTTCAAATACAAAGTCCATTACAAAATCTCTCTTGCTTGATTCCTAACTCCACAAATTTCAAAGCTTTTCTCACCACAATATCATAGCTATATATTCTATTCTTGATTCTAGGATTGTGTTTGTGAGCCTCTTTTGTTGATCTAGGAAAGGTCATATTTTTCCTTATTATTGAGAAGTGTTGTAGAGATTGAGGCCTCAATACGAGCTCGCGGGTTTGTCAAATTGTAAGGTGTTGCATCATCGAGTGAGAGGATTTGCGGGTCTGATTCGTTCTTGTGAGAACGTGTAGAGAAGTGATCTTACGGGATCGAGTTCTAGTAGAATCCTTCATTGCGGTGAAGGCGAAGACGTAGAGTAAGTGGCTCGAACCTCGAAATAAATCATCCGTATTTGCGATTGTTTTCTCTCACTCTCTTTTACTCTAACTCACTCTTTACTATAGCATGCTATCTTTGCTCTATTTCATATTGCTATTTATACTCTTGTGGCATTGTTACTTGTATTGCTATTGTTATTAGTTAGTTAGAAATAGTTTTCTATTCTACATTATTTGCCATCAACCTGTAGTCATCACCTATTCACCCTCCTCTAGGTGATTTACAGTTGGTATCACAGCCTAAACCCTAGTTTTTGGCTTAACCACCTTAGGGAGATCCTTACTTGGCTATATTTGTTATTTATTTGCCACACTTGTTTGTATTCATGGCATCTCACGACTTTTCTAGCATCAAGTCCCCACCCAAATTCGATGGGTTGAACTTCCCTATATGGAAGGTCCAAATGACTCTATTCTTTAAATCCCTACGAGTTAGAGTAGCCAAGATCATTACCAAGGAATTTGTTAAACCTCACGGTGATGAGAACACATGGTCTGAAGAAACCACCAAGGACTATGAAGCAAATTCCAAAGCACAATGTGCATTGATACAAGTATTAAATGATGATGATCTCTCTCGTGTGGTTAATTGCAAATTCGCATATAAAGTGTGAAATGATTTGATTATTACTCATGAGGGTCATCCAAGTAAATATATCCAAGACTGATCTTTTACGTTCACAATATGAAAAATTCTACATGCTTGATAATGAAAGTATTGATGAAATGCTCACTCGTTTTACCAAGATCACTAATGTGTTTTCTTTAGGTGACTCCATTGATAATGATCAAAGGATAAGGAAGATTACTAGAGCTCTCCACAAATCTTGAGAAGTGAAGGCTACAACTTTTAAGGAGCTCAACAATATGGAGGAAATAGACTTCTCTGGGTTCATAGAAAATCTCAAGACCCATGAGGTGGAGATGAAGGTACTGTTGGCCCAGAGGCCTTCCACTCTAGTTTTGATGATGATTAACTCATGTAGTTATGTTTACTAATAATCTTGTGATGTTTAGTTTATGATCATTTACCAAGATATTAGTTGGTGATTAGCTTCAACAAAGATGATTTGGAAGCTTTCACATGGTGATTCCAGAGCCCGAGCATCAAGATCATATATAGCACTCGTTGGAGTCAAGCTCGGTGGAAGGAGTTTTGGATCGAGCCGGCTTGGAGACGGTGCTCTACAAGAAGACCTCGGTACCTAGTTTAGTTTTGTGTTTAGATCCATGTGTAAAGATTAGATAGTGTGATATGCTCAAGTTCACAATACACATACGTTTCATGTTTTGGATATTGGTTTTTCGGTTTTTTTGTTTAACCGATATTGGTTTTCATGAATAGATAGTATCAAAACAAGTTTACATGTATTTATGTATATTAGATATGTTCTATATACATGTATGCTTCATATCCTAGACAAACTTAATTTGATATACCTATTCATGTGTTTTAAGTTTTGTGTTTTAACAAAACATATTTTTGGAAAAAAGTCAAAAACTATGATATGTATATGTTTCATGTATATTGGATTTCTATCCATATGCATCATGCTTCAAAGTATTTAAATATCATGTTTTTGTATTTGAATGAGTTTTGGAAAAATCAGATTTCCGATTGAAAAATCTAAGTTTAGAAAAATACAGGTTTTGATTTTCGGCAAAATTTATTAGTCACAAAAATGGTCCAAAATGTTTAAAATTTGTGTTAAAATTTTTCACACAAGTTTGTTTATCAATGTATAATGATAAAACTATTTTTGTAAATTTTTAGAGATTTTATGGGAATTTTTAAGACTTTAAAAATCCAGTTTTTCAGTCCCATTTATTGGCTGCCAGGCTCTGGCGGTCGACCGTAGCGGTCGACCGGACGTGCACAAGATTGTGCATGTAGCCGTGTCAGTCGACCGGTCGACCGACTGAGAGCAACCCACTCTCGGGTTTGCTCGGTCGACCGAGCGGTCGACCGGCCAGAGAGCCGTTACTTCTGGTTCAGGAGCCGGTCAACCGGGCGGTCGACCGGTAGCAGCAAACGGTCAAAAATTGACCGTTGGTCGGTCGACCGGCCGGTCGACCGTAAGGCCATTTCTGACAATTTCTGCTGCCAACGGCTATATTTTTAAAGAGGCTATAAAAACCCCATTTGTGACCAGTTTTTACTAAGAATTTTTGGGCTAAAATTTCTGAGCTTTCTCTAGTGCTTATACAAGTTTGAAAAGAGTTTCTTTGTGCCAAAAATATCAATCTTTATTATTTTTTAAAAGTGTTTCATTATTTCAAAGAAAAATAGTCTTTTGGGAATTTGTTTTGGTCTAATCATTCTATATCTTTGTGGAGATTTCCCAAGTGATTTTTCTTTGTTTTAAACACTTTGTTTTCCACACTTGAGCTTAATTCTATCCTATCTATAGGGTCTTTGTGTTTGTGGGAAAAAGAGATTGGTTTGTGATCTTTTGATCACCAAGTTGTAAACCCTATTTTTGCTTGGCTTTGTGCCTTTCCCTCATAGTGTTGAGGAGGTTGTGTAAGTGGGTTGCATCCCTCTAGTTGTGAGGTGATCCTTGTGTAGTTTTGTGCTTATCCCTCAAGTTGTGAGGTGATTGTTTTGGTTGGCTTGGTGATTTGCCTCTAGTGAGAGGTTGTGATTGTAAAGAGAGGAGTTGGGTACTCCTAATTATTGTATTGCCCCAAATCCTCAGTGGAGGTTCCCTGTGTGGGAGTCCTTTGTGGACAAGCTAGTGGATTCGAAATCCTTCTGGGTGAAGGCGAGGATGTAGAGTTGGGTGCTCGAACCTTAAAACAAATCTTTTTGTTTGCGCTTGATCCATTGACTCTTACTCTCTCTCTCTCTCTCTCTTTCTTTGTATTGTGCCTTGCATTATTTCATATTGATCATTCATATTTATATGCTTGGCTTGGTTGTGTGTGCATTTTGGTTGCATTTAGTGTAATTGCAATTAGTTTTTAAATTTCGCATTTAGTTCATTAGATTAGCATTATCACCTATTCACCCCCCTCTAGGTGATTTCAATTGGTATCAGAGCCTACGCTCCTGATATTTAGTTTTAACCACCTAGGAGTGAGATCTTGGTTTGCTAACTTCATTTGCATTTGCACACATATAGTTTGCACTCATGAATAGCCCTCCTATGTTTGATATTTCTAGACTTGATATTTGGAAGGCCAAGATGAGTTGTCATTTGAAAACCCTAGGACATAAAGTTTATCATGCCACTACTAAAGAATCCTACCCCAATAATAGCAAGCATAGAAAGGCCAATGCACTAGCCCTTAAGATACTTAGAGCATCTCTTGATAAAGATCTTTTATATGTGTTTGCTCACTATGATTCGGCTTTTGCAGTTTGGAGCATTTTGACTTCTCCCGAGCTACCAAAGATTATCGATAAGATGAAGAGATCTAGGAGAGACAAGTCCGACGAGCGTTGCCTCATGGTCCAAGGGAATGACTCCCTTGAGGTACAATCGGAATCTCAACTAGATGATAGCTCTAGTTCCTATTGCTATGGGTGTTTAGAAGTACAAACCTTAAATGTAGAACTTGCTACAAAGCTTGAAAAATTTTTGAAAAAACATGACCTTTTGAAAAAGAAAAATTTTGAACTAAAAGAAGAATATAAGGATTTGTGTTCAAGTTTTGAATTGATTTTGCAAGAGAAGGAAGAGATTGCTAGTGAACGTGACTCACTTAAATCTCAATTAGATCTTGCCCTAAAGGAAAATGAATTTTTGAAAAGTAAAAATGATTGTGATGATGTTTTGAAAAACAATGAAGTTTTATCTTCAAAATTAGATTTTATTTAAAAGATAATCATTCTTTAAAAAATGAAATTGATTTCATCACAAAAGAATTAGATTTAGTTTTAAAGAAAAATGAATCTTTAAAAATTGATATAGACTCACATGTTTGCCATGCTAGTGTAGCTTCACCAAGCACATCTATTGCATGCTCCACTTTATCTTCTAGTATTGAAAATGATATAAATATTTTGAAGAAAAGTGTTGATTGTTTGGACTCCACTTTGAGCCAATGTGCTTTGAATCATACACGCTTGGAATCCTTGGTTCGAAAGAAACAAGTTCCATCTTTGCATGCACACCCTCCACGGCATACACATGCTCCTCACGTACACACCCATCACACTTTGTATGCTCATGTGTATACTTGTACACATTGTGGACGTAAGGGCCAGCTTACTAGATTTTGCTATGATAGAATACATGATGAAAATTTAGCAAATAATTTTGTTTGGGTTAGGAAAGGGACTACCCCCATGGACCTAAAAGAGTATGGGTATCAAAGACCACCCCTATTGTATTTGATGTAGGTGTGGGCTCTCACATGACATGAGAGTAGCGGTACCTTGGAGTGGATGCGTTCCAAGCTTCATGATGACCATTTGGATGCATCACTTTCAAGGGAAGGTTTGGTGGGAAGACCACCTTGGTTTGGAGAACTAGAGAGGTGCCTTCATCGGTTTTGGTATCGATCTCTAACTCCCGTTTTTATTTACATGCTTTCACATCATTGATTTATAGCATGTCATGTTTTATTGTTCATTATGCTTATGCCATGTTCATTAGATTAGTGATATACATGTTTAGTTATTTGAGACACCCATGTTTTATATGGATCTACATCTATGTGTTCTCACTTTGTTTTTAACTAATATGTATGTCCTAAATCTAATACACATGCATATACATAATGATCATATGGATGTTTGTGATGTTTTGTTTTAATGCTTCATGTTTTCATGAGTAAGATATGTGTCTTATTGATTTCAAGTGTTTAGTACCTTGTGATTTACATGTGTTTCATGAAAAATATTTTTGTTTTATTCCTTACTTGAAGGATTTCGTACTAGTTAACAAGTTTTTCCATTTAACTAGTTGCGGTATTCTTCGTTATGGTAGAGATTTTCAAACATATTATACTTTCAAACCTATTTTTGAAAACCCCTACCGTCAAAGGGTGGTTGGATGGGAGACCTTGCCTATGTATGCTTTGTATTGAAAATCAGTTTAAACATGAGCATGAGTTGGGAGGATAGAAATATGAGATATACACTTGATATTATTGTTGTTTCATTTGGTATCATTGGAATCTTTCAATTGGTATCAATATTGACATTTCTTGTATACTCATATATTTTTATGTATGTATGCTTACATTTCAAAGAGTATCAATTTCGATTGGTATCTAATTTTTCATACATATATATGTTTATGCTAAAACTTGAATTTTTAATGACCATCATGTTTCAATTGATTAGTTTTCAATTGATATTTTAAACACAAGCTTATGCATCTTTTTAGTTGGTATTTCATAAAGGGGGAGAAAATTTGTATTTTTATCTTTCAATTGGTATTTTGTTTACCGTTGGTTTCTACTCCCACACTTTATGTTAAAATTTGATTTTATTTTGATATCATATGCTCTAAATGATGGAAAAAGATTGTTTATTTACAATTGGTATGTTAGTTGTTTACTTATCAATTGGTATCAAGATTTTGTTTTTACTATCAATTGGTATTTGTTTTCATATTGATATAAAAATGTTTTGATTTACATTGCCTATATGCATATAAATTCATGTTGTGTGTATCCTATATTGAGGAGCTTAACAACTCTTCTTTATGAGATGCATATGTGTAGGGGGGCTTCACATCTCCTTTTATGCATTGCATACTATGTGTTATGTGAATTAGGGTTTGTCATCCTTTCTTCATGTAATGCATATATGTAGGGAAGTTAACTTAGCGTCTTCCTCTTCATGAATGTATATCGCATATATTCTTATTATTGATTTGTTTGATGTCACCCTTTATTGATTCTTTGTTTTGAACAAAAAGGGGGAGAAGAATAATTTTTATTGGTTTGTCGTTTACCCCTTTGTTGATGATTAACAAAAAGGGGGAAAAGAATTTGAGTATATATGCATAATTTATGCATGATCTTTGTTTCATGTTTGATATTGAGAACATGTTTTATTATTGATATCAAGAGCATTATGTAATGTTTTGTATCAAGAGCCTTCATTATGTAAGTTTTGGTTTATTGGTATCAAGAGCATTTTGTAATTTTAGTATCAAAAGCATTCTTTAAAGAGAACATGTTTATGAAATTAAGAAAAAGAAGAAATAATTTGTTTTACCTTTCATTTGGTATCAAGAGCATGTTTTATACATTTTATTGTTTTATGCATATCTATTGGTATCAAGAGCCTGTTTATATGCATTTCATAGTTTTATGCATATCTATGCATTCTCATGTTTTATATTCATTGCATATATTTGTTGTTTTCTTCTATGCATGAGTTAAGGGCGAGCTTCTTTGAAGCTTATCTTTAATCTATGCATATATAACTCCATGAGTTTTGTCATCATCAAAAAGGGGGAGATTGTTGGCCCAGAGACCTTCCACTCTAGTTTTGATGATGATTAACTCATGTAGTTATGTTTACTAATAATCTTGTGATGTTTAGTTTCAGATCATTTACCAAGATATTAGTTGGTGATTAGATTCAACAAAGATGATTTGGAAGCTTTCACATGGTGATTCCAGAGCCCGAGCATCAAGATCATATATAGCACTCGTTGGAGTCAAGCTCGGTGGAACGAGTTTTGGATCGAGTCGGCTTGGAGACGGCGCTCTACAAGAAGACCTCGGTACCTAGTTTAGTTTTGTGTTTAGATCCATGTGTAAAGATTAGATAGTGTGATATGCTCAAGTTCACAATACACACACGTTTCATGTTTTGGATATTGGTTTTTTCGGTTTTTTGTTTAACCGATATTAGTTTTCATGAATAGATAGTATCAAAACAAGTTTACATGTGTTTATGTATATTAGATATATTCTATATACATGTACGCTTCATATCCTAGACAAACTTAATTTGATATACTTATTCATGTGTTTTAGGTCTTGTGTTTTAACAAAACATATTTTTGAAAATAAAGTCAAAAACTATGATATGTATATGTTTCATGTATATTGGATTTCTATCCATATGCATCATGCTTCAAAGTATTTAAATATCATGTTTTTGTATTTGAATGAGTTTTGGAAAAATTAGATTTCCGATTGAAAAATCTAAGTTTAGAAAAATACAGGTTTTGGTTTTCGGCAAAATTTATTAGTCACAAAAATGGTTCAAAATGTTTAAAATTTGTGTTAAAATTTTTCACACAAGTTTGTTTATCAATGTATAATGATAAAACTATTTTTGTAAATTTTTAGAGATTTTATGAGAATTTATAAGACTTTAAAAATCCAATTTTTCAGTCCCATTTATTAGCTGCCAGGCTCTGGCGGTCGACCGTAGCGGTCGACCGGACGTGCACAAGATTGTACACGTAGCCGTGTCAGTCGACCGGTCAACCGACCGGTCGACCGACTGAGAGTAACCCACTCTCGGGTTTGCTCCGGTCGACCGAGCGGTCGACCGGCCAGAGAGCCGTTGCTCTCTGGTTCAGGAGCCGGTCGACCGGGCGGTCGACCGGTAGCAGCAAACGGTCAAAAATTGACCGTTGGCCGGTCGACCGGCCGGTCGACAGTAAGGCCATTTCTGGCAATTTCTGCTGCCAACGGCTATATTTTTAAAGAGGCTATAAAAATCACATTTGTGACCAGTTTTTACTAAGAATTTTTGGGCTAAAATTTTTGAGCTTTCTCTAGTGCTTATACAAGTTTGAAAAGAGTTTCTTTGTGCCAAAAAGATCAATCTTTATTGCTTTTTAAAAGTGTTTCATTATTTCAAAGAAAAATAGTCTTTTGGGAATTTGTTTTGGTCTAATCATTCTATATTTTTGTGGAGATTTTCCAAGTGATTTTTCTTTGTTTTAAACACTTTGTTTTTCACACTTGAACTTCATTCTATCCTATCTATAGGGTCTTTGTGTTTGTGGGAAAAAGAGATTGGTTTGTGATCTTTTGATCACCAAGTTGTAAACCCTATTTTTGCTTGGCTTTGTGCCTATCCCTCATAGTGTTGAGGAGGTTGTGCAAGTGGGTTGCATCCCTCTAGTTGTGAAGTGATCCTTGTGTAGCTTTGTGCTTATCCCTCAAGTTGTGAGGTGATTGTTTTGGTTGGCTTGGTGCTTTGCCTCTAGTGAGAGGTTGTGATTGTAAAGAGAAGAGTTGGGTACTCCTAGTTATTGTATTGCCCCAAATCCTCGGTGGAGGTTCCCTGTGTGGGAGTCCTTTGTGGACAAGCTAGTGGATTCGAAATCCTTCTGGGTGAAGGCAGGGATGTAGAGCTAGGTGCTCGAATCTCGAAACAAATCTTGTTGTTTGCGCCTGATCCATTGACTCTTACTCTCTCTCTCTCTCTTTGTATTGTGCCTTGCATTATTTCATATTAATCATTCATATTTATATGCTTGGCTTGGTTGTGTGTGCATCACTTATTGGTTGCATTAAGTGTAATTGTAATTAGTTTTTAAATTCCGCATTTAGTTCATTAGATTAGCATTATCACCTATTCACCCCCCCCCCTCTAGGTGATTTCAGGTACGAGAAAAAAGGGAGCCTCGGAAGAAGAAATGTATCGCCTTTAGAGCATCCCCATCCATACCGAAAGATGAAGACTCCATGGATGAAAATAAAGAAGAAGACTTCACTATGCTTATTAGGAAGGTGGTCAAGATGTTCTACAACAAGGGAAGAAGAGCAAGGTCAAGGCAACAAGAAAATTTGAAATAAAAAGGAAGGAGATAGGTCCTTACTATCATTGCAAGAAGAAGGGCCATCTTATCGCGGATTGCCCCTCACTACAAGCTACTACCTCCAAGATAGCATGGTGGCCACTTGGGACGATTCGGAGACCAAATCAGAAGAAGAAGTTGATACCGCAAACGTTTGCTTCATGGCAAATGGTGATGACGCATCTAAGGTAAATTTTGAAACATCTCTTGATGAAGATGACTTAACTATAGATGAGCTTGCTAGATTTTTTTGAGGAGTTACTAGAACGTTATGAAATTTCAAAAATTCAAAATAATAAATTGAAAAAGGAAAATGAATTTTTGAAAAATAAGTTGGATATTTTTATTAAAGAGAAAAAAGATTTAACAATTTGTTTCGAAAAGAACAAAAAAGATTTTAATGATCACAGACTTATTTGCAAGGGCAAAAACCCTAATATTGCTTTTGATAAAAATGAATTTTTGAACATTCAAAATCGTCTTGAAGTTTTGGATTACACTTTGAAGAAATGGGCTTTTGACATGGATAAAATTAGTTCTGTGTTTCCAAAGGGCAAAACTTAAAGGAAACTCACATTTTCACAAGCACACAGACAACATGCATCATATACACATCACACACATGCTTATATGTATTGGAAAAGTATACACTTGTACACATTGTGGCCGCAAAGGTTATTTAGCTAAGTTTTGCTACTCTAGATTAAATATGAGAGTCAATAATGTTTGGGTTCTGGAAAATACTAACCCCCTAAGACCAAAAAAGATTTGGGAACCAAAAAACATACCAAACTTACTTGATGTAGGTGTGTCAGCCTCCAAGACGTACGAGAAAACGGTGCCTTGGTGGTGGATGCATTGGAGCGCAAGGAATCTATCATGTGAATGCATCACTATCAAGTGGACAAGGTGAGAAAAAATCACCTATTTGAAGAACATATGCTTATATCGGTAACAACTATGATAATATCTTAAATTTTCAAGATTCGACATTCTTACACGGATTGCCTTTAGTTCTATGTTGTTCAGATTAAATAGTATAACAATTACTTGATCATGATTAACAACTATACATGAAATCTATCGATTTTTCTTTTACTCATGATAATTTAGTTTCTACTGGTGCACTATCATGCTTTATTAGATTATCTTAATGTATAAGAAAAATTATTTGACAACTTGTTTGATTTATGATTTATTTAATTCATCTTATTGAATAACATGCCCTTGTATGTATCTTGATATTTTAAGATAAATAAAAATTTTATTTTAGCATTTAATTCACTATTAAGCAATTCAAATAAGAAAAGCAAAGAGCATCTCAACTCATTATTTAGAGAAAGTATCAGGAGGAGTTCAGAACCCGTTAAGAGTATACGGCTTCATTTATTATTTATTGACTTAATTCTTGAATTGAATCTATATATGATTTTTATAAAAAAATTTGTGAATATTTTTGACAAATTTGTTAAAAAGTATTTTAATTATAAAATCTCTTAAACAAAAGATTGGTTCTAGATGTCCATCACTATTTATAATAATTTTCAAAATTATCTCAAAAATTGTTTTGAAATTGTGTAACTATTTTTTTGTATTGAGGGAGCAGTTTTAGCTACTCGGTCGACCAGGCGGTCTACCGGGCAAGCCTGTCATATGGCTTGCCCCTTCTGCCGGTCGACCAGGCGGTCGATCGAGATTGCCTGTCATTTAGCTTACCCCTTGGGCCGGTCGACCGGCATCCTTGTCAGTGCTCTCTGTGGGGGCCGGTCGACCGGGCGGTCAGCCGAGGTTCGGATCTGTATATATATATCAGGCTGCTGTTTGTAACCCTAGTTCCCATTTTCTTTTTCCTCTGTTGTTCCCCTCTTCTCTACCCAACCTCTCTCTCTCTCATAAATCCACCCAAATCCCTAAAATTTCCACCATAATTCTTCTAGATCTCCTATCTACCACTCATCTACAACCTCTAGGAGAAGGAATTTCAGGATTACTCAAGGTAAACTCTTTCTCAATTCTTTATCTATTTATTCTCTGATTTTGATGATACATTTGTAAGCCCATTTCATTAGAGCTCTATCTCACAAGCTTATACAAGAGTCCTACATGCTCAAGTCTTCCCAAGGATAATGGCTATGGATGTGTATTGTAATGTTTATTAGAATGTTAAAAGTCTTGAACACACACACACATCACAAGCCCTATAGTCGACTTATAATCTTGATTAATCGACTTATATCAACTATAGTCGACTTACTCCTAACTATAGTCGACTTAGTTTTGCCTCAGATACATACCAACTCTCTGTTTCTGTTCTTCATACCATGATTAGTCGACTTATACTTTCCCCTAGTCGACTATTAATAGTTGTAGTCGACTTATAAATATTGTTGGTCGACTAAGTTCAGTTTTCAGAAACATGTCATTTGTATCAGTCATTCTCTAGTCGATTTGCCCCCTTTATAAGTTGACTACTATAGGCAAAACTTGATACCCTAGTCGACTAACCTCTTCCTCAAGTCGACTAATAGTAGTTTCTGACTGTTAGACAATTTCTGATTTCTGGTATTTTATCCAACGTTTTAATATTCCAATTTGTCCTGATAACTACCCTAACTGACCATAGATTTCACCTATAAATAGGGATGTTGTCCTAGGCTAAATCACCAATTCATGTCAATAGTTTTCTGCCCAAAAACTCAGTTTAAAATTTTATTTTTCAGAAAACTGTTTCCACTTTCTATTCTTCACACAAATTCCAATCTTTTAGTGAAGAATTCTGAGAGTCCACCTATAGGAGTCCTTGTTCACGATCACATACAGATTCAAGGCTTATAAGATTGATTGTAATAACTCAAAGAGAAAGATTGTACAAGAGCGTCTTCGGGTTGAAGAGAAGTTGTACAAGGTGTTGTTGTCTTCTTGGTGTTAAGAAGAATTGTACAAATTTGGCAAAGGAGATTTGTCAAGTGGTGTACAGGTGTTGGTTTTGGGTGTACAAAATAAGGATAAGGAAAATCTCAAGCGGGTGGATTGGAGACTGGATGTAGGTCAAGAGGACCGAAACAGGATAAATCACTTGTGTTTGCGTTTGATTTACTTTTTGTGATTTAATTTCCTTTTGTGCAAGTTTATATTTAACGCTAATTAGCTTTGTTCTTATGTTGTGTCGACATTAGTTTTTAGATCCTACAATTGGTATTAGAGCCCGGCCTGGCATACACTATCAAAGCCCTGCATCCCGGTCAACACCCTACAAGGATGGCGACGGAGTTTCCTTCATCACAATTCAAAGAAGACATTCTACACAACGTCCACCGCTATTTGATGGATCGAATTACAACTACTGGAAGTGTAGAATGAAGATCTACTTGCAATCACTCAACTATGAACTTTGAAACATAGTAGAAGCACCGTACACCAAGCCGATAACCAACTACACTGCTTGGAGTGATGATCAAAAGAAGAATGCAAACCTTGATGCCAAAGCGATGAATGTGTTATTCTGTGCCTTAACCAAACAAGAATTCAATCATGTGTCAACAGCCACATCTGCAAATCAAATATGACACATACTACAGGTAACACATGAAGGTACAAATAAGGTAAAAGAATCTAAAATTTTTGTTCTTGTTCACAGGGTCGAACTCTTCAAAATGATGGAGAACGAAATAATTTCAGAAATGATAACAAGGTTCACCGACATAAAAATTCCTTAGCGTCCCTTACAAAGGAATACACCCAAATCGAAAAAGTTCGCAAGATTCTTCGTGCACTCACACCAGATTGAGAGAAGAAGACTACTGCAATTGAAGAAGCAAATGATCTCTTAACTATGTTATTAGAAAACCTTATTGGTAATTTAATGACATATGAAGCACAACTTGAAGATCGAAAGAAGGATGAACAACAACTTCAATCCAAGAAGTACTTGCCTTCCATGCATCCTTAGATACGGACAATTCAGATGACGATGAAAAGGAGATGGCAATACTCTCAAGAAAATTCAAAAAGTTCTTGAAGCAAGGTAAGTTTAATCCTATATATTTTAATTTTAATAAAACAGGTCATATGAAGAAGGATTGCCCATTGCTGAAAAACAAAGAGAAATTCAAGAGCAAAAAGTTCAAAAAAAAGAAAGATTATCAAGCATCATGGGAGAATAGTGATTCCTCTTCCTCTGACGAAGAAGAAGCCACTGAACATGCCAACATTTGTTTCATGGCTCAAGAAGAAGATGAGGTACAATATACTGAACTCTTAAATGCATTTCATGAATTATACAATGATCTAAAGAATGAAAAGATAAAAAAATAAAGTTTTATCAAAGGAAATTGAAAAACTTATCAAAGAAAATTCATGTTATGTTTCTCATATTCTTCTATAAATTCTCAAAAAGATGATTTTGAAAAAGTTATATCATCATTAAAAGATAATGAGAATTTTATAAAAGAAAATGTAATGCTTAAAAAAGAAACTATATCTTTAAATGAAAGAATTTCTGTTTTAGATAAAGACATGTCAAGTTTCAAAATGAAGTATGAAGAGATTTTGAAAAATGTGACTAAATTTAATCAAGGAAAAGAAAAATTAAATGATTTGCTATCATATCAAAAGATGTCACATAATCATTATGGTCTTGCATTCTTAAATTAGAGTGAAAAATCTACACATGTTAGTGAAAAGAATCATAATTCATATAATTCTTTTGTGAAAAGAAATACTAATATTATTTCAAAAAGAATTAAGAACAAGTACATATGAATTCCTAAAAACTTAAGCATTTTTGATAAAAATACTTATATTGTATCATACATACATTCTATATGTAATTCATGCAATTATGTGTATACTAAAAGATGGAAACCAAATTCAAATTGGATTTGAATTCCTAAAGGTTAATGCTTTGATCTTATAATGATTGGTACAATTCTAATGTTTATCTTTCAGGTACCGTATAAAAAGTTTGATAGAAAAATATTTCAAACATTTATCATGTGTGTGTTATGATATATTTTTTGCAGGGGGAGAACACATATTTTTCTATATCTGTTATAACTTGTTCTATTCAGAGAAAGAACATATAACATATTCTCTGCAGGGTGAGTTTTCGTGCACACAAAGTATCATCATCAAAAAGGGAGAGAATGTTAGAACTTGATTTTGATGATACATTTGTGAAGCTATTTCATTGGAGCTCTATTTCACAAGCTTATACAAGAGTCCAACATGCTTAAGTCTTCCCAAGGATAATGGCTATGGATGTGTATTGTAATGTTTATTAGAATGTTAAAAGTCTTGAACACACACACACATCATAAGCCCTATAGTCGACTTATAATCTTGATTAGTCGACTTATATCAACTATAATCGACTTACTCCTAACTATAGTCGACTTAGTTTTGCCTCAGATACATACCAACTCTCTGTTTCTATTCTGCATACCATAATTAGTCGACTTATACTTTCTCCTAGTCGATTATTAATAGTTGTAGTCGACTTATAAATACTGCTAGTCGACTAAGTTCAGTTTTCAGAAACATGTCATTTGTATCAGTCATTCCCTAGTCGACTTGCCCCCTTTATAAGTCGACTACTATAGGCAAAATTTTATACCCTAGTCGACTAACCCTCTTCCTCAAGTCGACTAATGGTAGTTTCTGACTGTTAGACAGTTTCTGATTTCTTGTGTTTTATCCAACGTTTTAATATTCAAAGTTGTCCTGATAACTACCCTAACTGACCATAGATTTCACCTATAAATAGGGATGTTGTCCTAGGCTAAATCACCAATTAATATCAATAGTTTTCTGCCCAAAAACTCTGTTCAAAAATCTATTTTTCAGAAATTGTTTCCACTTTCTATTCTTCACACAAATTCCAATCCTTTAGTGATGAATTATGAGAGTCCACCTATAGGAGTCCTTGTTTACGATCACATACAGATTCAAGACTTATAGGATTGATTGTAATCACTCAAAGAGAAAGATTGTACAAGAGCATCTTCGGGTTGAAGAGAAGTTGCACAATGTGTTGTTGTCTTCTTAGTGTTAAGAAGAGTTGTACACATTTGGCAAAGGGGATTTGTCAAGTGGTGTACAAGTATTGGTTTTAGGTGTACAAAATCAAGGATAAGGAAAATCTCAAGCGGGTGGCTTGGGGACTGGATGTAGGTCAAGAGAACTGAACCAAAATAAATCACTTGTGTTTGCGTTTGATTTACTTTCTGTGATTTAATTTCCTTTTCTGCAAGTTTATATTTAACGCTAATTATCTTTGTTCTAGTGTTGTGTTGACATTAGTTTTTAGATCCTACATTATTGACTTAATTCTTGAATTGAATCTATATATGATTTTTATAAAACTTTTGTGAATATTTTTGACAAATTTGTTAAAAAGTATTTTAATTATAAAATCTCTTAAACAAAATATTGGTTCTAGATGTCCAGCACTATTTATAATAATTTTCAAAATTATCTCAAAAATGTTTTTAAAAATTTGTTGTGTAACTATTTTTTTTGTATTTAGGGAACAGTTTGAGCTACTTCGGTCGACCAGGCGGTCGACCAGGCAAGCCTGTCATATGGCTTGCCCCTTCTGCCGGTGGACCAGGCGGTCGACCGAGATTGCCTGTCATTTAGCTTGCCCCTTGGACCGGTCGATCGGTCGACCGGCATCCTTGTCAGTGCTCTCTGTTAGGGCCGATTGACCGAGCGGTCAACCGAGGTTCAGATCTGCATATATATCAGGCTGCTGTTTGTAACCCTAGTTCCCATTTTCTTTTTCCTCTGTTGCTCCCCTCTTCTCTACCCAACCTCTCTCTCTCATAAATCCACCCAAATCCCTAAAATTTCCACCATAATTCTTCTAGATCTCCTATCTACCACTTATCTACAACCTATAGGAGAAGGAATTTCAGGATTTCTCAAGGTAAACTCTTTCTCGATTCTTTATCTATTTATTCTCTGATTTACTCAAATTTTTTTTCTATGAATCACTTCTAATCTGTGCTTTTATTCCCTGTTAATTCATTCATATTATCTAGCCCTTTCATCATGTCTTCCAAACATCAAAGGATTGAAAAATCTAAACAAATTGAATCTTCATCTAGACCTAAGGATGAATTTGTATCTGATAATGCTTTGTACACTCTATTATCTGTAACAAGTAAGTTATCTTTGATAGATGTGTTATTTTAGCCGATTTTGACCACTTGAACCTTGCTTCCCTTCTCAAGACTAGCTCTTTAGATTACTTTTTAACTATTAAGGACCCTGAATTGGTTCAATACTTCAACTGCAATCTCTCATTCCATGACAACCGTATTAAATCTCGTGTTAGGAATGTTAATATCAATCTCTCTCTTGAAAGATTTGCCAGGATTTTCAAACTATCATGTGTAGGTGTAGAAATCTTTCATATGGACCTTCATGATTTTGAGTACACTGACGGTGAGAATGCTCTCACTATCTCTCATCTTCTCCACGATGATGATAACCCGATCCTTGTGAGGAATGAGGAGGTGAAGTGTTACACACTTCCCGCTCAAGTCCTTTCAAAGATTGTTTTTCATAATCTCCTGCCTAAATCAAGTGAATATAGTCATGCTCGTGGTTGTGCACTCCTTCTCATTTATTGCCTTCTGCGAGGCATTAAAGTGAATATCCCTCGTCTCATCATCGATGTCATGCTTTCCGATCACTTGATGGTTTCTAGCAGCACCTCAACCGGAGCGAAGACTGCCGACATGAAAGACGACGATCAAATTGGATCCACTTCTATGACTGTCCGGAACAAACCCCAGTCCTTCCTCATACGTGCTACCAAGAAAGAAGAACACCGAGCTCAAATGAGAGCTGGATTGATCCGATCGGAGATCAGATGAACAAACAAAGTCAAGTGGAAGCCATGCCTATCCTTTTTAGTAGCAGAGCCTGGGCGCAAAAACTGTTGTTTTGTAACAAGCTCATCGCGAAAACTGATGTTTTGCGCCAACCAAACTCCCAAGCAGTAAGAGTCTAGCAGCCATTCCGATCATCTTCATCCACTCCCTCTCTTTCCTCCATCGAACAAAGAAGAACGACATGGCAACGCACAAGATCAAAGGGCTTGGAAGTAAGGATTTTCAGAGAAAAAGATAAGCAATTTCAACCTAGGGCTCCACCCTATTTAAAGATGGAGAAAGAGTCGAAACGTCTCCAATTCGAATCTCCAATCTCCGAAAAAGTCAGTCAACATTCCAAGGTTTTCAGTTAACCAAAACTGCAAGTATTAACCGCCCCTGCCATAAGATCTCAGCCATTATGGCATTAGGATTCGCAAAGACTTCAGTCACAAATTTCATGTCAGTCTAATCAATAGACACGCCAACTGTCATCTAACCACGCAATCTCCAGACGAATTCCAAAGATTTGCATTGATAGACCAGATCCTCCCCTTCTCCAATATCCAGAAGAATCCAAGGCGTTCAAAGATCTCATCTAACTCTACTCTTCTGACTTTCCTCCGATAGGCTTCGGCAAGCGAAAAAGCCTGGGCATCTGTATTGGTCAAAAATTGACCCTCAATAAGATGCGGACACGTATCCAAGAAACCAAGCTTTCTTTTTGAAATTTTTGTAATAATCAACTGCCTCTGTCACATCAGACCTTCTGATAGCATCCACAGTTCCCAAAATCACTCCAGTCTAAAGTTAACCTCCAAAGCTCCATCACTGGAGCTATCCCGGAGCGATCACCGTTCCAGAGGCATCACTCTCCGGAGTCATCAGCAATCCAGCATCCCCGACTTCACTCGAAAGGCCTCAGTAACAACCGCCGAGATCTCCGCCTACGATCATGCCGCCTCTCCTCTCCCACATTGAAGACATGTGACACCCTTGTGCTCAAGATGAACAGTTACGAAATTTCCTACATGCAATCTCAACCATCACGCCAGCAATCACGACCGTTATAACAAATTCGCACATGAAGATCGTACAGCTACGCAAACCTCGTGAGCGCTCATCCACCTCAGGACCTGCAGTTCAGTATAAATAGACCTCCGAGATGAGGGAGAGCCCTCGGACCCCCGACCTTCCACTAAGACCTTGGGCTTTCATCAGATCCCTACTAAAAGAAACACCAGTACATACATATAATTCCTGTAAACCGACAAATTATAGTGAATTTTCCTCCTGTGATTTTTTTCAATTTAAGTTTCCACTTAAAATTATCGTGTCTCTATCTGTTTTCTGTGTTGTGTTTATTATTTTGCACTCACACACTAAACTGATACTCTCGCTTGTAGTGTGAATTGACCGTTAAATTATTACCAGCAGAAAATCACCACCACGCTATGTTACAAAATTGTAGGCAAATTTCAGGGTGCAAGGTGACGAACTTCCCCTTTGCTTAAAATGAATTCGACTGTAATTTTTCTGGAATCCAAAATTACATTTCTGATGATTCTATTCCATTTTGATGATTTTAATTTTCCTTTTCCTTTGTATTCTGTCTTACTTTTTTCTTTCAACTATACAAAATTTTCTATATCACAAGGGTCATCATCATAATTAGAAAACCTAGCCAAGCCCCTCTTCCTTGAGGGACTCAGTGCCAAAGTTCTCACAGCTCCTGTTCTATGATTCCATCTCCCAAATCCCAGGCTGATAGACTAGGCTGCTTGTTTCTGGATGGGCTGTAGGGCCCAGTTGAGATTGTATTGGAGTCAACCTCTGATAAGACCATGAGGATAACAACTGACACCTTATAACACAAGAATGCATGCACAATGCTGTATGTACCAGATATGCAACTCAACCACAAGGGACCTAAATCCCCTTCATCGCAGAGCACAGTACAGGTTCACATTTTAACTCGCAATTTTTAAAATCCAGATCATACCCTATAACCAAAAGTAGCACCTCCAGTGAGCTTTCATCACTAGTGAAATTGAATTTCTGTAACACCTCCAGTTTATTTAGCTTTAGCAGTCGGTCGATCCCTCTGAAGCCACAGGTTCACAAGGAAGGAGTCGATATAATTATCTGCAGCGCAAGTCCAAAGTCAGGTGAGCAGCAGCGGAACACTGTGGAGACAAAAACGAAACTTGATGTTGGATTCAATTGACCCGGTTAATGTGTGCTGCGACACATGGGAGTACTAGCAAACCTGGCTCTCCAAGGGCTCCCCTGAGCTGCTCGACAACAGCTACCATCATAGGCAGTGTTTTCTACAAGGCGATATGCATATGATTAGTCATCCACATTGTAAATTTAAAGGAAAAAGCAAAAAAAAAAAAAGAAAGAAAGAAAGAAAAGAGGCTGCCATCACAGTGAAATATATAATGTCAGGACTTGAGAAAGGTGGTGATAAGTTTTCTTTCTTTATGGCAATAAGGTGAAATGATGATTCATTGAATAAGGACATTCCTAAAAGTGGCATTCAGAGAAGAAAGTTGGCAAGCAAAGCCGGTGCAAAAAGCTCCCGAAAACTATCCAAGCATGCAAGTGATACTACATCAGATGGAATCAGCTGCATCTCATGCTAGGGCTAAAAGAAAAATATGCTGCTGTTTGTTTTCAGAAGATAAGCAATCAAGATCTAAGGTTAGAGCTTGACAAGAGGGATTAGTCTGATCCGGCACCCCAAACACAATAGGCCGAAATTTTCGGACAGGCCATGTGGTATATTTTATCCTCTCTTTTATATTTGTCCCTTCCTTTTGACAAAAAAATGGCCCCAGTACCTGTACTAAAAGTCAGCCTAGTAAATCCTGAAGTTTAGAGATGGAAGCTACTTGAGTTACAAATTCCTAAGTTCACCATCCCTAAGTACACATCATATTTAAAACTACAGCTATTGGATTCAGCTCAGGCCCTTATATTTTGGTTGTCCTCAGGAAGCCTAGAATTTTCCTTGGAAATGTAGTATCTATACATGGTTCTCTACAACAGGTCTTCATGATCCTCAATTACTGTTTCCCTAGCTCACTTTGAACCTAATTACAACGAGCAAAGACATGTACAAATACTAACCTGGCTCGCAACAATAATAACGGCTCGTGAATTCTCTTTCTTTGCAAAAACTGGTTCTTTACCATTAATCAGTTTTGACAGGATCTGTACCGCAAGCGTATTGAAGGCCAAGAGAGCGATATACAGGAGTCTGCAACAAGAGAGGATGTTGAAGTTAAGATTCCAAATTGAGACTATATTACACGTAGGATTTCAAAGAGACTGCATGAACTATAAGATTCCAATAGGGATGGAATTAACTGTTTTCCTCTCTCCATGACAGTCCAAGCAACACTAAAAACGTTAACGCTTCCAGATCATGCTATGGAAAGATCAGCCAATTTGAAAACACCACGTGGATGTATGATATATTTGATGGATACTAAAATCTTTCTAACTGCATTATCAAGTTCATACTACATCTGGGCTTGAACATGTAGCAAGTATCACATCAGGTACAAAACGGATACACCAACATTCACAAGCATGTGTATATATACATGTATACATAGCTTACAGTGTCCATATATGCATCTATGACAATCCGACCCTTCGCTACCAACAAAGTTAGGGTAAATGCCTTTCTGTGGCAGACAGTCTATTTTATGATGTAAACCAAGAAATAAAATCAAATTAGTAAAATCATTAAATCATCCACCAGATAGGAAATGCCAAGTTCTCCGTGAAAAGTTTGCACCACCTCTTATTGTGCAAACTGTTAAAGCTTGAAACACATGTTTCCAATAGTCAAGAAGTCAATATTCCTGTGACATAATAATAAATTAATAAGTGCAGATCAATTTCCCTACTTGAAAAACAACTGCAGTTTTTCATATCAAGAGGTCAAATCACAATAAAATTAACTGATCATAATCGACAAGACAGACAATAATAGATTAGAATCTAGAAGTTTAATCAAACAAAAAAGTTGGAACCCCATAGCAATATAACAAGGAGTAGGATAAGAGATGATTGATAACAAACCAGAAGTACAGCAGCTAAAAAAGCATGGCCCCTGGGTAATAACACATACATAAAATGTGGTATGTAAAGAAAGAAAACAGTCCAATTGCTATCCTTAATCGCAATATGACATCAATTGTTGTTCCTAGAAATATTCATCATTTTGTGTGTGCATTCAATCCATTGATTATATCATATTCAAACACAGAACTACAGAGGCCAAATATTTTCGCATTAAATGAAGAAAGAGAAGGAGGACGTAACTTCAATAAAAAAATATTCTGATATCAAGCTGAAAGGTATTTGTTGAGAGAGACTGTGTTGGTTTAGTCCAACATAGCCTGTGAGACTAGATATACCATGTACTGCTTATAAATAGATCAGAGTATGAGTCCTAACACTCATCTCTTTCCCTCTCCATCTCTGATGCAACTATAACATGATATCAGAGTGTTTCAAAAATCCTAACCCTAATGCCAAAACCCTAACCCTAATTCCACAACCATAAAGAGAAAAAAGAAAAAAAAAATATTATTCAAAATTCGGCCAAAATTCAACCGAAAATCCCCACCACTGTTCATCTTCTTCACGCAATTCTAAACCTAGCTTTCCAAGCCTGCTGCCATCGCCCTCGTTGTCAAGCCAATCCACCGCCGACGTCACGCCATCACTTCGCTTCCAGATCCTGTCGCCACCGCCCTCGTCATCAACCCATCCCACTGCAAACGCCGCTTCGCATCCAGATCCTGCTGCTATCGCCCTTGTCGTCAATCCAACCCACCGCCGACAACATCAAACCCCTCCCTCCACTATATCAAACCTCTTTGGTATCTTCGCCACTGGTGATGCTCCAAAGGATCTCGTCAACAGCTGCAGATCCCCCAGAACCTCTCGCCGACCTCTGGTGATGCTCTAATACATCTTGTTGATCGCATCTGAACCCCCAAAACCTGTCGCTGATGAAGGCCTCGTCGACTTCCTTTCTTCTTTGTCTTCGTCGTCTTCATTATTCTCGATCCAACGACCGCGATGACAACTGCCGACGCTACCTCTCCTCGCCATCCCCATCTTCAGTGAATTGCGCCGGTCGGAGTATCGCCGCTGCCGTCGGAGCTCAATTGAGAGCTTCGGGTGTCTGGGTCATTTCCTATGATCAGAATTTCATTTGGATTTCAGCAAACCCGACCCGCTTCAATAAACCCGAGCTGACCCGACCCAACCTGAGCCGGCTAGACTGAGCTGACTGAACTGCAATTGAACTGCAAAGCAGCAAATGATGTTTTCAGGCCCGTTTTGCATCCGATTTGCACGATTCTCGAGGAGTTGAGACCTTAAAAGCGACGTATCCATGGTCTTCACAAAGATCTGGTCATGTTACGTGCTTATGTTGGTAATTTGGATGCCCGTATCTCTGAGCAGGAGCTTGAGGATGAGTTTCAATATACGGAGTTAATAAGACGTATTTGGGTTGCAAGAAAGCCATCAGGTTATGCCTTTATCGACTTTGATGACAGTAGAGATGCTCAAGATGCAAATCGTGACTTGGATGCTAAACATAAGTGGAGTGTTGAGCTTTCCCATAACTCTAGAGGTGGTGGTGTTCGTAATGGTCATAATTATGGAGGCGGCGGTTATGACTTGAAGTGTTGTGAGTGTTGTGAGCCTGGTCATGTTGCTCGTAAATGCCGGCTACGAATTGGTTCTGGAGGACTTGGCAATGGCAGCAGTGATCGCAGGAGTCCGGCAAGAATCCATACCTCTCTACCATTTTAACTCAAACAGGTACCCATATATCTTGTCTTACGTCCTCTATGTCACATACTTGAATAACAGAGGCGACTAATTACATGATTGAGAATTGAGATATTATGTCATTTTTACTCCTGCCTCTAATTCTATAATATGAGCAGATGGCTCCCGTACACGCATCCAGGATATTGGCACTGTCGCTATCCCTCCTACTCTTCTTTTATCATATGTTTTTTATTTACCTCATTTCTCTTTTAACTTATTATCAGTAAGTAAGATTATCAAGGTTTTAAATTGTACAGTGATATTTTACCTGACACATTTGTATTTCAAGAGCTTGAGACAGGGAAGACGACTGGCACAGGACATGAGCGGAATGGACTAGATGATCTAGAGTTGACATCGATCAGGTGACCTGCATCAGCAATCTATCAGCATTGAACTACCACTGTCGGTTAGGTCATCCTTCTTTATCTACGCTCAAACTTATTGTTCCTGCTTTAGGCCATGTTTCGTCCTTAGAGTTGAGTCTTGTCAGTTACGGAAACACCATCGTGTGTCTTACTCTAGTCGGGTCAATATAAGGTTGATAAGCCATTTGATTTAGTTCATTCTAACGTATGGGGTTCATGTCTGCTACCTTCAAAATTGAGATTTAGGGATTTTGTTGGCTTTATAGATGATTATTCTCGAGTTACATGGATATATCTACTAAAAACTCGTTCTAAGATATTTTCCGCATTTAAAGTCTTTCATTCAAAAATAAAGAATATTTTAATTCTAGCACTAAAGTTTCAAGATCTGATAATGTTAAGGAATATCTAGACAACTTTAAAAAGTTTTTGAAACAAAATGAAATCTTGCATTAATTCTCTTGTGTTTACACTCCTCAGTAGAATGGGTAGCTAAACATAAGAATAGCACCTCCTTGACATTGCTAGAATTCTTCTATTTCCAATTTTCCATAGACAAGTACTAAAAAAATTTTGAAGTGAGGTCATTTTGACTGCTTGTTACTTGATAAATTGAATGTCATCATTTGTATTATAACATAAATCCCATACTTCATCTTTTACCCCAATATTGATTTGTTCTCTTTGCCTTTAAAGATTTTCGAGTCTCTGTTTTGTTCATAATCATAATTCTCATAAGACAAAACTTGATTCTAGGTCTCTTAGAGGAATTTTTCATGGTTAATTTAAAACTTAGAAAAGTTACAAATATTTTATTTCTTGTCCATCTATAGGTCAATATATCTTGTCTGCAGAAGCAATCTTTTTCGAGTCTACGCTTGGATTTTCATATCTCCTACTTTTACGTCTCAGGATGACTATGATTACTTGTTCTATCGGGAGACATTACTTAATAGTAGTGAGCTCACATCTAAAAACGTGACCGGTAAAGATACACTTTGATTTCCGGATCGAATTCAGCTATATACATGACGAACAGTTTCTACACCTGTGCCACCATCAGCCTCAGCACCAAGCCCTGCGCAAAGATCAAAGACTGTCACTGCTCAATTATCTAATACTTCTACTACTTATGATCTTCCTATTATACTTCAAAAAGACTAATATACTTGTACTCAGCATCCTCTTTTTAATTTTATTTCTTATTCTCATTTATCATCCTCATTTCGCTCATTTATTTCTTTTTTGGACTCATGCTCGGTTCCCAAGAATGTGTCAGAAGCACTGTCTATTGCAGGTTAGACTCAGGCGATGCAGGAGGAGATGACAATGTTAGAGCAGAATGAGGCTTGGGAGCTGGTCACACTTCCATCAGAAAAAAATCATTAGGTGCAAATGGGTTTACAGTGTCAAGTTAAACCCAGATGGGTCTCTGGCTTGCTTAAAGGCGAGATTAGTTGCCCAAAATTACTCACATGTGTATGAACTGGATTATGTGGATGCCTTCTCTTAGGTCACGAAGATGACATCTGTGCCAATCCTGGTGTCATTAGCAGCGACATACCAGTGGCCACTTCATCAGTTGGACATCAAAAATATTTTTCTCAATGATATTCTTAATGAGGAGATTTATATAGAGCAACCATCAGGCATTGCTGCTCAAGGAGAGTGTGGGAAGGTTTGCAGGTTGAAAAAGTCACTCTACTGTCTGAAATAATCTCCAAGAGCCTGATTAGGGCACTTTGCATCTGTGATTCAAGAGTTTGGTCTCTATCGTGTTGAGAAAAATCACTCTATGTTTTGGTGGATACACCATGGAAAGAGAATCCTGCTAGTTGTGTATGTGGATGATATTGTGATCATAGGAGATGACACGAAGGGGATTGATAGCCTAAAGAAATAGTTGCAGAAGCACTTTCAGACCAAAAATCTTGAATGTCTGAAGTACTTTAGGCATTGAGGTCGTCATGTCCAAAAAGGGTATTCTTCTGTCACAAAAAAAATATGTACTTGACTTACTTTTGAAGGTTGGGATGCTAGGATATAGGAGTATTAATTCTCTGATGAATGTGCACAGAAAGCTGCTACCAGATCAGGGAGAGCTTCTTGAAGATGCTAGGAGGTACAAAATATTGGTGAAGAAATCGAACTAGCTGACACAATATCACATTCGCATTCAACATAGTGAGTCAGTTTTTTCAGCACCGAGGACTACCCACTTGGAGGCGGTAATGAGAATTTCGAAGTATCTGAAGAAAGCTTCAGGGAGAGGGCTTATCTATGCTAATCATGGACACACCCGAGTAGTAGGCTTCTCCAATGCAGACTGAGTAGGGTGCCTTTTTGATAGGAGGTCGATCACAGGATATTGTCCTTTTAGAGAAAATCTTGTATTATAGAAAAGTAAGAAGTAGAGTGTAATCTCTCGGTCTAGTGCAGAGTCAAAGTATAGGGCAGTGATAAATATGACATTAGATTGATCTGGATTAGAAATTTATTGACAAAGAATGATTTTCCCCAGAGTATCTCATGAGACTACATGGCGACAATAAAGCAGCAAACACATTGCTGAAAATATCGTGTTTCATGAAAGAACCAAACACATTAAGGTTGATTGTCATATAGTTCGGAAGAAGCTTGAGGAAAAGATCATTATGACGAAGCATGTATTACTAGGACACTAGTTAGTAGCTCTTCTTACCAAACCACTTAGTAGAACAAGAGTATATTTTATTTGTGACAAGCTGGCATGTATGATATATATGCTCCAGCTTGAGAGAGAGTATTGAGAGAGACTACGTATTGACTATGTATTGGTTTAGTCCCACATCGCCCGTGAGACTAGATACACCATGTACTACTTATTATAAATAGATCAAAGCACAAGTCCTAGCACTTATCTCTTTCTCTCCCAATCTCTAATGCAACTATAACAGTATTAAATACTGATAAAGCCAAGAACGCTAAGTTTGTGAAGCACGTACATGCCGGTGCTAATCGCGATAGCAAAAGCTGCAGGTTTAACTGTTAGGAATGTAATGGTCTTGACCAATGTTCAAAATAACGATAACGTAACGATAACGTTTTTCTTTTGTTATGTTAAGATAGTTTATAACGCAACGCATAACGTAGGTTACGTGATTTAATATTTATTTAATAAAAATAAATATATATACTATATTTAAGAATTTTAATAAATAAAAAATAATTTTAAAAAATCTAAAAAAATCAAAACAAATATATAACATATTTATCAAGTTTCACAACAAATTTTAGGAAGTATCGCAATAATTTTTCACATTCACAAGTTATAACAAGTTCACAAACAAAACAAATTTCAAAAGAAGTTCGCAAATATAAGTCAGTCATACAAAATAAAGTAGTCATAATATCCTGGAATAATATCATACCCTAATCTCATCTATGATAACTAAATCATCCTCCTCTAAGATGTACTCAGCATCCTCCGGATCGATATCGTCCCTGGTCTATCCACATCATCAATGACAGGTCATTTTCCTTTGTCCATGGAAGAACAACTATCTACCCTTTGTCTCTTTTCTCTAGATTCACTATCAACCGCAATGCTAGTGCCTTCATTACCAAGTGCAGTGACATCTAGAAAATCTTTGTCCTCGTCTTTCCTTGCCTCATCTTCTTCCCTTACTTCATCTAGCCATGCAATATCATCCATAAGACAAGGCTCTTCAGTCTCTACAAGCCACTCATCATCGCTAGCAGACTCCTCTATCAAAATTGGATCAATATGCAATCGCCTCCTACGAATATTCCTCTCTCGAAGCTTGATGTTATACATAACATAAACGAGGGATTGCAGACGTAATTGCTCCAAGCGGCATCCTTTCTTTGAATGTACCTTCAACAAACAAATTTATTTATTAAAATTAAGTCATTGCTTATTTATTATAAAGAAAGTTATAACTTATAAGTTGTAGGTTTTAACTTTTTTTTACTTGCTCAAAAGTGCTCCAGTTACGTTCACATCCGGAAGCACTAGTAGTAAGAGATAGAATTCGAACTGCAAACTTTTGAAGTGTAGGAACTTCATCTCCAAATCTCTCCCACCAAGCAGCTAAAAGAATAAGCGTTAGACATCGCATAACTAAACAAAGAATCAAAGATATTCACTAAATTATACCTGGACTACGAGCGTTCAAGGTCATTTGAGCTAACTGGCTTCCAAATTCTCCAAGCTTCTGTTTATAACTATCTAACTCCACATCAGCCTGTGCATACTCACGAATGTCAGGGATCATGCGCTGCATGCACTCACGAAGGCCTCTTCTTACCTCAGCATTATTACTAAAATTCTCGCTATAGAAACATCTTGGGTTTAGGAAGTACGCTGTCGCATGAAAAGGTCTATGCAACATACATGTCCACCTCTGGTCAATCATATTCCAGTAAGGCATGTACTTCCTCTTACTGCCACCACACGCATCCCGTATCTTCTCCTTTGCAGTATCAAGCATATCATAAAGAAAAGGCATAGATGACCTCACATCCGAATCCACCTCTCGTAGAACATATACGAGTGAAAGTGTGGTGCTAAAGCAAAATAGAACTTTGGCCCAAAAACTTCTAGTAGAAATCACCGCTCTTTTTACTTTCACTCCATTTGATTTTTTTTGCCCAAGTGCTCCTATTGAATTCTTCGGATGCAAACATCTTTCTCAAAGGTTGTCTTAATTGGTACAATCTTTGTAGAGTCAAGAAGGAAGTAGCAAATCGTGTAATGGCTGGTCTTAGGAGTTTCTTCCCTTTTGTGTGTGCCCGAAACAAATTAAGAATCCAACCATGATTGTATATGAGTTGGGTTATACCCTTTGCCATCTCAAGAGTCTCCGCGTGAATTTTCATCTTGCCTATGTCTTCAAGCATCAAGTCAAGGCAATGAGCAGCGCAAGGAGTCCAATAAAGATATTTTCTTGTGTCCATAAGTCTTGCACCAGCATTCACATAAGATGCATGATTGTCGGTAATCACTTGAAGAACATGCTCCTCACCAATCTCCTCCACCACCTTATCAAGTTGCTCCCACAAGAAAGCTCCGGTCTTGATCGATTCGGACGCATCAATGGACTTATAAAAAAAGTCCCCTCAGATGAATTCACAAGAAAGTTTATTAAACTCCTACTCTTCTTATCTGTCCATTCATCCGACATCACCGTGCATCCATATTGCTTCCAAGCCGCCATGTGTGTCGCTTTGATCTTATCTATATCCTCTACCTCAGCTTTAAGTATCAGTGTACTTATCTCATAAGAGGATGGTTGCTTCAAGCCTATCCCAAATGATCCGACCTCTTCTATCATCTCCTTCCAATAAGGAGTTTGAATGATATTAAATGGAAGCCCAAGTGCATAGATGCATCTCCCAATTTTTGTTACACATTTCTCTCTTGCCTCCTTATAAGAGCTCTCAAGTGTCGATTGACGGGCTTCAAGATTGATAAATTTATTCATAGGCCCAAGAGTTCGGGGTTGGGAGTTGCTTCCGGCAGCGCTTTGCAATTCTTGGCTTACCACATCTTCCTGTGATTCTCCCATCCTCCCAATTTCACGGATTATTGACTCTTTCTTTTCCACCTCCGTGACCACCAACATGTCTTTACAAGCTTGCTTCACATTGGACGGGACTTGCGCACAAATTTTAATGCCTTTTTTAGTACCGGCCAGGTGATGTTTAAGCCTAGTGATTCCAGCAATTATTTTATGCTTGCAAAAAAAACACATTCGGAGGATCACCGGCTATATGATCCGCAAATTCATGTGCATGATCCAAACTTTTAGCCATGTTATTCAATCTACACAAATAAGAATAATTATAACAATTAACTAACATGATAATTGAAATTGAATTATAGCAATTAACAACTAATAAGCATGCTAATTTAGCAAAAAAATATAATAAGCATGATAATTCTCTGCATTGAATTTTAAAGCATGATAATTAACTTGTATTATCTCCCCCATCACTCAAATATCTCTGCTCTCTCCCCTTAATCTCTCTCTTTCTCTCTCCCCTTAAAATCCCTTTCCCGGTCTCTCTCACCTCTATCCCCTCTCGATCTCTCTCTCTCTTGCGATCTCAGCTGTCCCCCCATCTCTCCCTGTCTCTCTCTGCTCTCTGGTTCTCTCTCCCCCAGCTCTCTCCCTCCCTCCCTCCCTCTCTCTCTGCACTCTCTCCCTCCCGCTCTCTCTCACTCTCTGTGCCCTCTCCCCCTCTGATCTCTCTCTGCGTGAGCAGAGAGAGATCAGAGGGGGAGAGGGCACAGAGAGAGAGAGAGCGGGAGGGAGAGAGTGCAGAGAGAGAGATCGGGAAGGAGAGAGCTGGGGGGGAGAGAACCAGATAGCAGAGAGAGACAGGGAGAGATGGGGAGGGGGAGAGCTGACAGAGAGAGAGATGATCGGGAGGGGAAGAAAGGTGAGAGAGAGAGATCGGGACTGAGAGAGATCAGGGGAGAGAGCTGAGAGAGAGAGATCGGAGGGCTAGAGAGAGATCGGAGGCTAAAGATTGAGATCGAAGGATGACGACTCACTGCCGGCGGTCACGAGGCAGGTATGTCCCTTCTTCTTTCTTCTTTCTTCAAGGCGCCAACAGTGAGGAAGTACCTCCGGCAGCAGGGAATCGGCGACGGCGGCAGGAATCGACGACGGCGGCAGCTTCTTTCTTCTTCTCTTTTTTTTGTGTGGGTTCGATCGTGCCCTAAATCGAGAACGAGGAGCTCAGCGCCCCTTTTATATTTTTTTGATTGCACAGTAACGTACGTTACTGTGCGTTACGTATTTAACGTAACGTAACGTACGTTACTGTGTAAAAAACCCAGGTTATATGTTTTTGCGTTTTTTTACACCTGTTTCGTAACGATTCGCTCGCGTTAGTTACCGTAACGCGTTACATAACGCGTTTTTTGAACACTGGTCTTGACTTACTCACTTGAATCCATGGCACCTGGAATACAATAAACACATCACTTAGCTGAGAGAAGATAAAGTACTCTAATGTTGAATATTTACTGCAAAATCAGATATCACATGCATGCATAATAACAGACAACAAATGCACACTCATATGTTCCGCTAAATGATATTATGCAAGTAAACAAACAACAATGCATGATTTGTTTTACAATGATGTGGTAACTCAGCAGTTCAATCTAACATTTCAAGGAAACTGTATACAGCAAACAATAATAAGTAGTACCAGACCATGAAGAGCGGAATTCATCATTGAAAATAATTTACGATTTTGATCGACATATTCTGCCACCCTTGCGCATGAATAAATTTACAGTTAAGGCAAGATGTCAAGAACAGCATATAAAGAATAATATGGAAAGCACTTTCAGATATTCTATCCTTTATAATTCAGTGAAACACGGTACATGAGTGGCTGTGTGTGCGCGCACGTGTGCACGCACATGTGCCAAATGACAGGTAATAAGCCAAATATTTTGGTTTAACATTTAACTGGAGTATCTACTCTAATACATCTAATGGAAGGCCATGAGGATAGCAGAGTACCGACATTGTCATATAATATAAACATCAGAATATCGAATGTATTAAAGGAACATTGAATTGAATAGTAAATAAGTTTAGAATGTCCATCCAGGATATTAATGAACTATTAAGAAGGAGAAATGTGAACTAGGGACTGAAATCTAACTGAGGCATGGATAAAACCAAAGAGACTATGTTCCTAATATTAGTAAATAACACATAAAATTGAATTCAACTAGAAAAGAGGTCAAGAAATATAAGAAACTCACCCTCAAAGCTGTCCCGCGAAGCCTAGAAATGAAAAAAACGCAAAGTAAGATATATTTTCCTTGGACCAATGATACAGTGATGATTAATTCAAGCATTGACCCATACAGAGCTGTATAAAAGTGGTATAAAAGGTCTAGAATAGAAGATGAAGGTAGATGCATATGAATTTTCTACCAATATCTTAAGCAAGCAACCACAGATGAACCTAAGGACATGCATACAGCACCAGCTTGTAAAAATAAATAACAAATTCCAAAAGTTGAGCATGTCTCGTACCATGTAAAAAAAAACACAAAACTGAAATCCTGAAAGACTGCCAAACAATTAATATATGCTGCAGTGCATGTGTATCAAATTTGATTATAGAATGACGCCAAATAATGTAACTGTACACTAAACATGAATGAAAAGCAGGTTGCTTTCACAGCAATGAAAAGAAATCAGAAAAAGTAGATGAAAACCACAAGAAATTTGGAATGCTGATAGAATGATTGGCTTCATGAATCTTGCCAATGCTACCTCCCATTTATGGAACAAACTAATAAGAAGCAAATGATAAACAATCACTCAGATGAACGCAAATAAATTTAATAATTTGCAGATTTTAAGCACTCTGTGATCGTTATTTGTCTATAAACAGAAAAGAAAGTTAAAGACAATAAACTGATGGGAGGTACTGGATGTGACTTGAGAGTTGCAAAATTGTCATAATAGATACAGTGACAATAAATTGTTGACTGCTGATCAAAACCTAAATAACGTAACAATTGAGTACAAAAAGTTAAAAACTAGGACCACGACCACGGCCACGTCCAAAAACCATGGCAGAATGCTCAATGGAAGGTGCAAAAGAAACATCAGTCCCAGTAGATACTCGCATAACTCTCGAGAAAGTGGCAGTCAACGTGGGAATACTATCTCCTCCCAGAATCTGACCCTGCACCTGAGATCATAAAATGAGACTCAAGCCAGATAGAAATTTTGACACTGCAAGATCCTGACAATACCCCCTCAAAGTCGCCGCATCAGTAATAGACGGCTGATGCAGCATCAGTAATAGACGGCTGATGCATCTCTAACTCATCAATTAGACCTTTAATTTCATCATAAAACTCAAGCACAGATCTGTCTCCCTGTTTGAGCTCAAACAGGCGCTCATAGATCTCGAACACCCTCGAAAAATTCTCATTTCCATAAATGACCTTCAATGTATCCACATGTCTTTAGCAGTACGCAAGAACATGACACTACCACTAATCTTCTCCTCTAAACTGTTAAGAAGTCATGTCAACACGGAATAATATCTAGTAATCTAAGTCACATACGTGACATCTATATCAGCAAGTGAAAGTTGAAGGAGGTGGGCCAATTTGTTCTGAGCACCAATGAATATGTGAAACGCCAGTGCCCATAAAAAATAGTTGGAGCTATTCAACTTCACAGTAGTCCCCAATATTATCTTGGGGACAGAAGTTTCAACCATCAGAGAAGAGGTTATAGTGGAAGATGAACTCGTAGTCTCAGACAAAATATTCAGTTAGAGAAATCACCAAAAAAAAAAGATAGCCAGTAGTAGCAGTAAACAGTCAGTAATGAAGAAAAGTAGGTAACTTGGGCTCCAAATAGTAGCATATAGAGGCTCAAAAATAATATAAGATCAGATGTAAAAAAAATCTGATTTTTAAGCAGTAGGCAGAGCAGATCTCACCAGAAAAGGCTTGTAGAGCATCCACATAGCCAGATCAGATGTAAAAATCTAATTTTTAAACAATTAACAGACCAGATCTCACCAAATAAGTCTTGTAGAGTATCAAAAGATCCAGATCAGCTCTAAAAACTGATTTTTGAGTAGTTAGAATACTTCTTTTGGATCCTTGGAAGGATCAACAAGCGGCGACACTTGATGAGAGAACTTGAGGAGGTGGTGGGTTTTTTTTAATTGGGAAACAAAATCAGAGCTAAAAAACAAAATCAAAACCAGAACCAGAAATCAAAACCAGAACCAAAATCAAAAACAGAATCAGAACCAGAATTAAAAAACAGAATTAGAATTAGAACCAGAGAATCAGAACTAGAACCAGAACAGATTCAGAATCAGAGCCAAAAACAAAATCAGAACCAGAACCAGAACCAGAGAATCAGAACCAGATGAAGAAAGCTTAAAAAAAGGTGGCGGCACTTAGAAGGTTGTGCGGCACTTGGATCTGATAGAGAGGACTTGAAAGTTGATGAAGAGGACTTGTAGGGGGTGCGGCACTTGAAAAATTGTAGGTGGCGACACTCTGAGATTGTAGGAGAGGTGATGGCGCCTTGGATCTGATGAAGAGATCTTTAAAGAAAGGGTGGTGGCACTTGGAGATTGATGGAGAGATGGCGGAACTTAAGAGGAAGCTTTGAGGAGGAGTATAAATTTTTTAGGGTTAGGGTTTCTTATTACTCAGATACCATGTAGAGAAATAGAAAACCCTAAAAGTAGATTGTATAATAGATGAAAGAGAGTTACAAGATATATCTAGAGAACAAGGAGGGTATATGGGTAAAGATGGGTAATCACCCAATAACTCAATAACTAAATATTAATGACTTAATTTAACACTGACACTATAATGTTTTGGTGGGACGAGAATGTGGTCAAGGTGGTATGTTCGAAAACAATGCTCTTAGGGCTATGAAGCAGTTGGCCTTTCTATAAAAGCTCCCTAGTGCTCTTGGGAGAGTCCGGTCAAGAGTCTTAACTCTTCACATAATTTTTGTATTTTTTAAAAAAAGAGCTTCCCAGTATTTACCCTACACTGCCAATAGGACACAGGTATGCAGCGGTGAAATGGGCTTTCCCGGTGGGAATAACGGGAAAAAAATAGGAGGATGGAAGAAATTACTACATGTCAGTGGGAGGAATATAAATTCATCAATTTAGTCCTTCTATTTGACCCACTTATACATGTCAATTTATAACTGAAAACCCTACAAACAAATTATTAAGACAGCCAAACAAGGGGCATAGGGCAATACTTCCCAACTGTGTCGGGTTTATTTGTAGGGATTTTTGGTGTGCGCGCGTGCCGCATGTGTGTTGGGGGGTTGTCAATGTCACCATAATCTTTCTCCGTGGGTGCTCATGAAGGTCGGTGATCTTTTTCTTGTTGCGATGGACATATCATGTGTTTTGTTTTTTTTAACTTGCACAGGTAACAAATATAAGATGCATCTTACATTTTGTTGATGGGGTGGCTGTATTATGTGAATTTTGTCAACCTTGTGCATTTCTCGATTTATGTTCCCACAAAAGAAGAGTTCAAGTATATAATAATGAGAGTTCGAGTACATAAAATGGCATTCATGCAAGCATGTCATGCAATAGTTTATAAAGCAACCATCAATTGAGTGCTCAACTTTTGAAGGAGACAACAATGACAACTGTGGAAGAAATCTGTAGTAACCCAAGAAATAACCTTCTCAAATATTAGATCTCTCATTGCAGCAGTTAAGAGTTAAACTAGTCTTCTCAAGGAGACGAGCTAGATAACGAGTTAACAACTGGAGCTAGTGGAGTTATTGGCTAGATGGGGTTCAGACTGTGCAAGTGCATCGATTCAGCAAGAGTTACAGGTCAGCTGGAAAATGCCTAATCTTGGTGTTTAAAACATAAATTTGACAAGTCATAGGGACAAGAATCGGATGATGATGGTGCAGGTTTTTTAATTAGAGATTGGGAAGGTTATCTAGTGGCATGTGGATCCATCCACCTTGTGGCTGTCAATGTCATTGCAGGAGGATTGAGTGGAAGTGAAAAGGTATTATATATGTAGTTACCAAACTTGGACGCACAATGTTGCATGTTGAGGATGACCCTTCGATTATGGTGGATGCATTGAAGTATCTGTTGGGAAACAAGGAATTTCAAGTGAATTTTTTGGGGTAACTTGAGTTGAAATTTTTGGCGGGATCTGCAGCTCGAAAGGCACGGGTGATGGTTGGAATGTGTTCTCCTTCCATTGGGGATAGACTTGATATATTCACATGTTCAATTCCATTTCCAAATGAATGAGATATTTAAGTCGAAAATTGACCTAACGCAAGAGCTAAATAGGATCAAAAAGAGTGAAAACTCTTTAGTACAACATTAGAAGTGATAAAGGAAGTTAGGTGGTTTAAATATGAAAAGTTTGGAGCTAAGGACGTGCCTTTAGGGTACTTGGAGTTTTCGCGCTTATTCGGGAGAAGCTATGCCCACACGCGCATCGTCGCCACCCACCCCGTCCCGGCGCCGGTGCTGCACGAGTCGAGTCGGGTTGCGGTTTTTCGTGCCCACCCGCTTCAAATTTTGTTGCAGGTCGCGATGGGTGCGGGCACATGTTCATGCCCGACCCAATCCAAAATGCCCAATGCTAAAATTCAAATTTATTTTTGAAACTGTACAATCTATTCTAAACAGTTTGGAACGAAACCGTTCAGAACGGTTGTCTGAACCGTTTAATGGAGCGGTTCTTTGAACCGTTGTAACCGTCCATTCCAACTGCTGCCCAAAAATCCTATAAATATGACTGCTCTCGACCCAGAAAACACTCTCAGTTCAATCAGAAATTTCTCTCTTCCCTTCTTTCTCTTACTTTGAATATTTCCACTAAATTTAAGATAAACATTCTTTGTCTGAACTTTGTCTTGGTCCGAATTTGTTCCTCTTCAAATCCAGTGAAAGGTACAAGTCGATTTTTTTGTTCGACTATACAAGTATTTGCATTGTGCTTTACAAATATCATGTAGTGTTGTGTCTTGGGAGACCAGCATCCATTATCTCATAGGCACAGTAACCGGAGACGTAATTGTCATAAGGAGATAAGCTTGACGCGTACCTCACTCCATATCCTGTATAATTTAAACTAGCATACTTATTGCAGGGATTATGCTAAAATATTTATGTTTATAAATATTATGCTGATATGTTCTATAGAGACTAATTAATACAAGTTTAATTGATGTTTAACTAAAGAAGGGAATTGAAAGGTGGTTCTTAAATTAAGAAACGTTCTATCGAACGGAAAAACTCCCACATAATTTTCACCGACTTGGCCAATGTGACCGGTCGCTATTGATTGGTTGTTAGAAACAACAGTATCCTACTAAGACGTTAGTTATTGATGCGAGAGCTCTGTTAGACGGTCTTTCTTTCAAGACCTGTAATGTTTTTCGAAAGGCAAATCAAGCTGCCAAATGGTTGGACTTCCGAGCTAAGGGGTTCAGTTAAATATGTATGATAAATTGTACTTAAGGCAGTAACTTAATCTATGTATTTGGCCAGGAAAAGAAAGTAACGAGTGAAAAAAAAAAAAGAGCTAAGCTTGCTATAAAATATGTTCTAATTTAAATATCTCCAATCATAGAAGGAAAGAAAAGCACAATGCACCGAGAGAAAGGGCCATGGACTGCGTGAGAACAAGTAAAGACATGTAACCCTAAGCTTTAACTCTTTCAGCAAAATTACACTCATATGTGATTCAATGCACGAACCCAAGGTAATAAATAATGGGGATGATCGACGGAGTAGAATACCTGGTCAGATCCTCCTGTTGCCCTAATTGATCGACAAACTGGGCGAGTTTCCCCAATGTGCGGAAAATTAGCCGTCGCAAAGGCAAAATCGCCGGAACATCGGAGAGGAGGGGAAGGAAAGCAGCCGAATCGTCGCCGGAAAATTCCGCTTCCGGCGGTCATTGGTGGCCTGAGGTTTATGGTTTGCAGCGTTCCCGCCAACATGATCGATCGCCCAAACTGGGCGAGAAAGGGGGAGTAGAACTTGAGGCGGACAAATGCCAATTCAGATGGATTCGATGAATACAGGCTCGTGGGGTGATTTTTTCCCCCGTACTGGGCCCAAGAATCATAATCTCGTTGCCCATTTGATATCGGGCCGCAGATGGCTCAAGTGAAGACGAATCAGCCATAGGCCCAGAAGTTATGCTAGAGCCCCTAACGCCAGGCTCTCTTGAAAAACAGACTAGTATACCATCATTGTCGGTGGGAAAACGAGGAAGAGGAAGCGGGCAGAAGAAGAAGAAGGAGGAAGAAGGAGTGGGTCGATGTTGCTCTCTCTATCGCGTATGAAGACGGGCGGACGGATAGACTGACAGACAAAATTTCTATATGAGACACGGGAGAACACTTCACTTCGGTCGGTTTTGATAATATTTTAACAAAAAAGAAAACTAAAAAAATAATAGAAAAATAGTAATTTTGTATAAATAAGTTTATTGGTACGAAAGACTGAAAACTGATTTAAAAGTAAACAAACAATGAAGTCTTAAAAAAAAAAAAGAATAGTTGAAATCTTATTTTGGTGGGTTAAACAAACCTTAAAATTTATGTAGTATAATCTCACATTTTTATCATAGAACAGTCAGTGGCTAATCCTACAAATCCAATAAGACTTTTATATGAATGAAAAACTAATATTAGTAAACAAGCGGGAATCACAAAAAAGCCCTCAGCAAATATTTAGACAGATTTGTGATTTCTCGACTTCAAGTAAATTTAGTGTAGCCGCCGCTTCCACATGTACATATCTCAGTGCTGGTACTTGATACATTGAAAATACTCGATTTGACTTTTCGGGTAGTCAAACTTGCCCGTTTCAGTTTCAAATATTAATTTTTAATTTTATGAATTTTTTACAGAATTTTCTGAAATTTTTTTAGGATTATTTTAGAAAATCTACAGAAATCAGTGTCGATCGATACTGATAATCGACTCCAAGATTTTTATTTTACAAACAGGATTAAATTTCAAGAATCTGATTTCACAACATTTTTCAGGTTAATATTTTCTATTTTAAAAAATTTTGGGAGATTTTTCTGAATTACTCAAATTTTATCCTAATTAAATAATAATTTTAAAATCATTTTTCTTTCTCTTTCTCCAACCTTCTACAATTTTCCCACCACCTCACCTCCAGTGCCTTCTCTCTTTTAATTTCTTTCTCTCTCTCTCTCTCTCCCCCCCCCCTTTCAGATTCTGGCTTCCCTTTTCCCTCTCAAAAACCTCTAAAAGTCCACTTCTCTCTCAATACCCTCTGTAACCCTTTAAAATCTCTCTCTCCAACTCTCCAAAATCTCACTCTCTCCCTCTATTCAATCTCTCCTCCCAAATACCCAGCTAGTCAATAGCACCTTACCAGCCTAACTCCGGTGACCCCCTCGCCGGTGAGTCACTCCGGCCAACCCCAGTGCCACCACCTCCTCCTCCGGACTCCTATTTCCTCCTCTGTCTTCTCACATCCACTAACAAAACATCACCACCCCTTTCTTCTCTCTCACTTCCTCTCCTTCTCCACCTGGGTCATGCCGTTGTCGACCTGACAGTGCTGCAGGCCAACCAGTCCACTCACTGCACTGCCAACCACCATGTTCCCAGCCTCTCTTCCTCCTCTTCTTCATTATCACTTTTTCTTTTTCTCGCTCACTCTCTCTTTCTCCCTTGTTTCTCTCTACCATGCACATCACAGTCCAGCCGAATTCCCCGCCACTGACCTGGCGGAGGCGCCGCTGTCGGGGGGTGGCTACGCTGCCGCCAGCGAAGCCGGTTAGGCAGCTGATGTTCCCTCCTTTGCCTGCCTCTTCTCTCTCTTTCTTAATGGATCTAAAACCATAAACCTATACCCAAACCCGTTAACCCATTTACCCAATACCCATAATCACTTTAGTTTATTGGGTGTGGGTTATTGAATCTAAACTCGACCCAATAGCAACCTAAACCCGCTTCTAAACTAAATAAAGGTAAACTTAATAAAAAAAAAAACCTATTAAACAGAGTTTATTTCATTTTAAACCCTATAATTACATAATTAACCTATTTTTATTTATTTTAGTGTTCGGACGATATCTTGACCATCCGGAGTCCAATCTGAATGATTCTCAAGTCGTTGCGATCATAGAAAAACGATTACGTCCCTGTAATAACTATATGAGTGTTTTTTTTAATTATATTTCATCATGTTAAATAAAATTAGTTTTAAATTGTGTTTATCGTTCAATAAATCATGTAACTAATTGATTTATTTAATAAATTATAATTATCTTCCAATAAATCATAAACATAGTAAATCATTGTAAATAAAATATGTGTGAATGCTTTTAAAATATACTTAATAAAATAATAATTTATTATGTTTCTTGGTTTAATATAAAATATAGTTGAAATATATATATATTGAGTAAATATTAGACTGTTGATAAAGAGGTTCCAAATTAATAAATAATTTGATAATTTTTAACATGATTATAAAGTGTTTAAAAATAGATAATTGTATATAATTAATTTGTAATATCGATTATGTTAATACTATGAAACTGTTGGAATAAATATTAATCATTGATACATGTTCATGTTACTATATTACCCTGATATTGTCATTGTTACCTGACTTACAATGGACATTGTTATTTCATGTCTTGTATCACAATTACATCAATTCACCTAAGTTTATGACCTGATTGTTCTTATATCATTATTACATGAATATTTATCGAATACTGATATTGACTGTTCATGTATCATTATTATCGACATCTTATTAACACGACTCTTGTTGGCTGATCTTGTTGGCTATTGATATATGATGTGCGGAACTAAGTGCAATGTGGAAGCCATCACGGGGGCCACCCTTGGATCTCACATATCATATTTCATGTTATCGTGTTTAATGATATAAAGACTGCTCATGTTCTGTTATCCTGGTACATGCTACATACAGTGTTATTGTTCATTCTTCACTGTAAAATTCATTCATGATAAATATAAACTGGGGATGGGGGAGACTTGACGGTTGACTAAATCTTTTCGAGTGAATATTATTGGATCCATATTCGTCCGTGTTGACTACCATGTGTGTGTGTGTGTGTCTACACACACATACACACATATTTACATATATATATATATATATATATATATATATATATATATATATATATATATATATATATATATATATATATAGAGAGAGAGAGAGAGAGAGAGAGAAAAATGTATATCAGCCCGCGGGCTGAGAGTACTCTCTCAGCCTGCGGTGACGTGGCTCGATTTGTCACCTCACTGACTTGCGGCCCGCTTTTAGGGAGAAGTTAAATTACCAAATACCCCTTATGATAACTTTTCCTTATTGTTTATTATTATTTTCCCCCCTTTTATTTGCCGCTCTTTATAGGATATAAATTACTTTTCGCCTTATTTCTTTACCTCTTTTTTGTAAGATCTAGTTTCTCCTTTTCAGCGTGGGATAAAATTTTTTTTGAAAATATAAAATCTTTTCAGATCAATCTTTTCAGCCTGCGATAAAATTCTACTTTATAGTTTATTTTTTTATATATAATGTAGTCATAGTCTTTGGTCGCATTGTAGATTTAAACTGCGACCTTAGTCAAAGACTTTGATCGCACTGTACATGGTTAATGCGACCAAGGTCGCAGTGTTGTTATTGATAAAGATGGCCAGCAACTGCAATCTAAGGTTGCATTACATGGACTGCGACTTTGGTCGCAGTACGTTAAGTAAGTGTTTTCCTTTAGATTAACATGCATAGCGACCAAGGTCGACAGTGCTGTTTTGGTTTAAGACTGCCGCCAGCATCTGCGACCAAGGTCGCCGTGTTGTTGTTTTATTAAGTGTTGTTTTGATGCGACTTGGAGTCACTCCGTGAGACGCGACCTGTCATAAAGATTTTATGAGATCTTTTTAACGTCAAGTCTACGTTGACGAACCCGCACCATTCGTTGTTTCCCGAAGCTGTTGTCCATTAAGGCCGACGGTTCTGATTAATGAACCATTAATTATGGTTATTATGGGCTGGCTATAAATAGGGCTCACACTCTCCCTTTAACAGCCCATAATTAGACTGTTTTCATTTGAGAGCAATTGCTCTGAGAATTTCCGCCTTCTTCAGAGTCTCTAACAGGGGCCTGCCTCCATGGATGAAGATGACCCTATACACGAAGATGACCCAGAGCTTGATTGTCCTTTTTCAGGTTCGCTGGGCCTCTGGGAGTATATTTTGGCCGGTGAACTTGATCGATGTTCGTCCACAAGGGAAGAAGTCATGGTCCGCGACGTCCACAGTTTTTTAATACACGGGGACCTCAATAACACCACTGCTCTTATTCAATAAGGGCTCTTTTGATGTTTAATCTTCTTTGTACTGCTATATTGTAACAGTCAATCTTATTGTATAAGAGATCGTTTTTTGTATCATTTTCACATGCCTGGAGATAAATGCTGGACATAAATAAAAAGACCTCAATAACACCACTGCTCTTAGTTAACAATGGCTCTTTTTTTGATGTTTAGTTTTCTTTGTACTGCTATATTGTAACACTCAATCTTATTGTATAAGAGATCGTTTTGTATCATTTTCACATGCCTGGAGATAAATGCGTGGACATAAATAAAAAGCATATTTGTTTTTTAATAAACTACGACCTTTTTGGTCGCAGTCATGCATTGCAAACAAAACAACTTGGACCAGAGACGCAACTGCGACCAAGGTCGCATAAGACTACAGTGCAAACAGAAACAACTGCGACCAGGGTCGACATTGCGAGCAAAAACTGCGACTAAGCAACTGCTGTGGTGACATGTCACCTCGTCGCAGTGTTGTTATTGATTAAGACTAAAGACCAGCAACTGCGACCAAGATTGCAGATTAATTTTTAAGACTGTGGCCATCAACTGCGACCAAGGTCGCAGTGTTGTTGTTGATTATTTATAAAGACCACCAACTGCGACCAAGGTCGCAGTGATGTTATTGATTAAGAGTAAAGACCAAAAACTGCGACCAAGGTCGCTGTGTATTTTATTAAGACTAAACACCAACAACTGCGATCAAGGTCGCAGTTTATTTTATTAAGACTTCGGTCAGAAACTGCGACCAAGGCAGCAGTGTTGTTGTTGATTAAGACTAAAGTGCAGCAACTGCGACCAAGGTCGCAGTGTATTTATTAAGTTTGCGTCCATGGTCGCAGTATTTCAACCAATACATAGTAGTAAAAAATGTAATTCACACAATTAGTTTTAGAAAACAGATTTATATATATTTAAAAAGAAAAACAAAATACAATTTTTTTAACTTCTAATCGTCGTCATCACCATCGTAATCATATTCGTCGTCAAGAGTCATGCTTTCGTCTTCTGTCTCTTCCTCCTCTTCAGGTACAGTCTCATCGTCGCTTTCTTCCTCTTCATGTTTGTGTTTTGGTTCATCAATGAACTCCCAGAAAGGGTCGTCTGTATCAAGCTCAGATTCTGACCCGTAGCGAGACATTGTTTCAGAACTAAACATAAAATCATCATTTGATGATTGGCTTCTTTCCGGTGAAGACGGTGGTGATGGTGAAGACATTTTTGAATGTATTTTCGGAACAGTGAGAGTAACGAGTTTGAGCAAAAAATAACTTAGTATGTTTTTAATCCTTTGCTCATGACCCTTTATATGTATTTAATCCCGGAATTCCAAAAGGTTTAAGCTCTCGGACCACGTGAATATCTCTCAAATATATTTTCTATCTTTTCCCAAAAATTGTATACTTCCTAGGTGACTGTTCAGTTATCCAAAACAGTTTAAAAGTTAATACACTATAACTTTAAATTACTTTGAACTCCAAAACAGTACATTATTGCGACCAAAGTCGCATTGGGAACTGATAAATGATTAACTGCGACCATAAATTGCATCCGTAGTAGGATTGCGACTATGGTCGCAGTGTTTAAGAGCAGCAGTCGCAGTTTGGATATGTAATTAAAAGAGCTTATAAGTTAATATAGTGAGAAAGAGACCTTACAAAAAAATAGAATTAAAAGCTTTTATAAGAAGACAAAATATAATTGAATATCAGAAGATCAGGAAATCCTAATCCTCGTCATTATCACCATCATAAGCAGATTCATCGTCTTCATTCTTCTGCTCTTCCTCTTCATCACTTATTTCCTCATCATCTTGCTGTTTTTGAGGTTTTTTTGTTTCACCGATGAACTCCCAGAATGGATCGTCTCTATCAAGCTCTTCGTCTGACCCGTTGTTAGGAAGCGAGCCTACAGCATCAGAGGACATGCTTTCATCAAGCATGTCTCCGTCAAGTGGCAGAGGAATAATGTCTTCTTCACTAACCCACATGAAAAATTCATTATCATCATGAATAGGAGGATCAGTTAATACATTATTTGATGTAGTGAGATAGTCAAAAGGAGTGAAGTCCAGACTGGTATCAGATTCACTAGAATATCCTAAAGACAAAGGACCGGTGGGGGATTGATTGAAGTTGAATTCTGAGTGTTCAGAGGAAGAAGATGGGGAAGACATGATTCAAGAATGAATTTTTTTTTGGAAGTTTTTGAAATCAAATTGAAAAGGAAGAGCAAAAATATAGTTTTTTTAGGTATGAGATAATATACTAGTAACAAGCATTATATAAAGGTGAATATTGTGGGAGAACATGAATAGTAATAATAATTGTTAGAGGTGATGATTGAGTATGCTAAGAAGTGGTAAAAAAAAAATTATATTTAATTGAAGATTTATTGCGGGAGAATCCGAAGTACAAATTAACTTTTTATAGAATTGTTTGGCTATATCTTTAGATTACGTATGGTGCACATCTTTCCTTTCTCGAGATTAACATTAGTGCATCTCTTTTTTCTAGACTGGTGTTGTATCACGGTAGATATAATATTAATTACTTCTTTTACATAAGGCATGAGAAAGAAGATTGCGAATTTGGTCGCAGTACCGAAGGAGGTCGCATTGCTATGCGATAGCATTTTTTGTCTTGTATTCTTTATTCTGTATTAAGTCTGCGATCATGGAATGTTTTTTACTTTTGAATGCTAGAAGTCGCAGTCGTCATTTAAAAGGGGTATTTTTGTCATTTTGATTCACGATTGTTTAGGCGGGATTTTTTGATTTTTTTTTGGCGCCCACACTCTGCGACCGATGTGTGCCTATATTCAGCCACGTCCCGCAGGCTGAGAAACTCTCTCAGCCCACAGGCTGAGGTACAGTAAGCCCATATATATATATATATATATATATATATATATATATATATATATATATATATATATATATATATATATATATATATATATATATATATATATATGCCCACACACACACACACACACACACACACACACACACACATATCATGTTCCTGGAGCATCATGTTCACGTTTGCCCTAGCAGGCAGTCCCTTAGTCTTCAGCAACCAGGAGAAATCACCATAGGCCGTGATCCCAGGTATGTACGGGATACACTTATCTGATTAGAGCTCATTAACCTTTGAGTTTTCAATTAACATAATAAAATAATATGAACAATGATGACGACAGGAACGCTTGTTATTTGGTCACTCTCTTATTCGAATAATGATACCCGTATGTCATGTCAGATGAGATCGGCTGGAGTAAGGGCTCTGGTATGAACTGCCAGTGGTATGGGACACCGGAAGAGATTGACTAAAATATCAAGTGATATTAATCGTTATTATTGTATAATATTATTCACCACCTGCATGATATCCTGTCTGATATTTTGTTTGTTTGTATTGTAGTAAACATCATGATTATCATGTTTATTATCATGTTATTATACATATACATTTTGCATTTCATGTATTCTATGACACTCTGTTCCTGCATATCCACAAACACCATAACATGATTATATATATTCATGTATAAGTATTCATATTAATCACTGTCACCATTAGTGCTACTGTTAGAATTAACTTTAATACCTGACACATATTAATAATACAAATTGATTTCAATAGTATAAAATCAAGTTATGTATCTTAGCTCATATTACATATTAAAAACATGTAATAGTTATAAGAGTTGATATATATGTAAAACATTTTCTGATTTACATTGTATTTGTGACGCCTCGATCCCGCGGGTATGGAGACGTCACTGCGACGTATATACGCAGGTCAGAAATACCCTCACGTATATACGCTAAGCATTAGTACAGGCAAGAATCAGAGACGAATGCACAGTGGTAATATACATTCCAACACAAATAGTACAAGTACATGGTCATCACAGAGAGTGATATAATATTACAGGAATATTACATCATCAGAAGATATAAAAGTACAATACATGAAAGAATATACATAGTAAAAGCTGAGAGATGCTCACGAGCAGCAAGAGGGACCTCGAGAGCCAAACAGAAGAAAAGCTGGGAGGAGGAACTACGGCGATGCCCGAGCTTCTGCTGCACTCTGATCACCACAGGAGGATCCGCTGCGCACTCGATCAGCTACAGCAAGATCACCATGGTCCAGACTCCAGGATCTAGACATGAGAATTCAGGGTTGTCAGATGCAACCCGCGAGTACATATAATGTAACACCCCGCTCCCGGAATACGTACTTAGTTGCGTATTCAGATTTTTCGATCGTATTTTTCAATTTACTTCCTGTATTTGTTTTGTATTATGAGTTGTTTATATGATCATTTTGCCCTGGATCTGGATTTGTGAACTCGGAGTCAGCCTTAATCTGAACCGGGAACACGATCCTAGTGAATTGCTCGATTTGGTCTTTCTGGTATTTAGATTTGACCGATTTCAGTTTTAAACATCATTTTCCAATATTTTAGATTTTCTATGATTTTCTGGAATTTTCCTGAATTAAATTGAAATTCTTCAAACCGGTGTCGACCAGTGCCGCTGACCGATTCCCGGATTTTTAATTTACAAACGGAGTTGAATTTCAAGAAACGGCTTTCCTGTAACTTCTTAAAATCATATTTTCTATCTAAATACTTTTTCTGAGAATTTTCAGAATTTATCAAAATCCGGCCGACCCGGTATAGACCGATATTGACGGTTGACTTTATGATTTTTATTTTGAAAATGGGATTGAATTTCTAAAAACCGATTTCACCAAAAATCTTTATATCATATTTATTATTTTTGAGAATTTTTGGGAAGCTTTCCAAACTACTTTATTTTTGGACTTTTCTAGGGTTTTCGGTGTTTTCCCAGATACCGGAATTTTATCTAGATATTCTACTTTTCTCTTTCTCCCATTTTCTCTATCCTTCCTCAGACGCGAGTCTCACCAGACTCAGATCTGATTTTTAATGCGAAGATTCGCATCCATTCTGCATTAAATGCACTTCAGATCAACTCCCATCAAGTCATTATGACTTTCTCTCTCCTCTGTTAAACGCAGAATTCGCGTTTTCCTAGACGCGAGTTTCGTCCCCGCGTCTGGGCAATTGCCAGACGCGGATTCTCATTCCATTGGACGCGGGTCCCTTTTTACAAGAGACGCAAGTCTCATTTTGGGGATGGCATGGTTGTAATAATCATAACCCCTCCTTTGATATATATACCCCACTTTCCTTCTCTCTCATTCATTTATTCCCCTTCCCTCCTTCCTTTTCCAGCATGCAGCCAACAGAGAACGAGATGGCAGCCAAGAAAAATGGCCATCTTTCTTTTCTTTTAGCCAACCCTTCTCTCCATCACCTCCATTTTCTCCACCACAAATTCCTCCACCTCCTTCCCTCCATCTCCTCCTCCATTTCCAACAACAATAATATCTCCATACCATCTTCTTCTTCCTCTTTTCCACCATAAAACACCAAGGAACCCACTTCCACCACCAACTTCACCACCTACTCCGCCTTGGCCACCAACGACCATACCATCTTCCTCTCCTCGTCGTGCTGTTTCCGATGAACTATAGCTTCGCTCTCCGAAGCCTCGTTTCCAAAACTCCAACTTTTGATTTTGAACTATACTTGCACCACAAGATGCTTGGGCTTGGGCTTGAGCTACCGGATTCCGGCCGTCTCCGGCCAACTCCGGCCGCCGGCCATCGCCGGCCATCAACCCCTTTCCCTTTTTTTCTTTCCTTTCCTTCTTTCTTTCCTTTTTTCTTTCTTTCTTTCCTTTTCCTTTCTTTTCCTTTCCTTCCCTGATTTTCTCCCCAAACCTGCGTCCCCCCTCTCTCCATTTCCTCCGTCTCACTCCCTGTCTCCTCTCTCTCTTGTCCTGTCTCTCTCTCTTTCACTCTATTGCTAGACGCGGCTCACCCCGCGTTCAAGCAATTCTTTAACGCGATCCACGCGTTCTTGTATCAACGCGACGCGGAGTTCATACTCGCGTCTGCGTTCTCCTCGCGTCCTGACTTGAACGCGGGTCTCGAACCCAGCGTTTGTAGCATTTATGCAACGCGAACCCTGCGTCTGCGACCCCCGCGTCTCACTCTCAAAACCGCGTCTTCCTGTGCTCTCTCTCTCTATCACTTTCTCTTTAACGCGTTGACGCATTGATTTCTTGGATTCCAGAGATCGGGGATTTCACTATATTTTCTGAAGACTTAGGCGAGTGTCCTCGCTCTCGCCTCCATTTGGTTTTCCCCGCTTCGTCGGGTCGACATGTATTTTATTCCATGTTTTCATGTATTATGTATTGGACTGAGTCCCTGTATTTGTGTATGGCCGAGTGCCAATGACTGGACCCTTCAGCCTCCGGTCTCTCATTATCTCGAAAGAGAAGTGATTGGGACCGTCAGGTCTCTCAGCCCTTCAGCCTCCGGTCTCTCACTATCTCGAAAGGGAAGTGATTGGGACCGTCAGGTTTCTCAGCTCCGCCTGGTTATCATGATCAGCGTTCAGCGCTTTACCACTAGATTCGTCTAGGCGAGATGCTGCCGGAATTCCTACTCACACCTTAAGCCGAGTTGTCCCGGTAACCTTGCCAGACGCTCCAGTGTTAAATACTGTTGGTTGTCTGTACCTCCAGCTTGCTCAGCTCCGCTTGGTTGTGCTCAGCTACTACTCTATCATCATGTCATGTATTTACCTGATATGTTAACACTTGACATGCCATTACTTCATTGACTTGCCATTACTTCATACATGTCATTTACATGCTACTATTTAACTCTTGTTTGTATCACCTGACAACTAATGTGTTATCACCTGACACCAGACATGCTACTACTTGACACTGATCTCTTGTTATGAACTCCCGTTATGCTTGTTATGGCTCCTGTTATGCCTATTATGTACTCCTGTTATATTAATACTTGACCTGTGATTATCACATTTATGGGAATCCTGTCTTGTTATCCTGTATTATATACAGTGACCTGTTATCCTGTATTATATACAGTGACCTGTACTCCTGAACTCCTGATCATGTCTTGTACCTGCTATTCCCGTAAATTGATAATCACATATTAAATTCTAATAAGACAACTTGTACCCGGTTTGGGGGAAACTGATGGGCCCTGATTAATCATGTTTATGGTGGTCTTATCGAGCCGCGCGTGGCCACATACTTGAGGGATCACCTGCGGCCACTAGGGATTCCGTGGGGTGTGCTGGCACCCCTACTCCTGTCTATTCCTGCCGGGTATGCACACGCTCTAGGCCTATTTCTATGGGATCTGCGATACTCTATTCCTGTTCGGGCGTAAATAAGTCCCGGTACCTAGCGGTACGTTCCGGCTCAGCACCGGATACTCCTGAACCGTTGTCCCGGGCATGTACGGGACCCATCCGAAATATGATTCATCGATCTTTATCAGTTTCCAAATAACTTGCTATATAAGTTGTGAGTGGAAGTATGTGGAATGGGACACATACTGAAACCTGAAATTTAGACGGCTCCAATTATAATAAGATGCTAATATGCAATTTGATGTGTTGTTTTGTAACTCGGGTTGTACGCGCTCGGATTACGGTGACATGGGATAAAGGTATATAGATGAGGGTTTCCTTGTTTGGATTATTCCTTCGAGGTACTAATCTCATGGGGCCGTGATCTAAGCTTGTACAATCGGTTTTGCTCGTAATCGATTTTATTCGATTTTACCGGTTTTTACCTGTTTTATGTTAGTTTAGGAGATATCTGGTGTTGCCCTATCTACTTTACTTCTCATCTCTTTACCTTCTCTTATCTTATCATACCATGAGTAGTTCCTGCTGGATATCACTTGTTTATATCTACTTGCTCCTGCATGCTTACCTATGCTCGCCACTTGCATTCGTATCACCACTCGCCTGGGGAGTTCTATCTGACTCCCCTGGATTTTCATGTCCAGGTCATGGAGCTTGGAGCGTGTGGTTTCCCCCAGTTGCTGATCAGAGTGGCGCAACAGTAGCGTGGATCTCCAGCAGACCGTTCAGAGCTCCATCTTTCCAGGCCCCTGTGTGCCTCCCGAGTTTTCCTTTTGTAAACTCGTGAGTGCATGTGTACTGTTCATACATGTACATATCTTTGTAATCTCGTAATTGCGCATATCAGTGATGTAATATTCATGTAATATTGGATCACCTCTGGTGATAACTTTGTAATTGTACTCATGTGTTGGAATGTATAATGCACCACTTGCTTCCGTACTCTGATTCTTGCCTGCACTAATGCTTAGCGTATATACGTAAGGGTATTTCGGACCTGCGTATATACGTTGCAGTAACGTTTCCGTACCCGCAGGATCGGGGCGTTACAGGGTGGTATCAGAGCCTAGGCTCTGCATCCTCAGTACGTCCAGATGGTAAATTAATGGTAAAGAAATTTGCAACTGGAATTGCTTGAGTCCTGGTTATACACTCCAACTACAAGTGCAGAGTTATCTATTCATTCTTGATCATCTTTCCTTTGATTCCTAGTCCCTTCCATATATCCACTGTTTTGATTTTTCGTAGCCTTTATACCAACTTAAGATATGGATAGGCTAGAGAGGTAGCGGCTGGTTCTGAATGAAGCGATTATATGATCTCTTTGGCCAACTCTATGAAGCTCGGTATTCTCAGGATTGATCCACGATTGGGTTATCTTTCAGAAGTTGGTATCCGGATTTCTCTACGACTCTTATATATTCTTGGCTATATCTTTCAGAGTGATCGATGCCTGGTCTTCGGAATTCTTATTATCGGTCTTCTTTATTTATGGTCAGTATTATTTGGCATCGTTTAAAGATTTATGCGGCAGGAAGTGCAGAAGATGTCTATTTTCAGATTATTGTTCAGTCGACTTGGGAAGCCCTACCTGCAGTGATTCATATCTTGATTGGTATAATTCTTGTCCTTGTCCCTCTTGTGTTCATCTTCCCCTTATCGAAATTGCGAGGACGCAATTTTTTGTAAGGTGGATGGATTGTAACACCCCGCTCCCGGAATACATACTTAGTTGCATATTCAGATTTTTCGATCGTATTTTTCGATTTACTTCCTGTATTTGTTTTGTATTATGAGTTGTTTATATGATCGTTTTGCCTTGGATCTGGATTCGTGAACTCGGAGTCAGCCTTAATCTGAACCGGGAACCCGATCCTAGTGAATTGCTCGATTTGGTCTTTCTGGTATTTAGATTTGACCGATTTCAGTTTTAAACATCATTTTCCAATATTTTAGATTTTCTATGATTTTCTGAAATTTTCCTGAATTAAATTGAAATTCTTCAAAACTGGTGTCGACCAGTGCCGCTGACCGATTCCCGGATTTTTAATTTACAAACGGAGTTGAATTTCAAGAAACGGCTTTCCTGTAACTTCTTAAAATAATATTTTCTATCTAAGTACTTTTTCTAAGAATTTTCAGAATTTATCAAAATCCGGCCGACCTGGTATAGACCGATATTGACGGTTGACTTTATGATTTTTATTTTGAAAATGGGATTGAATTTCTAAAAACCGATTTCACCAAAAATCTTTATATAATATTTATTATTTTTGAGAATTTTTGAGAAGCTTTCCAAACTACTTTATTTTTGGACTTTTCTAGGGTTTTCGGTGTTTTCCCAGATACCGGAATTTTATCTAGATATTCTACTTTTCTCTTTCTCCCATTTTCTCTATCCTTCCTCAGACGCGAGTCTCACCAGACTCAGATCTGATTTTTAATGCGAAGATTCGCATCCATTCTGCATTAAATGCACTTCAGATCAACTCCCATCAAGTCATTATGACTTTCTCTCTCCTCTGTTAAACGCAGAATTCGCGTTTTCCTAGACGCGAGTTTCGTCCCCGCGTCTGGGCAATTGCCAGACGCGGATTCTCATTCCATTGGACGTGGGTCCCTTTTTACAAGAGACGCAAGTCTCATTTTGGGGATGGCATGGTTGTAATAATCATAAACCCCTCCTTTTATATATACCCCACTTTCCTTCTCTCTCAATCATTTATTCCCCTTCCCTCCTTCCTTTTCCAGCATGCAGCCAACAGAGAACGAGATGGCATCCAAGAAAAATGGCCATCTTTCTTTTCTTTTAGCCAACCCTTCTCTCCATCTCCTCCATTTTCTCCACCACAAATTCCTCCACCTCCTTCTCCTCCATCTCCTCCTGCATTTCCAACAACAACAACACCTTCATACCATCTTCTTCTTCCTCTTTTCCACCATAAAACACCAAGGAACCCACTTCCACCACCAACTTCACCACCTTTCCCACCACCACCTACTCCGCCTTGGCCACCAACGACCATACCATCTTCCTCTCCTCGTCGTGCTCTTTCCGATGAACTATAGCTTCGCTCTCCGAAGCCTCGTTTTCAAAACTCCAACTTTGATTTTGAACTATACTTGTACCACAAGATGCTTGGGCTTGGGCTTGAGCTACCGGATTCCGGCCGTCTCCGGCCAACTCCAGCCGCCGCGGTGACCGCCGGCCATCGCCGGCCATCAACCCCCTCCCTTCTTTTCTTTCCTTTCCTTCTTTCTTTCCTTTTTTCTTTCTTTCTTTCCTTTCTTTTTTCCTTTCCTTTTCCTTTCTTTTCCTTTCCTTCCCTGATTTTCTCCCAAAACCTGCGTCCCCCCTCTCTCCATTTCCTGCGTCTCACTCCCTATCTCCCTCTCTCTCTTATCCTGTCTCTCTCTCTTTCACTCTATTGCTAGACGCGGCTCACCCCGCGTTCAAGCAATTCTTTAACGCGATCTACGCGTTCTTGTATCAACGCGACGCGGAGTTCATGCTCGCGTCTGCGTTCTCCTCGCGTCCTGACTTAAACGCGGGTCTCGAACCCAGCGTTTGTAGCATTTATGCAACGCGAACCCCGCGTCTGCGACCCCGCGTCTCACTCAAAACCGCGTCTTCCTGTGCTCTCTCTCTATCACTTTCTCTTTAACGCGTTGACGCATTAATTTCTTGGATTCCGGAGATCGGGATTTCACTATATTTTCTGAAGACTTAGGCGAGTGTCCTCGCTCTCGCCTCCATTTGGGTTTCCCCGCTTCGTCGGGTCGACATGTATTTTATTCCATATTTTCATGTATTATATATTGGACTGAGTCCCTGTATTTGTGTATGGCCGAGTGCCAATGACTGGACCCTTCAGCCTCCGGTCTCTCATTATCTCGAAAGAGAAGTGATTGGGACCGTCAGGTCTCTCAGCCCTTCAGCCTTCGGTCTCTCACTATCTCGAAAGGGAAGTGATTGGGACCGTCAGGTTCTCAGCTCCGCCTGGTTATCATGATCAGCGTTCAGCGCCTTACCACTAGATTCGTCTAGGCGAGATGTTGCCGGATTCCTACTCGCACCTTAAGCCGAGTTGTAACCCCCTGATCCCCGGTGTACATCTAACAGTATCGGTACGCGATACGATGTACAAAAATTGATTTGACCTCCTTGGTAGTCCGATTGAGCTGATTTCAGTTTCAAAAATTATTTTCTAATATTTTACATTTTCAGGATTTCCGAAATTTTTCTGGTTCTGGATTATTTTGGAAAATCTCCGTAGTCGGTGTCGACCGATACCGATTACCGGCCTTCCGATTTTTATCCACAAACGGAGTTAGATTTTGAGAATCCGCTTTCACTGTGTGCCTTAGAATCGTGTGATCTACGTTAGGGTATTTTGGGGATTTTTCAGAATTTATCAAAAATCCGGCCAAACCGGTGTCGCCCGTATTAGCGACAGCTTCTGGGATTTTTAATTTGCAAACGGAATGAGTTTCGATAAACCGTCTTCATATTACGTCTCAGGATAATATTCTTTATTTTCTGTAATTTTTGGGCATCGTTCGGAACTGGTCGAATAGTGGGCCAATATTATAAGATTAAAATATTATTTTTTTATAAATCTTTCTTTTTCTTTCTTTCTTCTCCTTCTTCCATCTTCTTCTACACGATTCCCCCACCGCCTCTTTCAATCACCTAAACCCATTTAAAACCCCACCGCTCTCTCTCTCTCACACAACTCCCTCTCTCTCTAAAATTCTCTCTCTCCCTAATTCTCTCTCTAAGTAGCTAAACCCTCCCTCTCTCCAAAACTCTCTCTCTGAAACCCATTCTCTCCCCCCTTCTCTGTTTCAGACCAGAGGGCGGGGCTAGACCCGCGCCCGCCGGCCTAAGGTGGCCGTGCGCCACCGCGTCGCCAGCCTGGGCACCGCCGGCCAGGGCGCCGGCGGCCATGGCACCACCGCACCCCCTTCTTCTCTTTTTCCTTTTTCTTCTTCTTTTCAGTCAAGTTCTCTCTCTCTCTCTCTCTCTCTCTCTCTGCTGGCCGCACCACCGCAGCCGTCACCGTTGCCGGCGGCCGGGGCCGCCGCCGGCAGATCTCCTGCGCCGCCGGCCAGCGAAGCTGGCCGGCCGGCCCGATTAAGGGCGCGGCAGCAGCAGGCTGCTGCTGTCGCTGCCTGTTGATGAGTGTGGGTTCGGGTCTAACCCGACCCCATTACTCCTATTGGGTTACAACCCAATAAACCCCAAAACCCGACCCGTTAACCCATAAACCCACTACCCATTTCATTTAAGTTAAACGGGTTTGGGTTGTGGATCTGGACCCGACCTGTTATGAGCCAAACCCGCATCCAAACCCATTACAGGTACTTTTACAGAAAACCCCCTATACATTTTAGTATTTGCATTTAATATTTTATTTACATATTTAACCCTATTTGTTATGATTTAGTATTCGAGCGATATCGGGAGCATCCGGACTCGGAGTTGGACGATTCTGGATCCGTTGCGTGATCGTGAAAAAGAGGGCTATCTTCCCATGGCTAGTTTGTGAGTGTTTTTATTTTATAAATTATCTTTTTAGTCTATTAAGTGAACTTGATTGCTTTATTAATTACCGGTAAATCCTAATTTGTACTCCATATTAAAACATTGTAATAAACACTGTACTTAAATATATCGGATACCTAATAGAAGTAGAGTGTGACACTGGATACCTAGTAGGTCAGGTTCATGGACCACTGACATCCGGCCCACTATGTCACCATATGTTTGGACACTATCATGTCATGTATCGTATCACAGTAACGTTACCTGCATACGGTTCCACAGATACGCTATGACACGACACTGTCACTAGACATGCATGCTAAATACTGTTACTATAATTCACAGGACATGATATTATATGATACACGGACTACCATTATTACATGTACTGTTACATGGATTATGGCTACACATTTAAGGATAAGTACCGCATGTCATATTATTGTTGTCACCCTTACACTGATACGATAGTTCACTGTATATGATATTAGACACCGCCCATTGATCTTACTTGTACATATTGCACAGATACTATGACACGTCTCACGTTCGTATTCATGTACACCACTTTACGGCATACCGTCATATCCTAGACCGTTATCATCATTACATGGATCCTCGGCATATCACTGTTACACGTGCATACATGATTTAATTATTCTTGTCATATAGATCACAGTGCATATTACATGTATTATTGTTTCATGTTACTGTATTCATGTTACATGATTATTTCCTGTTACTGATATGGATATTTCCGTTACTGGACATGAGAGCTGTTGATATGCGATATGTGGACTTCCACATCTATTGATCCCGTTATATTGTTCCCGATATATTGTTCCCGATTCCCATTATATTGTTCTATGCTATCAACAGAACTCTGGTCCAGTTATCATGTTACCCGTATCATGTACTGTTATTTGTTCTTGACATATCAGATCATAATGATAACTGGGGTATGGGGGAGACTTGACGGTTGATTAGATCATATCGGGTGATGTACTGGATCCATATTGTTTTCCCACTGCAGGGGACGGTAGTGCTACCTACCAATTGCTCCATGAGCTCTTGTTACTTGATTCATGCTCCCCTCTTAGCGGAGGGCCCTGGTCTTAGCAGCCAGGGGATTGTTTAAGGCCGTGATCCCGGGTATGCACGGGATACATCCACCCGATAAGAACTCCTCGACCACGGGTTTCCAATTAACATAATCAAACAGTATACACAAGAGTGGACGTCGGGAACACTTGTTATTTGGTCACTCTCTCGTTTGGATAATGGTACCCGTAGGCCATGTCCGGATGAGTTCGACTGGAGTGCGGGCTCCAGTATGAACTGCCAGTGGTATGGGACACTGGAAGAGATTGATTAAAATAACAGATGGTACTGATTGCTACTGTTGTATAAATGACATGACTTGTACATGACTTGCCTGATACATGTTTAGTGGTACTTGTTACTGTTCCTGATCATTTATTCGGTACCGTGTTACTTGTATACTTGTTACTGTATCTGTTTCCTGTTACACTTTCTGTGATGGCATACTACGCATGTTCCACAGTACATCTATTCTGTTTCCTGTATTCCTTGCAGACATCGTGACTGTATATGCACGACACCGTATGATGGTTATATTGTATATGCTCACATGCATGTTCATATTGCATATGCTCACCTGCGTGTTCCTATTGCATATGCACACCTGCATGTTCATATTGCATATGCCCACCTGCATGTTCACTTCGGTCACGTCACCACTACCATGGTTATTTCCAACACGTCACCACTAGAAAATATTATTTATTATATAAACTGGACACGACTATAGACATGACCAGATAATAACCGACTAGGTAGTGATGGTATTAAAAGATGACATATTTATGTATTTTTACTGCTTTCATGTTTATATATTTCTACTGCTTATTATATGGTATCACTATTACCCATCATTATATATTAGTATCGTGCTTGTAGTACTATAGTATATATTACTGCCTCCTTCATTTTACCACTCACTAGGTCGTTTTCTGACGACCCTCGGTTTGCGTGCCCAGATTGGAGATCCGCGTACCGTAGTATCCGAGAGTACCTTGAAGTCACATCAGAGATTCCTCATCGGGACTATTCCTAGGTATCTTGGTGCTTTATTTCCGTTATCTTATTTGTCCCTATTATTCATGTCTGTTATGATCGCTGACCTCTTTCTGCAGGTATTCTTGTACTTCTTTCGTGCTGGAACTCATGTTTATATGGAGATAATGTACTGTACTGAGGCTTAACGTACGCGTGAGCGTGTATTCACCTCGCGTATGTACGTCGCCATAACGTCCCCGTACCTGCGGGATCGGGGCGTTACAGCAGTGGTATCAGAGCCTAGGTTCACACCTGGTGTGGGTAACCACCTGGGTCAATCATCGGGCTCTTACCAACAGTACAATCAGGTTCAGATTAACGGATCTGTATCTGAATTTGGGGATTCCAGCAACGAGTACAAGAATACCATGACCTTGACAATTCATTTCTTGACTCTATTTTATTCCTTCCTTCCTTTTCGTTATCAACCGGAGCATCCGATTTCCTTCTTACTTTCATTGCATCGTCTTGCTTCCTATCCGTTAGTGTTAGTTCACCCCTATACTTCTTCATCCCGAGTTCCTTAGATATCAGAGTGCGCAACGGAAGGGTCGTGTACCCGTAACATTTCGGCTTTGGGGTTGACAATAGTGTTTTCATACCTGAATGGAAATTGCGAGGACGCAATTTTTTGTAAGGTGGGGAGAAATGTAACCCCCTGATCCCCGGTGTACGTCTAACAGTATCGGTACGCGATACGATGTACAAAAATTGATTTGACCTCCTTGGTAGTCCGATTGAGATGATTTCAGTTTCAAAAATTATTTTTAATATTTTACATTTTTCAGGATTTTCTGGAATTTTTCTGGATTATTTTGGAAAATCTCCGTAGTCGGTGTTGACCGATACCGATTACCGGCCTTCCGATTTTTATCTCACAAACGGAGTTAGATTTTGAGAATCCGCTTTCACTGTGTGCCTTAAAATCGTATGATCTACGTTAGGGTATTTTTGGAGATTTTTCAGAATTTATCAAAAATCCGGCCAAACCGGTGTCGCCCGTATCAGCGACAGCTTCTGGGATTTTTAATTTACAAACCGGATTGAGTTTCGACAAACCGTCTTCATATTACGTCTCAGGATAATATTTTTTATTTTTGTAATTTTTGGGCATCGTTCGGAACTGGTCGAATAGTGGGCCAATATTATAAGATTAAAATATTATTTTTATATAAATCTTTCTTTTTCTTTCTTTCTTCTTCCTTCTTCCATCTTCTTTTACACGATTCCCCCACCGCCTCTTTCAATCACCTAAACCCATTTAAAACCCCACCGCTCTCTCTCTCTCTCTCACAACTCCCTCTCTCTCTAAAATTCTCTCTCTCCCTAATTCTCTCTCTAAGTAGCTAAACCCTCCCTCTCCAAAACTCTCTCTCTGAAACCCACTCTCTCTCCCCTTCTCTGTTTCAGACCAGAGGGCGGGGCTAGACCCGCGCCCGCCGGCCTAAGGCGGCCGTGCGCCACCGCGTCGCCAGCCTGGCCACCGCCGGCCAGGGCGCCGGCGGCCATGGCACCACCGCACCCCCTTCTTCCTCTTTTCCTTTTTCTTCTTCTTTTCAGTCAAGTTCTCTCTCTCTCTCTCTCTCTCTCTGCTGGCCGCACCACCGCAGCCGTCACCGCTGCCGGCGGCCGGGGCCGCCGCCAGCAGATCTCCTGCGTCGCCGGCAAGCGGAGCCGACCGGCCGGCCCGATTAAGGGCGCGGCAGCAGCAGGCTGCTGCTGCCGCTGCCTGTTGATGAGTGTGGGTTCGGGTCTAACCCGAACCCATTATTCCTATTGGGTTACAACCCAATAAACCCCAAAACCCGACCCGTTAACCCATAAACCCACTACCCATTTCATTTAAGTTAAACGGGTTTGGGTTGTGGATCTGGACCCGACCTGTTATGAGCCAAACCCGCATCCAAACCCATTACAGGTACTTTTACAGAAAACCCCCTATACATTTCAGTATTTGCATTTAATATTTTATTTACATATTTAACCCTATTTGTTATGATTTAGTATTCGAGCGATATCGGGAGCATCCGGACTCGGATTTGGACGATTCTGGATCCGTTGCGATCGTGGAAAAGAGGGCTATCTTCCCATGGCTAGTTTGTGAGTGTTTTTATTTTATAAATTATCTTTTTAGTCTATTAAGTGAACTTGATTGCTTTATTAATTACCGGTAAATCCTAATTTGTACACCATATTAAAACATTGTAATAAACACTGTACTTAAATATATCGGATACCTAATAGAAGTAGAGTGTGACACTGGATACCTAGTAGGTCAGGTTCAGGGACCACTGACATCCGGCCCACTATGTCACCATATGTTTGGACACTATCATGTCATGTATCGTATCACAGTAACGTTACCTGCATACGGTTCCACAGATACGCTATGACACGACACTGTCACTAGACATGCATGCTAAATACTGTTACTATAATTCACAGGACATGATATTATATGATACACGGACTACCATTATTACATGTACTGTTACATGGATTATGGCTACACATTTAAGGATAAGTACCGCATGTCATATTATTGTTGTCACCCTTACACTGATACGATAGGTCACTGTACATGATATTAGACACCGCCCATTGATCTTACTTGTACATATTGCACAGATACTATGACACGTCTCACGTTCGTATTCATGTACACCACTTTACGGCATACCGTCATATCCTAGACCGTTATCATCATTACATGGATCCTCGGCATATCACTGTTACACGTGCATACATGATTTAATTATTCTTGTCATATGGATCACAGTGCATATTACATGTATTATTGTTTCATGTTACCGTATTCATGTTACATGATTATTTCCTGTTACTGATATGGATATTCCCGTTACTGGACATGAGAGCTGTTGATATGCGATATGTGGACTTCCACATCTATTGATCCCGTTATATTGTTCCCGATATATTGTTCCCGATTCCCGTTATATTGTTCTATGCTATCAACAGAGCTCTGGTCCAGTTATCATGTTACCCGTATCATGTACTGTTATTTGTTCTTGACATATCAGATCATAATGATAACTGGGGTATGGGGGAGACTTGACGGTTGATTAGATCATATCGGGTGATGTACTGGATCCATATTGTTTTCCCACTGCAGGGGACGGTAGTGCTACCTACCAATTGCTCCATGAGCTCTTGTTACTTGATTCATGCTCCCCTCTTAGCGGAGGGCCCTGGTCTTAGCAGCCAGGGGATTGTTTAAGGCCGTGATCCCGGGTATGCACGGGATACATCCACCCGATAAGAACTCCTCGACCACGGGTTTCCAATTAACATAATCAAACAGTATACACAAGAGTGGACGTCGGGAACACTTGTTATTTGGTCACTCTCTCGTTTGGATAATGGTACCCGTAGGCCATGTCCGGATGAGTTCGACTGGAGTGCGGGCTCCAGTATGAACTGCCAGTGGTATGGGACACTGGAAGAGATTGATTAAAATAACAGATGGTACTGATTGCTACTGTTGTATAAATGACATGACTTGGACATGACTTGCCTGATACATGTTTAGTGGTACTTGTTACTGTTCCTGATCATTTATTCGGTACCGTGTTACTTGTATACTTGTTACTGTATCTGTTTCCTGTTACACTTTCTGTGATGGCATACTACGCATGTTCCACAGTACATCTATTCTGTTTCCTGTATTCCTTGCAGACATCATGACTGTATATGCACGACACCGTATGATGGTTATATTGTATATGCTCACATGCATGTTCATATTGCATATGCTCACCTGCGTGTTCATATTGCATATGCCCACCTGCATGTTCATATTGCATATGCCCACCTGCATGTTCACTTCGGTCACGTCACCACTACCATGGTTATTTCCAGCACGTCACCACTAGAAAATATTATTTATTATATAAACTGGACACGACTATAGACATGACCAGATAATAACCGACTAGGTAGTGATGGTATTAAAAGATGACATATTTATGTATTTTCACTGCTTTCATGTTTATATATTTCTACTGCTTATTATATGGTATCACTATTACCCATCATTATATATTAGTATCGTGCTTGTAGTACTATAGTATATATTACTGCCTCCTTCATTTTACCACTCACTAGGTCGCTTTCTGACGACCCTGGGTTTGCGTGCCCAGATTGGAGATTCGCGTACCGTAGTATCCGAGAGTACCTTGAAGTCACATCAGAGATTCCTCATCGGGACTATTCCTAGGTATCTTGGTGCTTTATTTCCGTTATCTTATTTGTCCCTATTATTCATGTCTGTTATGATCGCTGACCTCTTTCTGCAGGTATTCTTGTACTTCTTTCGTGCTGGAACTCATGTTTATATGGAGGTAATGTACTGTACTGAGGCTTAACGTACGCGTGAGCGTGTATTCACCTCGCGTATGTACGTCGCCATAACGTCCCCGTACCTGCGGGATCGGGGCGTTACACGAGTTGTCCCGGTAACCTTACCAGACGCTCCAGTGTTAAATACTGTTGGCTGTCTGTGCCTCCAGCTTGCTCAGCTCCGCTTGGTTGTGCTCAGCTACTACTCTATCATCATGTCATGTATTTACCTGATATGTTAACACTTGACATGCCATTACTTCATTGACATGCCATTACTTCATACATGTCATTTACATGCTACTATTTAACTCTTGTTTGTATCACCTGACAACTAATGTGTTATCACCTGACACCAGACATGCTACTACTTGACACTGATCTCTTGTTATGAACTCCCGTTATGCTTATTATGGCTCCTGTTATGCCTATTATGTACTCCTGTTATATTAATACTTGACCTGTGATTATCACATTTACGGGAATCCTGTCTTGTTATCCTGTATTATATACAGTGACCTGTACTCCTGAACTCCTGATCATGTCTTGTACCTGCTATTCCCGTAAATTGATAATCACATATTAAATTCTAATAAGACAACTTGTACCCGGTTTGGGGGAAACTGATGGGCCCTGATTAATCATGTTTATGGTGGTCTTATCGAGCCGCGCGTGGCCACATACTTGAGGGATCACCTGGCGGCCACCAGGGATTCCGTGGGGTGTGCTGGCACCCCTACTCCTGTCTATTCCTGCCGGGTATGCACACGCCCTAGGCCTATTTCTATGGGATCTGCGATACTCTATTTCTGTTCGGGCGTAAATAAGTCCCGGTACCTAGCGGTACGTTCCGGCTCAGCACCGGATACTCCTGAACCGTTGTCCCGGGCATATACGGGACCCATCCGAAACACGATTCATCAATCTTTATCAGTTTCCAAATAACTTGCTATATAAGTTGTGAGTGGAAGTATGTGGAATGGGACACATACTGAAGCCTGGAACTTAGACGGCTCCAATTATAATAAGATGCTAATATGCAATTTGATGTGTTGTTTTGTAACTCGGGTTGTACGCGCTCGGATTACGGTGACATGGGATAAAGGTATATAGATGAGGGTTTCCTTGTTTGGATTATTCCTTCGAGGTACTAATCTCATGGGGCCGTGATCTAAGCTTGTACAATCAGTTTTGCTCGTAATCGGTTTTATTCGGTTTTACCGGTTTTTATCTGTTTTATATTAGTTTAGGAGATATCTGGTGTTGCCCTATCTACTTTACTTCTCATCTCTTTACCTTCTCTTATCTTATCATACCATGAGTAGTTCCTGCTGGATATCACTTGTTTATATCTACTTGCTCCTGCATGCTTACCTATGCTCGCCACTTGGCATTCGTATCACCACTCGCCTGGGGAGTTCTATCTGACTCCCCTGGATTTTCATGTCCAGGTTATGGAGCTTGAAGCGTGTGGTTTCCCCCAGTTGCTGATCAGAGTGGCGCAGCAGTAGCATGGATCTCCAGCAGACCGTTCAGAGCTCCATCTTTTCAGGCCCCCTGTGTGCCTCCCGAGTTTTCCTTTTGTAAACTCGTGAGTGCATGTGTATTGTTCATACATGTACATATCTTTGTAATCTCGCAATTGCGCATATCAGTGATGTAATATTCATATAATATTGGATCACCTCTGGTGATAACTTTGTAATTGTACTCATGTGTTGGAATGTATAATGCACCACTTGCTTCCGTACTCTGATTCTTGCCTGCACTGATGCTTAGCGTATATACGTGAGGGTATTTTGGACCTGCGTATATATGTGCAGTAACGTCTCCGTACCCGCAGGATCGGGGCGTTACATATAATAAAACCAAGTGGCGTGCATATCAGGTACATGTATACAAGAAAGGTGTACCGCAAATATAAGCATATATGAACCTGAAATGAGATAGTAAGTAAAGTAACTACAGAAAAAATAGTTATATAAGCCCACATTACCGATTCGTGAGATTAGTACGTCGAAGGAATAATCCAACTAAGGAAACCCTCATATATATACCCTATACCTTGAAATCACCTAAAGAGGAGTGAATAGGTGATAAAGCTAATCTAATGGTCAACTAATACGGAATTAAAAACTTAATGTGACACACTTAGTGTAGCCAAAGAGTGTAGCCGAATTCTCGGTGAAGGGCTCTGGACTAACTCCTCTTGATTCCTCTGAATAAGAGTTGAGGTGCTATATGAAGCTCTCTTGGTTAAACACAAGTATGGGCACACACAAACAAACCAAGCATATATGAATGATATGACAATATGAATCAAATGCAAGGCACAATGTAAAAGAGAGAGTTAGAGAAAGTGGATCAATCGCAAACACCAAGATATGTTCCGAGGTTTGAGCACATAGCTCTACGTCCCCGCCTTCACACAGAAGGATTTCCACTATCTCGTCCATACAGGACTTCCCACAAAGGGAACCTTCACTGAGAATTTGGGTAAATACAACCGGGAGTACACAACTCCTCTCTCAAATACAACCTCTCACAGAGGCAAGGCACAACTCAAATACACCTCTACACTTAGAGGGTTAGGCACTTAGCCAAACAACAAATCAACCTCTCACTAGAGGGATTAGGCTCAAAGCCACACAACCACAATCACCTCACACTTGAGGGATTCAAACACAATCTCCACCTCTCACTAGAGGGAGCCAAACACCACTTTCACAATCACCTCTCACTAGAGGGATCACAACTCAATCACCTCTCACTAGAGGGATATCACAATGATGGAAGGTATACAACTTGGTGGTCTATCTCAACCACAAACAACTTCTTTTCCCACAAAACAAAGATCCTAATTGATAGAATAGAATGATAAGCTCAAGTGTGAGAAATCAAGGTGTTGAAAAACAAATCACAAAGAAAAATACTTGGAAAAACAACTTCAATTTGATAGAAATGAAGAGCAAGACAAATATCCCAAATCTCTATTTTCTTTGATTTTTCCAACCCTTGAAAACAATAAAAGATAAATCTTTTGGCTCTAAAAACTCTTTTAAAAACTTGTATTAAAACACTTGTAAAGGTGTAAATTTTGCTCTCTTAAAATCTTTTTGAAAACCAACTCAAATGGGGGTATTTATAACCCCATTTGGAATCTGCCCGTTGGCAGCTGGAAAGGGCATGTTTGCCCTTTCGGTCGACCGACCGGTCGACCGCCCGATCGACCGTGCCAGATCCAGAGAGCAATGGCTCTTTGACCGGTCGACCGCCCGGTCGACCGAGCTGAAAACAGAGAGCAGAGCTCTCTGCCCGGTCGACCGCCCGGTCGACCGGAGGCTTTCCAGAGAGCAGAGCTCTCTGGCGGTCGTCCGACCCGATCGACCGGCCTCCCCAGCAAGGCAGCGTGCACGTTCTGTGCACGTCGGTCGACCGGCCCGGTCGATCGCTCACTGCTACGGTCGACCGTCCCGGTCGACCGGCAGCCTGCATGTCTGACTAATTAGGGTCTTAAAAACTTGGGGTTTTATCCTTTATAAAATCCCATAAAATCACATAAATTTCACAAAAATCAGTTCTTGTATTATCTTTGAAATACAAACATGTTTGAGTAAAAATCAAATCATATTACAAACATTTTGAACCATTTTTGTGACTTGAAAAATTTGCCTTAAACCAAATTCTATATTTTCCAAAAATAGAATTTTTGAAATGGAAATCCGATTTTTTCAAAACATATGTAAATACAAAAACATGATATTTAAACAACTTTGAAGCATATAGTATATTGATAGAATCCAATATACATGAAAGGTATTATATCTATATTTTTGACATTATATCCAAAAATAAGTTTTGTCTAAATACAAAACTCCAAACACATGAATAGTGTATCAAAATAAGTTTTTCTAAGTATATGAAGCATAGATGTATATAGATCAAATCTAATATACATTAAACCATGTAAACTTATTTTGATTTTATCTATCTATGAAAACCAAGATCGGTTAAACCGAAAACCAAAAACTGATAAACATGAAACTTGAAACTTGTGTGTGTTGTGAACTTGAGCATATCATACTATCTAATCTTTACAATGGATCTAAACAAAATCTTAACTAAACAAACCGAAGCCTTCTTGTAGAACGCCGTCTCCAAGTTGACTCGATCCAAACATGATTCCCCTAGCTTGACTCCAACCGAGTGCTAGATATGAACTTGACGCTCGAGCTCTTGAATCTCCATGTGAAAGCTCCAAAACATCTTTGTTGAAGCTAATCACCTACTAATATCTTGGTTAAATATCTGAAACTAAATGTCACAAGATTATTAGTAAACTATAACTACATGAGTTAATCATCATCAAAACTAGAGTGAAGGGCCTCTGGGCCAACAATCTCTCCCTTTTTGATGATGACAAAACTCATGGAGTTATATATGCATGGATTAAAATTAAGCTTCATAGAAGTTCCCCCTTAACTCATGCATAGCAATAAACAATAAAGATATGTCATGAATGCTCAACATAATGCATAAACATGATATTTGATGCCAATGAAATAAAACATGCTCTTGATACCAACAAAAGTACCAACAAAATATGCTCTTTATACCAATAAAAAAATGCTCTTGATACAAATGATAAAAGATAACAAATATCAATTGAAAGGATATGAAAGTATATGGAAAAACTTTCAAACAAACATGCATATAAACACAAACATGCATATAAACTCTAAAATATTTCTCCCCCTTTTTGTCAATTCATCAACAAAGGGGTACAAACAATAAAAAGGCATAATAAATAATTATCTTCCTTTATGCATAAATCAAAACATATTGATACCAATTGAAAGATATAACAATCAAGTATGGAGGTATACATCAAAACATCATGATACCAATTTATGATATCAATAGGAACTAAACAAAACATTTTGAAGAAACCAACAAACAATTTTGATATCAATTGAAAGATGTACATATATAGGTAGTCTTTGATACCAGTTGAAATAATAACATATTTTGAAGAAATTAATAACAATTTTGATATCAATTAAAGGATATACACATATACCTATCTTGATACCAATTGAAAAGAAAAAAAATTTGTACCAATTGAAAATATTTTATACTTTTGATACAAATAGGAAAACATAAACCAATCTTTTTGGTTAAGTACTAAAATCATTTTTCTACATAAAGAGTAGGAGTAAGATACCAAAGGTAAACAAAGATACCAATTGAAATGTAAAGCAATTGAAATGTAAAGCACGAATTTTCTCCCTCTTTATGAAATACCAATAGAAAATATGCATAAGCTTGTATAAGATACCAATTTAAAAATAATTGTCATTAAGGACAAAATCAAGCTTATCATAACCAAATTTGTGCTCAAAGATATAAAGATATAGTAAGCACAATCAAAACACATATATGTATGAAAATATAAATACCAATTGAAATTGATATTATTTGAGGTTAAAGCATACATATATAGAAACAAATATGAGTATACTAAATAGAAGTCAATTGTGATACCAATTGAAAACACAATAAAGATCAAGCGTATAACTCATACCTATCACCCATTTTATGCACATGTGTAAAATGATTTTCAATAAAGAGCATACAAGGCATGATCGCCCAACTAACCGCCCTTAGATAGGTAGGGGTTTTCAAAAATAAGGATTTAAAATTATAGCATGTTTGAAAAACACTACCACAATGAAGAATACACAACTAGTTATATGATAAAATTGTAAACTAGTACGAAATCCTTCAAGTAAGGAATAAAACAAGAATATATTCCATAAAATATGAAAATCACTAAACCAATGTCACTCAAAATCTATATAGCACATTTAATACTCATGAAAACAAAATCATGAGAAAACATCAAGTAATATGAGTGTACAAGTTTGGAAAGATATACTCATGAAAATAGGCAATTTGGCTCAATATGTAATTCCTTAAAAAATATGATAATCTAATCAAAAATAATTTAATCTTCAAGGCATATGTATGTTTTGTACAAACTAAAGTATACATACATATCCAAATATAAACGAGTCCACAAAGATATATGCATGAAGGCAAGTGGCTCAAGGATGTATATGTATAACTAATAGTTTAGATAAAATAGACATATATATGAAGTTCAAACATAAACATAAAAAACATGTCAAAAATATGGAATACAAGTCAAAATGTATGAATCATCAAAACTAGGCTATACTAATACATCTAATGAGTACAAATGAGCTTTCAAGCACAAACATATAATAATCTATTTGTGGCTCACTAGTTGTACAAGTATATATCCAAGTTTTAATGAAAACTAACATCTAAATATGTAATCATAGCATGAAGCATAGAAATCAAAACAAAACTTATATGATCATTATATTAAATGAACATGCATTAGATCTATGATATACACCATAGCTAAAATAAATGTGAGAACACAAAGGTATAAGTCCATATTAAACATGGGTGTCTCAAATACTAATCATGCATATCACAAGTCTAATAATCATGATATTTAACATACTAATCATGAAACATCAAAACATGTTAAAAATGAATAATATGAAAGCATGTAAACATAAATGAGGAGTAAGAGATTGATACCAAAACCGATAGAGCACATCTCCATGTCTCCAAACCATGGTGGTCCTCCCACCAAACTCCCCTTGAAAGTGATGCATCCAAATTTGTCATCTTTTAAGCTCGGATCGCATCCACCTCAAGGCACCATCACTCTCACGTCAAGTGAGAGCCCACACCTACATCAAATAAAATAAGAGTAGTCTTTGGTACCCATACTTTTTTGGGTCCATGGGGGTTAGCACCTTTCCTAACCCCAACCCAAACAAATTGGACTCCGGATGCTCCAGATATCGCCCGAACACTAAAAGTAATAGAAATGGGTTAAATATGTAATAAAGATATCTCAAATGCAATTCTTATAAATTATGAGGGGTTTTCTATAGTTTTACCTTTATTTCATTAGGATACGGGTACAGGTTGCTTATTGGGTCGGGTTCAGATCCAAACCCAAACCCAATTGACTTATATGCATATGGGTTAATGGGTAAACGGGTTTTCAAACTAACCCAATAGGGTTAATGGGTTAAACCCATTAGAGAGAGGGAGGGAGAACGGGAGAAAAAGGGGAGGCAGGGGCTGGTAGCAGCTAGCCCCGCCCTGCCGGTGATGGCGCCGCCCCGCCGGCGGCGATGCCCAGAAAACGAGAGGGGGGAGAGAGAGAGAGATGGAGGGGGGAGAGAGAAAGAAGAAAAAGAAAAGAAGAAGAAGAAGAAGGGGAAGAACAGGAAAAGAAGGAGAAGAAGAAGAAAAAGAAGTAGAAGAAGAAGAGAAGGAAAAGAAGAAGAGAGGAATGGGGGTGTGGTGCCCGGTGGCGCGCCGTCCACCGGGGCGCGTCAGCTTGCCGGCGCCGCCGGCGATCTGCCTGCTTGCTGGAAAGAAAAACAGAGAGAGAGAGAGTGTGTGTGAGGAAAGAGATTTAAAGGGGAAGAGAGTGGAATGGCGGTGGAGGAAAGGCGGTGGAAAGAAAAATCTAGAGAAGGGAAGAAGGAGAAAGAAAAAGAAAGAAAAGGGTTTAATTGTTTAATTTATTATTATTTAATTCGGTTCAAAATTTGACTAGCCCCGAACAGTTCCCAAAAATTCTGTAAAATAAATAATATTATGTGAGAAGCAATGTGAAATCAAATTCATGAAATAAAGTCCGGTTTGCACGTTAAAAATCGTAGAGTGTATCGCTGATACCGAGCGACACCGGTTTAGCCGGATTTTTGATAAATTCAGAAAAATTTTCAAAAATACCCTCACGTAGAAAATAGGATTATAAGATACAATGTGAACACAGAGTCCCAAAATTTTACTCCATTTATAAATTAAAATCGTAGAGCCGATTATGGTATCGGTCGACACCAACTACGGAGATTTTCCAAAATAACACAGAAAAATTTCAGAAAATTCTAAAAAATCTAAAATATTAGAAAATGATATATAAAATTGAAACCGGATTAATCTGACTAGCAGAAAGGTCAAATCAATTTTGTACGCTGTATCAGGCACTAATATGGTAATATGTACATCAAGGATCAGGGGGTTACACTAGTCGGTCTAAACATTTTTTATTACTTCTTTACTCTTACTTGACATTGCTAAATCGGGTAGATAAGCCTTCTAAGAGCTTTACAATGCTAGCAATATTGGGATCCATCTCAGCTATTGGGTCTTGAAAGTGATAACGTGTTTCACTATGAGTGGGCATGTAACAAGGTATTCTTAAATGTTAACCTAGATGATATGCTATTGTTCTGTAAAAATTATGCCTTAAATGATGATTTTCAGCAAACAAGTGACGCAAATCAATAACAAAATGTGACCTAAATGCAACCTAATAAGAACGAAAACAATCCTAACAACGCACACGATAAATTTAAAAAATAGCAAGTAATTCAATTATGGACGCCTACTAGATTATCCCATAACTTGTAGAGCGTTTAGACATCAAGGATTTAATTAAGATGACCAAATAATAGAAATCATGCATATAGTGTTGGTCTTTTTATATTGCATCAAGAGAATTAATCAAGTACCTTGATTCTGAAAATAGTTCTATTTTAATTTTCAGGTTAAAGCAAAGAAAGATTAACAGATTCACACGCTCACAATTTTAGAGGAACAACAATAATGTCGATAACATCAAAGATAATCAAGACAATTTCAAAAGCTGGTGGAAAAAGAAGTAGAATCAATAAAATTAGGATTACCTCAAAAATACACTCACTAACGGTAGCTGAAAGTCGTCCACGGAGGTCCTAAACAGTAGTTGTATGCTCTGAAAGAGTACTGTCTCAAAAATGACGCGAATTGAGCCTGAAACGACTTCTGAATCAACTCGGCTAAGTCTGAACCGAGTCTGGACTGAGTCACTGAGTCAATTTGGCTCAGGATGGCTCGGGTCGGCTTGTATTGGCTCCACGGCTTGGGATCGGCTGGAGTCGGCCCGGTCGAGCTGATGACATCAGCTTCCTAGCTAATGGTGTCTGGGTCGGCTCAAATCGGGTCGGGTCGGGTCGGGTCTAAACCTAGTTGGATTCGGGTCACAGACGCAGGCGGGTTAGATTTAGGGTCTGATGATGGGTCGGGTCGGGTTCTAAAATAAACTTGAAGAGATGGAATGCCTCCAGTGGACGACGACACTGGCGAGGGATGGCAGTGTTGTCATGGTTGCAGGTCGGCGACGATGATGTTGACACGTGGTAGATCAATGACGCAAAGGCAGATCAGCGATTTGCTGTTGGAGGTGATGTCGGGGTGAAGACGAAGGAGGGGATGGCACGGCGAAGACGAAAGAGGTGGCGGTAAGGATAGAGGAGGTGCAGCGGCAAGGACAAAGGCGGTACGACAGCTAGGACGATGACGATGATTGCCGGCGGCGACGTCATCGGCAAGATTTGACGGCGATGATGATTGCTCGCGTCGAGAACTGACGACGTCATCGGCGAGATCTGACGACGGTCTGATGGCAGAGGGGAAGGTGGCGGCGGGGGAGATAGGGTTAAGGTTTTGGTGGGGCTTGACTGAGGTAGAGGATGAACATTTTTTTCATTTATTATTATTTTTTATTTTTTAATCAATATAGGGGTTGGAAAGAGGCTAGGTTTTAGATTTTGTTTTTAGATAAAAGAGTAGAAATTTAGCTCTAATACCATAATTAATGTGTGATCAATGGCTAAAATTTAGATTGGGATATGAATACACATCGCAATCCAGTTCTAGACCTCACCACTTGTTGATTCAATCTAATAGAGCAAACCAATACCAAAAAACAAATTTTTAATCAAAATCTTCATTGATTTACTCATTGAATTGGACTCTTTAAATAGGCTTCACTTGACTACAAGTTTCAACCCACTTCCGATATGTGACTAAATGAAAAGCAACAAAATAAATAAATAAAATGCTGAAAATAAACATGACCAATTAGACTCAATTTCGACCCTAAATACTGACTCAAACGGAATTCAAACGGATTCAAATGGACTCAAACGGAACCAAACACAGCTAAGGCACGTGGACTATACAGTTGTCAAGTATAAAACTAAAACCAAAGGTGGATCGATGCAACACGGCGGCGGCGACGCTGATAGGTGCGAAAAGAAGTCTGTATGATGTTCCCGTCAATCAGGAAAAAGGAATAAGATGAGGTACCAAAGAATTGTTAGAATATCCTATCACTATTTCATTCTATGACCATTCCTCAGGGTTAAAATTTTGCACTGTTACAAGTCTAACGAAGCAGTTTATGTTGAGCCCTTGAAATTCTATGATGCAATATGTTGATCCTTTTAAAGTGAGATTTTGCATATTTTATCATTAAAATGATATTCTTAGCGCTTCAGATTGCGCACAAGAAATGAAGCAAAATATTACTTTGTGAATCAAAAGCTAGACAAGTCCCTTCTAAATTATGCAAATTACTAGATAATACATTATGCTTCGATAACCTTGGAAATTTACTTGTATGTATATTCAGCACCACGCAGCTATTATTTGTAATCCTCAAGTCTTTGACAAGCACCTTAAAAGAGCAAATTGATAAGACAAGAACATATGCTTAGAAATTCTAGTGCTTTCAGTCCATATTCAAAATTGCTAATATAACGATGTTGATTTTAATTCTGCTGACCGACAATATCCACGTAGGAATTCATGCTGAGAAATGATATGGGACGTGGCTCGACTATTGTGTTGTGCCCAGGACAACAATCCCTCTGAGAAATCCTCCAACCAGGCGGAGACTGATGCAGCCGGAGATGTACCCAACACGACAAGAACAGAAAACAATAGAGAAAAGCAATCAACACATTATTTAACAAGTTTGGACAACGTGCCTACCTCCTCAGGGCAAGGGGAGAGATATTTTATTGATTCAACAATCAATACAAACTAATACAGAGGGATATTTGAGGGAACTTTCAGGGATGCAGTACATGAGGGCTCTAACCCTTATTTATAGCCACAGAGTCCCTGGGTTTTAGGAAACCCCGATTTGATTCGATCATAAATAGAAAAGGAATCTGAATCCCAAAAGGAAAGCCAAAACGCGTCTGTCGATCGACCGACCTATGTCCACGGTCGACCGGGGCGGTCGACCAGACCCAAACAGAGAGCAGCCTGCTTTCAGTCGGTCGACCGTGCGGTCGACCGCTCCTTGCCACGGTCAATCGGGCAGTCGACCGGGCTATTCCTGTGGATGGCATGCATACCGGTCGACCGGGCGGTCGACCGGCCTTCTCCATCGGTGGACCGTGCAGTCGACTGGGAGCTAACCTGACCTGCTTCAATGCGTCGTCCTGCTCCTTTGTCTTCTGATCTCTGTGCTAGCTTCTTCCATCTCCTCTATCTCCTCTCTCCCTACATATTGGCCCGATACTTGTGCCGGGGTTGGTATCAGAACCGTTGATTGTGGTATTCCTCAGCTCTCAATGCACAGGTGTGTATATCTCCTGCATTAAACTTTACAGGCAATATTTCTAAAAAGTTTTTTGGTTAAAAATGAGGTGTGCTACATATATCTGTAAATAAATCAATACCAGGAGACTGGAATATTTGGCTTATGCTAGATCAGAAAATTAAAGAAATTAAAATCTTGGACCCATACCACCAGCTATATGAGTCTCTAGAATCATGATGAAACAGTTTCATGACATGCCAGAATAGAACACAGTTCGCACAGCTGGATTCACATTCAGCAGTTGCTTGGACATCTTATTACATAGCAAATCACATTGATATCGTTTAGGACAAATTTCTTGATTCTGGTCTCATCTTTTAATTTTAAGGTCAAAAACTTGTTTGCAAAGCCTTCAAGAAATGATCAAGCCCCTGATCGTGGTTAGCTCTTTCCCACGCGGGCAGTTATCTTAATCTTCATTGTTTAGTCCCTCTGCTAGTGCTCTTCTAGGATTCCATGGATGTAGTCCTGGTCACACACAATCGGCAGATTGATTTATTTTGGATAAGATAAACCTCCTCAGTGCCATATTTACAAATACAAAGTTCAGATTATTAGTTCTGTTGTCACAGTTGTCACAGAAGTATATTTTTCTTTTTCCATGCCATCGTTGGCCGAATTTTTGTGCACCATTACCATTACCATTTAAGCGTGATCACCACTCTTCATTCAATCTGGAACCAAAATAAATGTACACCATAAAATTAGCATCTAGTACAGCTTTAGCCTGGTCCATGTCTCCAACTGCGAGGCTTGTTGATAGTTGAATCTAAATGTAAACTAGATATAAGCTTATCGCTCATCTGTGTAGACTAAATTATAATTTTGTCCGCAGGTATATTTTTCTTCAGCGATGTTTTTCTTGTTGGGGAATTGGCGTAGCCTGACACAAACCCTAACATGATTTTCTTGGTGCACCATGCTATCTTTGTCAATAATATATTCGAACTCTTTCTTTTTTTAGTATGTTTGAATGGATGTTGTTTTCATGAAGTGTTGGTTCTTCTAGTTTTCAATCAATGTTGATTAAAGGTTAGTTTCTTTAGAAAAGAAATAATTTTATATGCGAAAGTGGCTCTTCAACTTTATAGCATCTTTAGGCATAAGATAGCTGTAAACAAATAGGAATATCTGTTATCTACTTAGCTAACTGAAAGTGACGTGGCTGATTGTTCAGTTTCCTTCTTAAGCATTGAGAATAACACATTAACAAGTATTGAATGTTGGGAATTTGCATAATATTTATTTTACATCTAGGTTTCTTTTTCCACACTTGATGCTTCCATGCTGATAACTTCATCCTTGTACATACTGCATGTTGATGTTGTAATATTGAGAAAAAATTAAAAATATATATATACATTACTAGGTCATTCTTCATGAATATAACATCTTGCTTTTCATTGGGGAAAAAAGAAAGAAAAAAAAAAAAACTAGCACACCTGTAAAAAAGAGAAATAACTTGTTTGAATGAATCAATGTTTGAAATCATGATTTATACTTATTCCCATAATGTTGTGTTATTCTCTTTTGCCCCCACCACATGCTTATTTTCAAGAGATTTTATGGGGAATTGACATATTCCCAATTTTTAACACGCTTCTTGCAATAGCGGAGGAGTTTCGAGTTTCTCTGTTTTCTTTTTTCTATTCTCTTTTTCTTTTTTTTTTTGTTTTTTTGGATGTTACCCTGATTTCTTTTGGGTTTGTTTTAAAGCTCTTTTGATGAAACAGCACAGGATCCCCCTCAGTTTTTACTCAAAAAAAAAACACACTTATTGCAATGTCGAATGCAACTTAATTATTATTTAAAAACAAGGAACTCGAGGAGTCTGAAGTCTGAGGAACATCTCCGAACATAACAGGAGGAATTTTCTCCTCTATTTATATACACTCAAAAACAGAATTATTTAATTTTAGTTTAAGTTTCCAAATATTAAAATTATGAAAACAAATTTGTCTTACTTGAAATGGGCTCTGGTGGGCCTTTGATGGGGTCCGGGTCAAGGGTGGCCCATCTCCCATGTCTCCCTCTCATGCTTATGGACCTCTTAGGTCATTGTGATATACTTCAAAAATACATTGACCTAAAAGAGTCTGAAATCTGTGTGGCTCATTCATCATCTCTCATCATTACCCTTTTTAAACTCAACAGACAAAACCTCAAACAAACATCCTTCCTTTGACTCTCAGGACAAGAACACAACATGGGCACAGTGTCCAAAAGCCTGCAGTCATTTCAAGGGGAGCATTAGCAGTTAAAATGGCTCCCAAGTTTGTCATCTTTTTGTGGGGATTATGCTGTTGTTCTTTTTCTTTATTTTCTTTATTAGTTCTAAGATAACAATAGTTTAAAACAAATGCGCAACATGCACATATTGTGCACGCAAGAGTTTTTCAAGCGTTGATAAAAGGTTAAGTGTCGATTTCTAGATTACATGGTAACTGCAATTTATTGTTCAATAAAAAGTTCATTCGCTTAAACATTGTTACTATATTCTGTATCTTTTCATTCCACCAAAAATGAAGCAGAAGTCTGAAGAGCATATATCCATTCCAAGTTTGGGTTGAGAGAATATATATGATAACTGACTCTGTCCTGTTGGCCAAAGAGATGCAACTACATAGAGATTCTTAATCCTATCACACTAACATTCCCCAAAAAGAAAAGAAGTAAACAGAGGTGAGCTTCTTCAACACAATGTTTCCACACATGGCTTTTAAGCCTTGTTCCCACTGGAGGCCTTGTTGGCCATGTGTATTCCGCTGAGGTCGGAGACAGTGTTGGCGTTGGCGTTGGCGTTGGACTTGGCGAGCTTCTGCTTGAGCTCGGAGAGCAGTGCCTGGTTCTCTTGGTTCAGGATCTGCGCCTTCCTCCTCAGCCGCTCGTTCTCCTTCATTATGTAGCAGTTCTGCAGGTACAGCTTTGAGTTGATCCTTTCCATGGCTTTCTGAAACAGCTAGTTAGTTACCCTGAAAAAAAGATCTGAGTCATCATTTTGGAGTATCATTTATTAGTATCACACGAAAAGTTTCACTAACACAATTAGAGACTTGCATAGTTGCATGGCTGAACTTTTCTGTATATAAATAAGTTTTCAATAAGGTTATGGGCTCTAGGATCCACGAGTGTTTAAACAAGATGCAAAACTGGATTAAAACAGAATGATTCAATTAGAAAGATACAACAAAAAAAAAAATCATATTTTAGCCCAAAGTAATAGAAACATCATGCTTCTTTAATATAGAAAGCCACAAAAACACAATCATGAATTAATTAAAAAACTTCCCCAACCAAATAGAAAGAATAAGAAACAAAGTAGTAGTAGTACCACCACAAATCCCTCCCCTTTATACTAAACAAAAACAGCAACAAGGTATCAACCTCAACAAGAAAATAAAGATAGCCAAGTAAGCTTCCTAAAGAGGAAGCTTCAAAGTATAGGCACACATGCGTTTCTCTCTATCTTTCCAAAGCAGTCACCTTTTGTGTAGTCGTTGCTTGTCCTTGAACACAAGCTAAATCTAGAGAGAGAGAGAGAGAGAGAGAGAGAGAGAGAGATAGGAAAGAGCAGAAGAGAGAAGAGGAGAAGGGTGTGTGAGTGTGAGTTTTGAGTTTGGATGGGGGTTTTCGGGGGGTGGTGGTCTTTATATACACAGTTGAGAGAGCTTTAGAGAGAGAAAGTGAAGTGAGTTTTTTTTTTCAGAGAGATGGAGATTGTAAGCAGGCAGCAGTGGCACAGGAATCATGCATGTGTGGGGGGTACAAGCAAGCAAGGGCGGCCAGCAGGGGACCCTCACGTGACATGCACGTGTTACATATTGTGGGGAGGGGCATTTCAGTAAATACGTGTGCCGCTCCCCGGAGAAAAAACGAAAAGGAAATAAAGAAAAAGAAAAAAATAAATAAATGAAATGATATGATGATGGGTTTCGTCGGGCCGAGATTCGCAATGATCGCCTTCGCCCGGGCCCGGCACAATCATCACTTGCAAGCATCGATGCTCTTTTGTTTTTTTCCCATTGTTACGCATTGCCCCCCTCATTTATTAATATTATTATTATTATTATTATTATTACTTCAAGTACTAAATACTATACCTCTCATTCATTCATTCAATGGTAATCGTACATACTCTATGTTAATTGTTCCTTTTCCCACTGTTTATTCCCACTTGCATTTTTTTTTTTCCCAAAAGGATAACAACATTGTCTCCAAAAAAATATTACCCAAGTAATACTAACAATTTATTTCGAATGTGAATGTTAGTGACGATCGTTGCTTCGAATCCTGCTGGGTTCCAGAAAACTATTTACTTTTGTAGAAGTAATATCATTCGGACTCTTGTCTTTATGATGTGTAATACACGAGGATAGGCCTCGCAAAATCATGTTCTTTGTAAGATTTGGTGTTGGAGCATGGAAGTTGAAATTCCTTTGAAGGTAGAATGGTCATTTTGTATAAGCGGCACCCGTAGGACGGGGTGAGGGAGATTTGGGGAGCAGATATTTTCACGCAAAAAATGATGAAGGCACCCAATAAGTGGTGACGACTGTACTATTATTTTTTTTTTTGACAATTTTCATTATTTATTAAAAATTTAAAATGTCTCTTTTTTTTCTTTACCTTCTTCTTCTGTACTTCCTCTTTCTTCCAATCTCTCTTCTCTTTCTCTGATGACCCTACTCCCCTAACCTCTCCTCGTGCTATTTGGATTTTTTTCTAAAATTTTTAAATACTTTTATCACATTTTTGAGTGTTTTAATCATAAGGTGCCTTCATAGTTGTTTTGGGCGGAAAAACCGCTTCGGGAGATTTAGCATGCTTTCCCTCTCGAAATTGGTGGTCGCCCTTGCCTTGGGTTCTTCCCTGTTACGGCAAGCTGCGGCTGCATGCATGGGGGGAGTGACCATAATGACAGATTTGCCCCTCAGATTACAAACCTTGTTTTGGTTGTTGTTGTGTGTGTGTGTGTGTGTTCATAATCGGCCTCCCCTCGTTGGATGTTGGTCAGCCGTTTCTCCAAAAGTTTATCATACACAATGTGTTCATTAATGTCTCTTTTCATAGGATAGGATTCTTTCTCTCTAAGTTGGATTTTGGACTTGGATTCTGGAATTTTCCATCATTTTCTCTCGCTCCTTTCCCGTTGCGTGCCAGGTGTGCGATGGCTGTTTAGCGTCATCGCGTGAGGCTGGAATGACCGTTTTGCCCCCAGGGGATCGAGTGAGCCCACAGGCAAAACGGTAATTTCACACCGTGCGTCCCTTTTGGGCTTGTTGGTACTTCGGGCTTTTCCTGGCCGATGGTTTTCTTAGAAAGTGAGGGGAAGTGATTTAATTATGACTTCCTTTTCGGCCTTTCTAATTTCCATGGGTTGTATTGGGCCCAATGGTAATTTCGTGTAGGGAGAGAGGAGATAAAAGCTTAATAGACGAGTTGTTTAACTCATCAGAAAAAATAGTGCAGAGATCAGAGTCCAAAAGGAGCGAAGACACAGTCCACAACATGCCAAAACAGAGGCCAGCCAACTGCCCGGTCGACCGGCATGCACAGCGTGCACAGCAGCAGCTCGATCGACCATCCGGTCAATCGAAGCAAGGCACGGTCGACCGGAGCGGTCGACCAACTGTCATGTAACAACTTTCTGTTGGCGATTGTCGACCGACCAGTCAACCGAAGGAAAGGGTCAGTCGGCCGACTGTCGGATCTGCTTGTCCTATAAGAATTCAAATTCTGATCCGGAGTCGAATCTAATTGTGCTTTCTTAAAACTCCGGGACTCTCTAGTTATAAATAAAGGGATAGAGCCTCAATGAATTGTAAACCCGAAAACTCGGAACCTATAATTGATTGTTGAATCAATAAGATCTCTTTCTCCCTTACCCCCGAGGACGTAGACAAATTGCGGAACCTCGTTAAATATTGAGTTTGGATTTCTCTCTTATTTAATTGTTCTTATCTTTTGGGTACTTCTCTGGTGCATCTCTCTCTGTTGATTGGGATTTCTCATTGGTTGTTGCACCCGCGCGTGCAACAGTTCGTAACTAATTATTTACATAAAAAGAAAAACAAGAAAATATTTTTATTAATTAGGCGTAACGTACGAAATTAATGTAGTTGGGTCTGGTGGAGAAATTTTCAACCAGCCCATCCGAACGATTATAACATTTGCTGGCCTGTTTCTGTTAGTAAAATGATGACAAAGCCTCTCACATGTTTTTTTTTTAACATTTACAAACATGGAAGAAAAAAAAGAAAGTGTTTATTAATTATCAAAACAGTGACATCCTAAAAATTATAACATTTGCTGGTTTTGGTCTGTAATAAATGATGACAAACCCCATCACATAATTCTCCCCCCCCCCCCTCTCTCTCTGTTCCTGCTTGAAAATAATTGTCTTTTTGCATCCATATGGATGGAAGTTTGTGTTGATGACCTACTGCTGCAACAATGGAGTGGGGGGTGCTGGGTTTAGGGTTTCAATGGCTGTGTCTTCTTGTGTTACTTGCTCCAATAGATTTTGCATGGCTCCAAAAGGCACAATGATGGTAATAACAATAATGAGCAGCACTCAAGTGGAGCACTTGATAAGCATTTGTCCCCAGATGTCAACTAGGCCCCTTGTATCTCTTTTCCTCCCTCCATCATCTCTTCCCTCAGTGAGGGGCAATGCAGTCAGTTGACCAACACTTCCATGGAATTGGGATGAAAGTGTATAGAAACATAGTTTTTTGTGAAGAGAGGATCTCTTGATTTAGCAAAAGTGTAGAGAAGTGAGAAGGTTGGAAAGTACAGGTAGGATCCTGTCTCAAACATCTCTTTTTGCTTGCCAAGGGAAACAGAAGCAAACTTGAGATGGGAGCGTGCTGTTTCTGTGAAACAATTCATTGGTGGAAGGCTGTGGAAGGGGAAACATAATCCCACCTCGTGAGAGGCAAAAAGGAAAGAGAGGATCGCAGTTGTAGGGAGTCATCAATTTCTTTGCTTAATGACTCCCCCCACACTCATGATGAACAAACAAGAAAGTGGTCTTGAACATCAACTTTTATTATTAGATCTACGTAAAATCTGAATTCGATACGAGAATGTTTTACCTGGGTCTGAATCCTGACACCAAAGACCACAAATAGCTTCAACAACAGGAGAGAGGGGAGAGGGCAGGGAGACTGTGAGGCCACGGGCTTGCACAAAGCGCGAATAATAGAGCCACGCCTGAAAACACAGCAACAAATCACATGGTTCAGACTTTTGGGAAGCACTCACTGTTGAGCTATGGAGGTACCATCATCAGCAAAAGAGCTCAATAAACAGAGAAGAGGAAGTAAATTATGCACACGGCCAAAAGAGAATGATTCACGCCATCACAACATTTCAGCCCTCCAGTGGACCGAGCAGGAAAGCAACATCCCTTCAGCAGTGAAGAGTATGGGAGCGTATATTGTCACCCCGAAGAATATCTTACAAGTGTGTCATTAAATTTTTTTTTTTTTTGACAATTTTAGCCTTATAGAAAATCTAAAATTCCTTTCTTCTTCTCTTTTTTTTCTCTCCGCCCGTCCTCCTCCTCCTCCTCCTCCTCCGGCGACGTCACCTCCCACTTCACCCCCCCCCACCCCCCCCCCCCCCCCCCCCCCCAAACACCAAAAAAAGCCTCCCGCCCCGCACACACCCTTCACAGTTGTTCGGTCAGATCCGACCGAACAGTAAGGGGGAGGGAGTGGTGGGGGTTCGCCGGGAGGTCAGGGTTCGACGGCGAGGGGAGAGGTCGAGTGGTCGACAGCACGAGAGGGAAAGGATGAGAAGGAGAAGAATTATTTTTTTTTTAAGGTGTCTTTATTAAATTTGTGGGTGTCTTGATCACAAGGGTGCGTTCGTCATTTTTGAGAGTGGCAATATCCGCTTCCTAAGAGAACCAACCCACCATCGCGCGCATCAGTCCAATTTTTGGGAGCAACGTTCAAATACTGAAAACAAATAGTCTTTGCCTACCATTAGAATCAATCATTATCAAAGAGTCTTGGGGCCCGGATTCAACGCAACTTGATGGCATCATTTGAGAGAGTCTGAGAGAGAGAGAGAGAGAGAGTATACGAGAAGCAACAGGTGAAGATGGAAAAGAGGCTGCACGTGGATGAGCTGCAATGCAAATAAACTGAGCACCGTAGAAATCTCATCAACCTCGCCGCTCAGGGATCTCGACTCTGAAAACTCTTTCTGCTGCCATCGCAAGTTCAACAGCATCGGGCATGCTAACTGTCCAGTTGCGAGCATTTTCACATATCTGCAGTTGGAGTGAGCTGTCAAAATAAGAAATGACCCAACCATTCGCATATTCATAAACTTGGGAAAATGCATATTCTGCACATATGAAAATTCAAAAGTTTTATTTATATTATCACATAAATAAAAGAAAATGAATATGTACCATATGTGTATATATCACAATTACGGGTGAGGATGGGCCGGGCCGACATTTGATCCGAACTGAATTGGGTCTTCTTTGAGCCAGCCCAAACTTGAACTGGACGTTGTGTTGACCCGCCCAAATAATGTCCAGTTTCACTTGGGCCACGCATGGGCTTTCTGGCCCAGCACGTTAATAAAAATATATAGTAGCTCACAAATACCAAACAGTGGTAATTCGAAATTACGAAATTCATTTATGAATAGAGAGGATGAAACTCCCAAATACAATCACATATAATTTTCATAACAAACTTCATTTTATTACAATTACAAACCTGCAAAAAGGATAAACAGAAGCAAAATAACAATCACTTAATACCACTTAAACAACACAAAGATCAGGCCAGTGAGATCTCCACCATCATTCCCATCTCTCCCCTACCATCACAGAAGCAGGGTAAGATCGAGTTCGTATTATTGTTCTCCTCCATTATCTCATTCCTCTTGCGCATAATAATTACGGAAGCTCTGCAAGCTCGGTATGTTCAATCCTCTACAAAAATAGTAAGAATGACCACGAGTTACCAAAGAATCTAGGGTGATGACATCGAACACTAGCAATGTAGTATGGATGATAGCTCATGGGGTTACATAGAGCAATGTAATATTGAGAAGGATCAGCAAGTTGTCCTCAATCGCATGCAGATTTCTTCCAGTGGGCATCCTAGTGACCGCAGAAAGCTTGGGAGCAGTCGAACTCCTTATTGCAGAATCTGCAGGCATAAACACTTGGGAACAGTCGATTTGGGCAGTGCAACAAGGGCATTTAGCCTTCAACCTCTGCTCTTGATCTTCGCCGCAGCCTAACACAGAAACATTGTCAGTGAGAACACCCGAAACACAATACTGAAACTAAAAGAACGCAGAAAAAGCACAAAGTGTATCACCTGAAACATTAGAAAAGGAGTACTGCTGTTGGCTTTAAAATTTCTTACTATTTGTGTGTACATATTTGTTATGGGTAATTCCTAAGAAATTAATTCACACACTAAAATAATGAAGTGGGTATAAACAAATCACAGAAAAAACCAAGGCAAACACCGTGAGTTACGTGGAAACTCGAATGGGAGAAAACCACAGAGAGAGCAAGGAGAATTCCACTATAATTGTAACACTCGTTCCCCAAATACGTACTTAGATACGTATTCAGATTTTTCGATCATATTTTTCGATTTACTTTTCGTAATTGTTTTTGTTTTGTGATTATTTATGTGATTGTTTTGCATTAGATTCTGATTCGTGGATTCGGAGCCAGCCTTAGTCTAAAATGGAGACCCGATCCTAGTATATTGCTCGATTTGGTCTTTGCGGTAATCAGATTTGACCGGTTTCAGTTTCAAACATCGTTTTCTACTATTTTATAATTTTTTAAATTTTTCTGAATTAAATCTTCAAAACCGGTGTCGACCAGTGCTGGTGATCAATTCTCGAATTTTTAACGCTGTTGAATTTCAAGAAAAGGCTTTCACTTTATTTCTTAAAATCACATTTTCTATCTAAATGCATTTTTTGATATTTTTCTGAATTTATCAAAATATCATCAGTTTTAAAATCGGCTAGTATCGTTGGTTGATTTCAGAATTTTAGTTTACAATCGGAGTTGAATTTCTGAATTCCGATTTCACATTGCTTCTTAAAATCATATTTCTCATTTAATGCATTTTTTGAGATTTTTCAAAAATTATTAAAATCCGGCCGAACCAGTGTAGACCGGTATCAACGGTTGACTCCAGGATTTTTAATTTGAAACCGGGATTTTATTTCTGAAAACTGATTTTGTATTATTCCTCAAGATGATATTTTCTACCTCTGGGTATTTTGGAGATTTTTCTAGATTAGTCGATATTTCCCAACATTATTAAAATACTATTATTTTTAGGAATCTTTCATTTCTTTCTTCCTTTTCTTTCTTCTTTTCATTTTCTCCCCAACCCACGCGTACCACCTGTGCCATCCCCATCACCCACACCCCTTCATTAACTCCCCCTCCCATCACTTCCTTTCAATCTCTCTTTTCTTTTTCCTTTTCCTTCTCTTTCTCCTCCCTCTTCCTCTTTTCCTTCTTCTTCCCCGGGCCAACGCAGCCAGCGGCAGCATCCCCGAATCCTCCTCCCAAATTCTCTCTCTCCCTCTCAAACTCTATTTCTCTTTCTCAATTTCTTTTCCCTTTCTCTTCCTCTCTCTCCCCTACTCCTCAATTTCCCCTTACTCCCTCTGTCCAAGGAACAGCCACCACGACCCGATCAAGCGCTACCACCCTCCTCCAGCAAGCACCCACGGCCGGCGAGCCACCACTACCACAAGCTTCGGCCATCATCAACACCACCAACACCAACATCTACTTCAATGTCCACCATCAACCTCACCGTCTCCTTCCTCCAAGCCACCACCGACCTCACCACCATCACCGCCGACCACCTCTCCCCTCTGGCGCCATCTTCACCACCCCAGCCACCACCACAACCTCCACCTCCTCCATCTCCCAAAACAACCACCAACCTCCTTCCTCTACAAATTCACCAAACACAACTCCACCTTCACCTCCTCTCTCTATTTCCCCCACATTTTGGCCAGCCAACTCAGGCTGGGGGCCACCATTGGGCCGGCGCAGCTGGCCCTACAAAAGCCACGGCCAGGCCAGAGGGCCTGGCCGTGAGCAACAGGGGGCAACAGCCCCCCTCTTTTTGTTGCCCCCCTCATTTCTCTCCCCTTAGTTTTCCCTCTCCCTCTCCTGCTCTCTCTCTCTCTTCTCTCTTACAGCCTCTCCTCTCTCTTACTCTCTCTATATATTAATATATATTGGTTACACGTACGTTCACGTGTTTTGGGATTTTCGGGATTTGCGCTGTTTTTCAAAGATTTTAGGCGAATGTTCTCGCCTTTTCTGGGTTTCCCCACTTTGACGGGTGATTATATTATATTCGTGTAAATTGTGTAATTCTGAGACTTTGTGTATTGGTATATCCGTATTAGTGTTGTGTTTGTGTCATTGTGGGTATGGATACTGTGGACATGGGTACTGTAGCAGTGTGATGTATTGTATCGATGTGACAAGTGCTTGTAATAGTGTAGTTAATACCTGTACTCATATATACTGCTTATGATGTGCCATAATATTGTCTTATATCATGTGTGGTCAACCCTTCGTGGTCGCTTAGCCTCCGAGCTCTCTACTCGGCCTTCTGGTCCACTCAGCCTCCGGGCTTATCCATTCCACGGTAGTTTAGTTATTATCACGTTGATATGTATGCTCATATGGTACTAACATCTCGTGCAGGTACTATACCCAGCCTCGGGTTGCGTTCAGCCCGGGCTTTCTATACCCAACCTTCAGGTTACGTTCAGCCTCCAGGCTCTTTTGCTCCGCTTGGCAAGCGAGCCTAGCACTCAACGCTCTATCGCTAACTCCGTCCGAGTATAGTTACACCGCGAGCAATTACTATACGTTATTGTGGCTTTGCTGCGAGCAGTAACTACACCGGGCATGATAGCGTTTAGCGTTGTGCATTAGCTTCGCTCCAGCTTGCTTAGCCCCGCTTGATTATTCGCTTATATACTCACTTACCTTTTTCCTGTCTTGCTCAACCTCCTGTTTTCCCACTCTACGGATAATTTAGTTACAACCTGATATATGCGTGTGTTTCGTACTAACACTTCTGTGAGTATCTACTTGGCCTCCCGGCCACAGGTTACTCACTCACTCCCTCGAAAGAGGAGTGCGTTCAAACCGTCAGGTCTGAAAAATACCTAGAGGGGGGGTGAATAGGTGTGATTGCTAATCTTAAAAATTTTAACTCTCTAAATGCGGAACCTAAAACAAGTGAGGCTCAACTTAGTACAATTCAACAAGTGTAGCCGAATTCCTCTTGCGAGGCTCTGGACTAAACTCTTGATTCCCCTTGATATGGGTTGAGGCGCTATGTGAAGCTCTTGTTGGATGAGTACGGGATTGGCACACACAAGTATGAAATGGATGATATGAAGAATGATGCAAACACAATGATATATGGCAAGAATTACAAGCAAGCAAATAGTAGCACAAGAGATTTAAACAATATCACAAGTATGCAATAGAAAGCAATAAGGAACTATTGAAAAGTAAAGCAAGAATTGGACGCAAAGGCAATCGCAAACAAAGTGATTTGTTTCGAGGTTCGAGCCACCGCTCTATTCCCCGCCTTCACCTCCGTGAAGGGTTTCCACTATCCACCGAGGACGCCTTTACAATTTGGTCTACCGAAGACCGAGCACCGAGCTCCACCGAGTACAAAGGACCTCTACCGAAGAGGTTGCTCCACAAGGAAAGGATTACAAGAACAAAGTGATCACAACAAGATCACTACACTTTTTCTCAAACTCTTTTACAAACACTCTCACTTCTATTACAACTTCACTATAGAATGAGTATAGGATTTTTGGCTCTATGAAGTGTGGTGAGAAAAACTTCAGTTGTAGAGTGATATTAGTAATCAAACACAACTGAAAAACAAGCTCAAAAAGAATTGGAATGAAAGCTTTAAACTCTTTTCTTTTCTCTTTTGAAAACAACACAAACTTGAGGATTTTTCTTGGTAATGTGCAAGAGAGACTTCTCCTCTATTTATAGGGTTAGAAAATAGGTTAAAAACAATTTCTTTACACCTAATTTGACCTGCAAAAGTTCCCCAACAACTCTCCAAAAATCTGTTAAAGCTGAAAACAAAAACAGTTTTTCAGAATAGCCCAAAGAGGAAAGAGCCGTTAGGCTATAGCAGGCTTGGCGGTCGACCGGTCCGGTCGACCGCAAGCCCAGCTGCAAAGAGCCGTTGGCTCTCGGTCGACCGGTCCGGTCGACCGTCCCAAAAGAGGAAACACAGTTTCCTTCTTCCGGTCGACCGGTCCGGTCGACCGAAAAAACCTGTGAGCAATTTGCTCTCCGTCGGTCGACCGGTCCGGTCGACCGACAGACATGCACAAACAGTGCATGTCCAGACACATCGCCGGTCGACCGGGCCGGTCGGCCGGAGTTGCCTGAAACAGAAAACTGGGCTGGTTTGAGTTAGAAAAATTTTGAGAAATATTTTTAAAAATACATATAGCTAAGTATTATGCAGAAAATAGTTTATACACATGTTTTATACAAGATTTTCAAGATATAAAGCTTTTGGTACATGTATATATAAACTAAGGCATAAGACTTAGAAATAACCATTTTCGAAACATAGGAAATATATGAAACAAGTGTGTGTGCAAATCCTAGAACCAAATTTCATATACTCAAACTTTAACATTCTATTTCTTACAATGATTCTAAGGACTTCAAGATCTTCAATAGGCTTCTTCATATGATCTTCAACACTTGTTCCTTGAGCCAATTGGAGTTGACTTGAGTCCAAATCCTTGTATTTGTGAGAGAAGACTTCTAGAATGAATAGAAACCTGAAACACACTTAAACAACAAATATTATTAGTACAAATAACTAATATGTTTTGTAATCATCAAAATACACTAATCATGGGTGATTGTAACCTTGGGCCAACAAGGTCTTCTAGCTACGCCTGGTAGGCAGACCTAGCGCTCAGTGCTTCACTGTTAACTCCGTTCGAGCCCCAGTTACGCTGTGAGCGCGGCTTCGCCCAACGCGGTAAACCAGCTTTCATACGCTCACTCTGTCGTATGTGTTTAGCCGTGCCACGAGCGATAACCACGCCGAACGTGATGACATCTAGTATTGTACTTAGCTCTACTCCAGCTTGTTTAGCTTCACTTGAGTGTACGCTTGCTTGCATGCCCGCTTGTCTATTTATTAATTCAACTATTATTCTTTCCTTAATGATTGTGAAGAGTTTGAAACCATAACTTGTACTGTTTTCTAAAACTGTATCGTTTTCCTGTACTCGTACCGATCTCCTGTATCAGTACCTTTTTCTTGTATCGTATCGATCCCCTGTATCAGTACTGTTTTCCTATATTGAAATATATGATAATGATATCTACTATGCTATTACTTAACATATGACTCCTGCATGCTATCACCTAACCACTGCATATTATCACCTGACACCTATTTGATATCACTTATCACCGGCCACCTGACACCTTACTGCTTACCTTGTGATTATCATATTTCGGGAATCCTGTCTTACTGTCTTGTATTATAAGTACTCCTATAAGTCCTGAACCTGCCCTGCTCTTGTTATTCCCATAAATATGATAATTACATAATAATAAACTATAAAAAGGACTACTTATACCGAGTAAGGGGGAAACTGATGGATTTCAAGCAGTGAATATATTTACAATGATATTAGGCATGTTGTGCAACTCCAACTTCCGGACCTACCCGAGGGCCTCCAGGTGTCCAAGGGGAGCGCTGACTCCCTACTCCTGATACATTCCTGAATGGGCATACAATAAGACGCACTTTCCTCTTTGTCTAGTGGCAGGTTCCCGGTCAGCACCAGAACATCTTGGGTCGTGGTCCCTGGTATGTACATAACTCATTGGTCTCATCATCAGTTTCCAATGACAACCACGGCTTACTCATATATGGATATATGTGTGCTGGAACGCAAAGGCACATACCTAGATATACAGGTAGTATGAGTAATAATAATAAAGTGTTAATCAATAATTCGTTGTGTTGTTTTGCAATTCGGGTTGTATACACTCAGATTATGATGACATGAGATAAAGGTATATATATGAGGGTTTCCTTGTTTTGATTATTCCTTCGATGTACTTATCTCATGAAGCCGTAAACTAGGGTTTGTACCGCTGGTTTTGCCATATTTGCTTTCATCGGGTTTTAATTCAGATTTCTGATTTTATTATTATATTATATCTGTTTACATCCTGCCTTAGCATTGTGTTCTATTCCACCAGTCTCCTGCTTTAATCATATTATATCATGCATACTCCCTGCTCGATATTATTACTATTTCTTCACCTGCTCCTGTATGCCTATGCTCACGACACGGTTTTCAATGTACGCTTTTGATTCAAATTTATCGATACACGTGCGCTTGACCCTGTACGCCACTTGGCATTCGTAACACCACTCGTTAGGGAGTTCTGACTCCCCTGGATCCTCATGTCCAGATCCTGGAGCTTAGAGTTGGTGAATTCATCATGTTGATTTGAGTGACGCAGCGAAAGCGTAGTGGATCAACGGAAGACCGTCTGAAGCCTTATCCTTCCAGCCTCCCTGCTTGTCTCCTGAGTTTTCCTTTTGTAATTCTGGAGTATCTTTTGTACTGTTCATTATTGTATATCTCTTTATATTCTCGCGTTTGCACCTATCAGGTGATGTAATATTCTTGTAATATTATGTCACGTCTGTAATAACTTTGTAATTGTATTCATATGTTAGAATGTATAAAGCACCACGTACTTTCGTACTCTAATCTTGCCTGTAATGATGCTTAGCGTATATATGTGAGGGTATTTCTGACTTGCCTATATACGTCGCAGTAACATCTCTGTACCCGCAGGATCAGGGCGCTACAATAATAATCGTAATTACAATAGGGTTCTCTGATGTGCTAAGAGTTTCTGAATTCAAATGATCGTCATCCTCCACATTGGAAGGGATTTTTACTTTATACATGTCTCTCTTGATAAGACTGCAAAGTTCAGCTCTGTTTAAACTCTGACCACTTATCACAGAGGCAGTTAGAGCTGAACACCAAGTTTAAACTGATTGAGCGAGAGTCCATCTTATCTAGTAGCATGCATCTAATTGCAGATGTGGTTGATTTGTTCCCGAACTATAACTACCTATTTCAAATGGAGATTTGGCTTAGAGATAGGGATGCCTGTAACTGACTTTATCTTCTCATCCTATCAACACGAACCGCTCGGTGTTTGAATCAATCGAGGACTCCCGCTTGGAGGTTCTGGAAGCGACCACATGTCGCTTGCCTGTTTGGTGCTTGAAGGACACGTGGTGTGATCTCGAAGAGATCGAAAACTGACCACTACAGATGTCCTCTCTGCTCTCTTCTCTTTGGAGGTCAGGAACTCTCCCTCGGGAGTTATAAGTTTTTTAGGGATTCTAATAGAGAGGGAAGCAGGCAGTGTTTTAAATGTCGGTCGACATTTCCGAAATATTAGCTGATATTTCATTTCAAGCCTCACCGCCATGACATTCCCACCCTCATTTGAAATGGTGTTTTAGAAAATGTCGGCCGACATTTCGGAAAAAAACTCAATATGTTGGTTGGTCTCGAAAGTTAGAATAATCAAGAAATTTCTACAATAAGTTAGTAAGTGTATGTAAATGTTAAGATAAGTATGCCTATCGTAAACATATTTATGTAGTTTTACACCAGTTGTGTAATGTATAACCTTGATAAGAATTTTAAAATTACATTATTTAAGACAGCTAGGATATGTATTTGTTACTCGTCATGACGACCGAAATTTACTGGATGGCCCCGAAATATCTCCGAAATCTGACATCTGATTACGACATTCGACATTTTCTCGATATCCGACATTTAAAACACTAAGAGCAAATAGAGAAGGGTATTTTGGAAATGAACTCAGGTTACTTGTCACGTCAGATTGTCTTATAATGACGTGTAGCTCTACAGGTTGGCAGAGCCTTAAATGTGCGTCACATTTGCTGCTGCGTCGGTCAATTAACTGTCAATTTTCATAAAGTCACGGCGTTCGAGGAAGGTGCAGCGTATCTGGTGCGGCCGTTTCGCTCTAAACCATCGCAACATGTATATGTCGCTCATCGAGTGGCTCTTCGTCCTGTTTGGGGATTAGAATTCCGAGCGATTAACACTTGGGCTTCTTTTCTCTCTATAAATAGGGTAGAAATCTTCATGAGAGATTTGAGCTGCTTATGGAGAGTTCCTTACTGTTAAAATCTTGCACTGTTCTGCAGGTGGCGATACTTCGTTCGGTGGAGGGGGGAGAGAGAGAGGATGGTAATGGATGTTGCACTCCTGATGTTCAGGAATCCGTTTGTCAGAGTTTTGGTTCTTGTATGGGCTCGTCAAGCAATTTCGGTTTTTGTGACGGGGCCCAGCTGTCAGGAGGGACATGAAATGTTCAAACTTCTACTTGATTTGCACGTCTGGACTCTGCAAGAACAGACCGGGCAGAAGTTGGGATTTAAGCCCCATTTCTTTCCTTGCAGCGAACATAGAGCAAGGAGCATAAGGGCATCTGATGGCGGTTCTAATCCCTGGGGCTGGCCGTCAATGCTCTTATTGGATGCCGGTGCTTTGGTTGCCTCCGCTCCTAAGTTCACTCTTGGAGTCAAGGTCTTGTCATCGGTACCCTCCTCACCTTGCAGGCTTCAGTATGCAGTTTGGGACGCAGTTTTCCTTATTGGTGACTTCAGGGAGTTCTTGACATCGTCACTCATCTGGTCTGGTGGATTGTTTGCTTAGGAATTATCACCAGGATGCCACTGGTGACACGACACTGAGCACCTCCGCTTTCTCTCCAGAAGAACACATTCATGCAAAATCAGAGCTTGTATTTGTCTCTCTTGTTAGATATATCCATACTTGTACCAGAATGGATGTAATTAAAAAAACTCTATAATAAAGCAGAGAATTTTTAACACAAGTACTGTTTGGATCTTGCCTTGTTTGAGATTTGACTTGTTGTCTGCTCGGGGAGCCATTTTTTGTTCCGAAGCATTTGTAATGATTTGGAATATAGTTTCTGAACGTGATTCGTTCCCCATTGGTACCTACGAATGTTTACCTGAGTGGGGAAGCTCTTAGATTCGAAGTTGTGTTGTCATATTGATCCAAAGTAGACTGTCGACTCGTCGGGGGACCATCTGGGTGGGTCCATTATAGGCCGACTCTCAGCAAATAATGTGAGCGAATCTCGATCTTTCAGGAGGCCCCCTAAGGGGTCACCGTCAGGGTGAAGGCCCGTATAGGCTGTTGACCTGCTCGGGCAGCCATCGGGTATATCCCATTATTCAAGGTGGGCCAGCATCCATCTTTTCGGAGGCCCCTTGAAGGGTCGTCGTCCGGGTGAAGATCCGTAAAGGCTGTTGACCTGCTCGGGCAGCCATCAGATTATCTGTCGCTATAAGCTAGGTCCGAGCATCCAACATGGGCGAGCCTCCATCTTTTCAGAAGCCCCCAAAGGGTCGCCGTCAGGGTGAAGACCATTATAGGCGGTTGACCTTCTCGGGTGGCCATCAGGGTATATCTCATTATAAGCTGACTCCGAGCATCCAATGTGAGCGAGCCTACATCTTTCAGGAGGCCCCCGAGGGGTAGTCGTCAGGGTAAACTCATATAGGCTATTGACATGCTCAGGCGAACATCAGGGTATATCCCATTATAGGCTGGCCCCAAGCATCTAACGTGGGCAAGCCTCCATCTTTTAGGAGGCCCCCCGAAGAGTTGTCGTTAGGGTGAAGACCTGTATAGGCAGTTAACCTGCTCGGGCAGCCATCAGAGTATATCCTATTATAGGCGAGCTCCGAGCATCCAATGTGGGTGTGCCTCTATCTTTTCGGAGGCCCCCCGAAGGGTCGCCGTCAGGATGAAGATCCGTATATGCGGTTGACCTGCTCGGGCGGCCATCAGGGTATATAGGCTGGCTCCGAGCTTCCAACATGGGCGAGCCTCCATCTTTCCGGTGTCCCCAAGGGTTGCCTTCAGGGTGAAGACATGTATAGGCTGTTGACCTACTCGGGCGGCCATCAAGGTATATCCTGTTATAGGTTGGCTCCGAGCATCCAACGTAGATGGGCATCCAACTTTCCTAAGGCCCCTGAGGGGTCGCCGTCAGGGTGAAGAGCCGTATAGACGTTGGCAAGTTAGGGCTGCCATCAGAGTATATCCCATTATAAGCTGGCTCTGAGCATCCAACGTGGGCGAGCCTCCATCTTTCTGGAGGCCCCTCGAAGGGTCACCGTCTGGGTGAAGACCAGTATAGGCGGTTGACCTGCTCGAACGGCCATCAGGGTATATCTCATTATAGGCTGGCTCCAAGAATCTAACGTGGACGAGCTCCATCTTTTAGGAGGCCCTCGAGGGGTCATTGTCAAAGTGAAGACCTGTATAGGCCGTTGACCTACTCGGGCGGCCATGAAGGTATATCCCATTATAAGCTGGCTCTGAGCCTCCATCATTCAGGAGGCCTCCCGAAGGATGACTGTCAGGGTAAAGACCTGTATAGGTGGTTGACCTGCTCGGGCGGCCATCAGGGTATATCCCATTATAGGCTGGCTCCGAGCATCCACAATAGCGAGCCTTCAACCTTCAGAGACCCCCGAAGGGTTGCCGTCATGATGAAGACCCGCATAGGCAGTTAACCTGGTCGGGCGACTATCAGGGTATATCCCATCATATTCGAGCATCTAACATGAGCGAACCTCCACCTTTCAGGAGGCCCACCGAAGGGTCGTCTTCAGGGTGAAGGCATGTACAGGCGGTTGACCTGCTCGGGCGGCCATCAGGGCATATCTCATTATAGGCTGGCTTCGAGCATCCAAACATGGGCAGCCTCCATCTTTCAGGAGGCCCACAGAAGGGTCGCCGCTAGGGTGAAGACCAGTATAGGCGGTTGACCTGCTCGGGCGGCTATGAGTACATATCCCATTATACGCTGACTTCGAGCATCAAATGTGGGTGAGCCCCCATTTTTCATGAGGCCCCCCCCAATAGTCACCGTAAAGGTGAAGACTCGTATAGGCTGTTAACTTGGTCGGGAGGCCATCAGGGTATATCCCATTATAGGATGACTCTGAGCATCCAACGTGGGCGAGCCTCCATTTTACAGGAGCCCCCAGAAGGGTCGCTGTCAGGGTGAAGACCCGTATAGGATGTTGACCTGGTCGAGCGGCCATCAAGGAGGCTCCCTAGGCGGTAGAGACTGTGCAAGATGCTCGAGACAGATATCAAGTTTGGGTGAAACGCGATCAAGGTAGCAAAAAATGCTCTTTTCATTGAATGTTATATGACTTCCACAAAATATCGCTTCAAATGAAAAGAGTTCTATTGCTTATTGAGTTAGTTCCCATCCTGATCGGCCAAGTACGACTCCTAGCCTCCCCAAGCGACGATGATATAGGGACCCTCCCAGTTGGGCCCCAGCTTTCTGTAACACCCCGTTCCCGGAATATCTACTCAAATATGTGTTCTGATTCTCTGATCATATTTTTCTATTTTCTCCCCATATTTATTCTTATTTTATGATTATTTATATTATCGTTTGGTATCAGATCCTGATTTTTAGACTCAGAGTCAACCCTAGTCAGAACTGGGGACCCGACACCAGTATAATGCTTGATTTGGCCTTTTGAAGTCAGATTTGACCGATTCTAATTTCAAATCTGTTTTCTAATATTTTATATTTTTCATGATTTTCTGAAATTTTACAAAATCTTTAAAATCGGTATCGACTGGTGTCACCGATCTCAGAGTTTTAATTTACAAATGAAGTTAAATTTTTTAAATCTGCTTTCAAATTATTCATCAGGATCGCATTTTCTATCTTAACACAGTTTTAGAGATTTTTTTGAATTTATCAAAATTCGACCGAATTTGGTGTCTACCAGATCGCCGATAGATTCCAGGATTTTTAATTTGAAAATGAGATTAGATTTCTTAAATTTGATTTTACCATGTTCCTTAGTATGTTATCTTCTATTTTATAGAATTTTTGAAAAATTTCCTGGTTACTCGAAATTTACCCATTATAATATTATTTTATAATTGATTCTTTCCTTCCTTTCTTTTCTTCTCTTTTTTTCCTCCACCTGGCTCCCCACCCACGTGTTGCCGTCACCATCAGCTGCCAACTCCTTTTTCCCATCACCTTCTCTCTCTTTCTCCATCTCTCTTTATCTCCCACTTCATATTTTCATTTCTCTTACTCTTTCTCTATCTTTTCTCTTCTTCCCCTCTCCCTCACTTCCACCTGCAGCCCACGCCAAACCAGCGGCGTCACCACAGCTGGCGCCCCCTCCGGCCGCCTCCTCCCACCACCAGCCGCTCCAACGTCCACCTCATGTCCAAATCCATCGCCAACAACTACATCAACATCATCTTCACCACCATCACCTCCTTCCCTCCTCTTCCACCATGGTCGACCACTATCATCACCACCTAGGGCCAGCCATCACCTCCCCATCTCCTCCTCAACCACCACCACTTCATCATCTCCTCCCTCCACCTCCATTTCTTCCATTTCAATCACCATACAACTCCACCATCACCATCTCTTTCCACCACATCCTCCCACTTCACAACCACCAAACCCACCCACCACCTCAGTCTTCCCTCCACCACCATCTACACACCACCCTCACACCATCTACCACAACAACACCACCCACCACTACACTACCTCCCCACCTCCTCCCCTGGGGTCCAGACCGCCGCCGTGCCCCCTGGCAGTCGACCAGGCCGCCGCCCTCCTCTAGGAGGCCAACTCCGGCCAAGTCCTCCCCCCCTCTCCTTTTCTATTTTCTTCTCCTCTTTCCTTTCTCTGTTTTTGTACAGAGCTCTCTCTTTCTCTCTCTCATTCCTCTCTCTCTTTACTCCCTTTCTAATCTGGTTATTTCTCTCTGCCATCCTCTCTCGCTCTCTCACTCCAAGTCTCTCTCTTTTCTCTCTCCTCATTCTCTCATTTCACGCGCGTGCACGTGTAGTCAGTATTCCCGGATTCCACAGAGTTCCTCGGAGTTTCTACCAAATTCCGGTTATAGGCGAGTACACTTTCCCATGTGCATGCCGCATGTATGCTGCCTGTATTGGTTGTGTATTTGGTGTCGTACTTTGGTGGGTGATTATGAGAATTGGTTGTACCTATGTAGTTGGTGGTCGTATTGGTGTATCAAGTGTCTTTGTATCTGTGTGATGATTACAACTGGAGTAGATTCTTGTATATATGCTTGTGATTGTACTAACAATGGTGCAGGTTGCAGGTAAAGTCCTCGTGCGAACCTACCTGATAGTAGCGGCGTCGGAGAGACCACTTCTCGGGCTACCCAATGGGTACCATTTCCTGCACCCTTATGGGTTTAGTGGTAGCTTTGGAAGGGTGATTTTGCCCACTCAGCCCTCGGGCTAGACTATCCAATAGACTTTGGTCTTATACCTTCAGGTTTCGTGGTAGCCCCGCCGCGAGGTTGACCGATTTACAGTTCTCCTGTTTATATGTGTGCTTGTGTGGTACTAACATTTTTCTACAGATACACATTTGGCCCTTGACCCTATGACCCTCAGGGCGCTTAGACCTTATGGTCTCTCGTATGCCCACACCCAAAAGTAGGGGTGGCAATTGGGTCGGGTCTTAAATGGGTCGACCCATAATCGGGTCGGGTCGGGTCGACCCGACCCATTTATTTATATGGGTCAAAAATCCAAACCCAAACCCGACCCAGTATTATGTGGGTCGACCCGACCCGACCCATTTGACCCATTTAACTAAATGGGTCGGCCGGGTCGGGTCGACCCGTTAGCGGTAAATGTTTTGTAGGAACCTTATTCTTGCATTCTATAAGTAGATGACAGTGGCATAATGTTGGTTTCAATAAGTTAAAAATTATAAAATCATGTATATCAAATGCAATGCTTCTTATTCTCTGAAATAAAGGTGAAAGTATTAGTAAGATTGAGACAAACTCAGGGATTGTTTATGCAATATAATTTTGTTTATTTATGAGAATGTAGTTAAAATTAAGGGGCTTTAGGTTTTTCATAGAAGATTGTGCAATGTGTATGGTGTATTGGATTTTGATGAAGAAAGGATGGAGAGCTAAATTATGAAGTCCCTGAGCGGAAATGATAAATGATTCCCAAAAAAAATCTCTGGATCAAAAATATAAAAAGGTAAATGGGTCTTAGCGGGTCTTAGCGGGTTTGGTGGGTTTGGGTCGACCCGACCCATTTATTAATCGGGTCTGGTGGGTCGACCCGATTACGACCCAAACCCGTATAGCTCAAACCCATACCCACTTACTCTGGGTCGGGTCGGGTCGGGTCTGAATTGCCCCCTACCCAAAAGGGGGTGCGCTGGACCCTCTGGGTCTCTCTTTTACTCCACCTGGTAGGCGAGTTTAGCGCTCAGTGCTTCACCACTAACTCCGTTCGAGTGTAATTACGCCGTGAGCGCGGCTTCGTCACGGGTGATACGGAGCGTTTTACATGCCACCACACGCGTGCATTAGCTATACCGCGAGCACTAACCACACTGAGCGTGATGGCGTCTAGCGCTGTACGCTAGCTTCGCTTCAGCCTTGCTCAGCTCTGCTTGTTTGTGCGTGTAGTTATAATGCTGCTTTTATATTGTTTAATATGGTTGTGAAGAGTTTAAAATATTTAATTATATATTTTTGGTATCATATCATCTAACCTGTTAATTACTCGATATCTGATATCCGACACTTGACATGCTATTACTTGACACTTGAAACCGACATGTCAACACCTGACTCATGATTATCACCTTTTACGGGGACTTAACACTGATATCTTGTGCGCTCCTGAGATCAGCTCCTGTTATCATATTCGTGCTAATCCCCGTAAACTAATCTTCACGGACATAATTGTAATAATTGGACAACTTGTACCGCAATGAGAGAAACTGATGGTTTTAATTTGTATGTCATTATAATGGTTCTATGTTTCGCAATTAAACTTCGATTCTATCTGAGTGCCACCAGGTGTTTCGATGGGGTGTACTCGGACCCCTTTCCAAATTCCATCCATCCAGGGCATACAAATAAGACCCTTAGGAAACCCTAAAAATCAAAGAGGAAGAGAGGGCAAGAGGAATGAAGAAATCTCAAATCTAAGATCTATTTTAAGATCCATCATTCAGAAGTGATGAAAATCGGACAGCTCAGATTTACTAGTATTTATTCAGATTTAGAATTTAAATTTGATTAAATTTAATTGAGATTTAGGAGTTATTTGAATCTAGATTTGGTTAGATTTGATGTTATCAATAATTGCACGTATGACGCACGTATTGTAGGCTATATATTACAATGTAATGGACTTTAAGATTTTGAATGATGATTTGAATGAAATTTATGAAGCAATTTGTTCTTGGTATTAATTTTAATCTCATAGATTAAATCATAGGCAGTAGCCAAGATTTCACGTAGCGACCTATGATCATATATCTTTCCCAATTTCACCAAAATCCCACCACAAACCCAAATCACCCCTCCGACCCATATCAATTTGGTATCAAAGCCGAATTTTCTACTCTCTTCTCACCCATCTTCTTCTGTCTAGTGAAAAAGAAATCACAAGAGGAGAGAAAAAAGAGAAAAACATTAAAAAAATTTATGTTTTGTGACTTCCCTGATCACCACCCTAATCTTTATCCTTCGACTGACAAGCACCGCCTTCGTTACCGTCTCAACTCCATCATCTTACTCTTCATCTTCGATGACCTCCGCCTTCATTGACATCCTCCTCCAGCACCACCGACTGCCCCCACCATATTCGCTTCTTCCTCTGATCGTCCTCGTCGCCTCCCCACCATTAACGACAACCACCGCAGATCCCTCGTCTTTACCAATCGACTTCATAGTCCAGTGCCGTCTTCAGTCACCGCCTCCATCGTCGTCTTCGTCTTCGTCGCAAGTTGTCTTCCTTCCTCTTCATTCATCTGCCCTCCTGACCTCACCGCCGACGTCCTCTGATCATCGTGCCATTTGCCACTGCTACCTAAAGCTCGAGCCTCAAGGCCTACCTATCAAAGATGACGAGGGGTGAACGGGTTGCAGGTTTCCATTCTCCAAACCCGAATTCAAATTTGAACTGCGTTTAAGTTGTAAACCAGATAAGGACCCAACCCGAGGCGAGGCGAATCCGAATTGCTAAGCCGCCAGAATCTGAATTGCTAAGCCGCCAGAGCCGCTAAGGAGCGTCAACGACTAATTGCTGACGTCATCGGCTCGTGGAGCCGACCTGAGCCGACTCTGAGACGTGAAGCCGGCCTGAGCCGTCGGCTCTGATCCAGCTCTCCGAGCTGACACTAATACTAGCTAAGCCGACACTGACATCATCGGCTACCTGAGCCGCACTGTTCACTAAAACAGCATAGTTTTGTTCCGAAGTCTGTTTCCAACCCATTCAGAGTCTGATTCGAGTTCCATCAGAAGCGTTGATGCGTGACTGAATCATGGAACCACTGAAAAGATTTCACGACAGTTGGATTGAAGATCTGACCTCCATGAGCCTGTGTTTGGTACTGGTACCGTTTCAGCAATAGAAGATCAGTGTTTCAGGCCCCATTTTCAGTTCGAGTTGCCGATATTCTTGGGTAACTTTTGATCATTAAACACTGAATTTCCTTCATGGGCTTTACTTTTGTGGTAGATACATAAATACTAATGTTGATGACAAGGTTGTTGAACAGGATATTTATGCGGTTATCCCGTATTTTCTGAGTTCTAATGATCAAATTGAGTATCAAAAGTGAGAAAATGATCTTGAAGAATTCTTTAGTAATTTAATTCTGACAACTGAGTAAAAGTATTATTGTGCCCAAATGAAGTTGGTTGGACAGACTTATTGATAGTGGAAAGACAATCATTTCAATGGTCAATGTTGGTTTGTCTTACAAGATCATCTTCGTACTATGTATGTTGCACACCTTATTTATGTATATGAGATAGATTGCGAAGAGCCTAATGTTGAGCATGAACCTGAGCTCGAGAAGCCACAATTTAGCGACCTAGTCGCTGAATATAAGTAGATCCTAGCTGATGTGGGAAAGCTTGATTCAGATCCAGAGCTTACAGTCCTCATCAAGCCAGAAAATGTTAATAGATCCAAAAGCTGTTAATGAGCCAGAACCAGAAGTTATTGCTGAGTTGGTACCACTACAAGAAGAGATGTCATCCCAGCCGACAGAAGTTGAAGAGCTTCCAATTAATACTCTTGTGGAAGTTCTAGTGGAGCCCACCATGGAGCTAGTGTTGTCTTAGATAGCTATACCTTTGAGATCACCTGACGTCTATGACCCATTGCAAATCTTTCTACAAGAGAAAAGTTCACAGGAGATCAGTCTATTCATGGTGCAAAGTGTAGTTCATTCAGTATCCATCATGGGGAATTCGCATATGTTTGATACTTGTGCATTGCTCGAGTTGACATCCTTTAAAGCAAATGTGTCACGAAAGCCAGGTCTACCCCCACCATCTTGGTTTAGCCATGACACATCAGCATTGATTCCCTAACCACCACCTTGACATGATTAAGGATTTGTGATGTGATTCAACCCGGTTGTGTTTGCCTTACTACTTACCACTATCTTCACTGGAGATGAATACTTTCAACCCAAGGAGAATGATAGAAATCAGATGGCTCAAATTTATAGTATTTATTCAGATTTAGAATTTAGATTTGATTAGATTTGATTGAGATTTATGAGTTACTTGAATCTAGATTTGATTAGATTTGATGTTATCAATAATTGCATGTATGGTGCACGTATTGTAGGTTATATATAGCCATGTAGTGGACTTTGAGATTTTAAATGATGATTTGAATTATATTTATGAAGCTATTTGTTTTTGGTATTGATTTTAATCCTATGAAGAATTATAGGCAGTAAAACCAAGATCTGGATTGTGATCCGTGATTAAATCTCTTTCCCAATTCCACCAAAATCCCACCACAAACCCTAATCACCCTTCCGTCCCACATCAAGAAGCCACGAAACAAACTAGAGAGATCGATGGAGTTCACGGCGGGAGAGGCGGTGGCACAAAGAGGAGAGGGCGTCATTGATTTGGGAAAGCTAAGAGAGGGGGCGTCGTTGATTTGGGAAAGATGAGAGCGAGAGAGGGGTGTCATAGATTTAGGGAAGAAGAAAGTGAGGGGGGCGTGACGAGAGCGAGAGAGGGGCGTCATTTTGGAAAGACGAGCGAGAGAGAGAGAGAGAGATATTGCCCTAAATGAGTATGATTCCAGGCGGGTTTCAGGCTGAATAGGAAGGTTGTGGGTGATACCCACATTTGACTCGAAAATATTTCAAATGGGCATGCCCGATTATACAGTTGGATCATATGGGCGGGGCTTCAGCCCGGATATTTCGGGCCAGGTCGATTGGTCCACGTGCTAGCCCGACACAATCTCATCCTTATTTGCAATGTAACATCTATCCACATAATGAAATTAGCACCAACCTCCCACCTTCATATTTATTTATAAAAAACTTTATGAGATTAATATTCTAATTTTACATATCTTTATCAAAATCTTAATTGCATTGAGATTATAATTTGATGAGTTTCTTTTAAATTACAGATGACCCCTAGTAACATATTTATATTTATTAATGTTCTGTCCAAACACGATTTTAGAGCATCTTAATATGTCTCATCAAATTATATTAATAGCATACATGTAATTTTTCGGATGGGAAAAACAGAGAACTAAATAGTTAATAATAGAAATTTTGAAAATAATTAAAAGAGCACCATCCAACTAAGCTTCCAAACTAAAGAACTAATGAATTCTATAAATTTTGGGAGGTTTCCATAAAATAAGGAATTTATAAAAGCATGCCAAATGCGGTTAAATGAACTTTGTTTTAGAAAACCATCTTTTTTTATGAAATTTTATTAGGTTAAGATTTTAGTTAATTATTTTTATTTTTCAAAATTACACATTGTTGATGAGTTTTTCTCAATGGATTGAGCTTCTAATTAGATTATCTCTATTTATATTTTACATTTGATAAGCCTGATTTATATTTTTATTTAAATTATTTATTTGAATAAATTTTATGAAATCTTTTCAAGTGTGCCCTTTATAGTTGTACGTATAGGGGGTGGTTTATTAGAGTCACAGTACAGTATCAGTATCAGCCACTAAATTTTAGTATCAATATTGTCAATGTCAACAATATCGGTCCTAGTGTCAACCGATATTATAGGGCTAATATCATATTGGAGTTCTCAAAATCTGATATGATATTTTTATATATATCGAAATCCACCGATATTTGAAACCATACTTTAGGGGTATTGTTATTTCTAAAAATGGGGCAAAGTTAATTAATTTGAATTATTGATGATTGAATATGAATAGCTTTCATTATATTTCTTGTTATTCGAGTAGAGTTATATTTGGATAAGGAACTAAAATTATTACTTTTTTGTTATTTTTTTTGTCTCCAAAGGACAAACATGTCCCTCCTTAAAATATCTAACTATAGACAATTACTAAAATACCTATTTAGGGAGAAAAGAAGAGGGCATGGCTCTAAACTAAATTTTCCAAGTATGCTTGAAGATCATAGATTTACTTAGCAAGAAAGCCCACATTACACTGCGGATGAAATTTGCTCTAGATTATAGGTTAACTTTAGATTATTCAACTTTTTTTACTTCCTTTCACTAATATTACAAACAATGGTATCAATTTGTATGTCTTTATAATGTTTCTATGTTGCGTAACTACACTTCGATTCTATCTTAGTGCCACCAGGTATTTCGGTGGGGTGTATTGGCACCCCTTTCCAAATTCCATCCATCCACAGCATTCAAAGAAGACCCTTACGACTTAGCGGTCGGTTACGGACTCCAGTACTGGATGCTCCTGAGGCCGTTGTCCCGGGTTTGCACAGGACTCATTATAAACATGATACATTGATCCCATCAGTTTCCAATAACAAGCCTCATTTTACTCATATGTGGATGTATGTGTACAGAGACGCTGGGACACATAATTAAGCATGCAGGTCGGACGAGTAATAATAATATAATAACAACATGCTTCTAACATCTGACAAGTGATATACTTGATCTATGCTTATAAGACATGTGATACAACACATCACCCTGCCCCTAATATTACTAATTGCAAAACAATAATAATCTCAGGAACGGGTGTCATTGAGTCACTCTCTCGTTCGGATAATGGTATCCACGTATCAAAGCCTGAATGTGTTCTATTGAATTGCAGACTCCAGAGTGAATAACCAGTGGTATATGACACTGGAAGAAAGTGGCTAGAATAACAGGCGACACTGGTTGCTATTATTGTACAATTAAGTTATCCGGCTCACCATCTGTGTATGATATCTATGATACTGTGTTGAATCACCTGACTTGCTTATATTTGGGTTTTCATACAGTTTTCTTATCCTTGGGGTAACTCAGGTTGGGCACACTAGATGATGATGACATGGGGTATATGGTATATTTATAAGAGGATTTTCCTATTCGGATTATTCCCTCGACGTATAATCTAATAAATCAAAGTCTGAGCTTGTATAACTAATTTTTGCCCACACTTATATTTGGCATATTACATGATGTCTCATTGCACACTTGGTATGCCTATGCTCACGACACAGCTTTCGATACATGCTTTCTTTATTCGGATTTATCGTTATACGTATGCTTATTTGATTCTGAATTTTCTATTGATTCTTTGATTTCTATTTAAGCTTAAGCTTACTGGTCATGGTCTATACTTGCGTGCCTGAATCACGTCACTATAATCCTGTACATGTGTGCTTGCCTGAGCACGCCACCCAATTTCATTTTACGTACCCGTTGGGTTATTTTCTGACAATTATGAACCTACATGTCCAGATTTCAGAGCTCAAACCGTGGTGACCCCTCCCGTGGAGTTTCTTTGCGCAGCGAAAGCGTTGTGGATCAGCAGCGTTTGTCAGTAGCTCATTTCCTCCGGCCCCCTCTTGATCGGCTCGTGAGATTCTTATTTTGTTACTCGTGAGCATTTTCCAATTTTTTATATTATAAATCGTACTTTTGCACTTCTTGGTGATGTAATATTAAATCACGTTCCGTGATAACAGTGTACTAGTACTATTTTGTTGGAATGCATATTAACACTGTGCTTCCACACTCTGATTCTTTTTTGTACTGATGCTTAGCATATATATGTGAGGGTATATTTGCTCTGCATATGTACGTAGTAGTAGCATCTCCGTATCGGCGGGATCGGGGCGTTACACTTTCCTTGATCCTTCTGTCGCATGCTCTGAATCACGTGCTTCACAACAAGATCTTCGATTTGTTCCCGCAACTTCACCTACTTGTGGTGTGCGAACCGGATTTGTTGTTGATAGGCCGCAATGCAGAATTGGGCATGTTGTCGTCTTCCTTCCGAGTGATCGAGCATCAGGCAGAGTATGGCGTCGTTCTGGTCTTGGACCACTCCTTCCACTTGGAGTGTCGGCATGCTGATGTCGACAGGGATGATCGCTTATGTTCCGTATGCCAACGAAAACGGGATTTCGCTGGTCAAGACACGTTTGGTGGCCCTGTAAGGCCAGAGTACTCCAGGGAGTTTCTCCGCCTATTTGCCTTTAGCTTTGTCGGAATTTTGCACAGATTGTGGAGGATGGTGCAGTTGTTGATTCCAATTGGACCATTGCCTTGAGAATAATAGTGTAAGGAGAATCGATGTGTGATCTTGTACTTAGCACAGAAACTGGCCACTTGTTTGCGAGCAAAGTTCGTTTCTTGTTAGAGATGATAGTGGAGGAGAGCCTGAAGCAGCACACTATGTTCTACCAGAGAAACTTGACAATTTGTTGTCCGGTGACCTCAAAGAGTGGCATTGCCTCAATCTATTTGGTGAAATAGTCGATTGATACCAGTACGAATCGCAACTGGGATTGTGGTTGGAGGAGCGGCCCGACTACATCCAGTCTCCATTGCATGAAGAGCCAAAGGTTGTGTAAGGTGTGGAGGTTGATACTCGGCCTATTTGATGTTGGAGCAAACATCTGACATTGCGGGCACTTCTTCACATAATCCTTGGCGTCATCGAACATCTTGGGCCAATAATACCCTTGATTGATGACCTAGTGGTCGAGGGAGCGACCACTAACATGATTCCAACAATCGCCATCGTGAATTTCCTGCATCACTTTTCGAGCTTCGTCTGAACCGAAACATCTTAGATACGGGTCGGAGAGGAAACTAGAGTAGAATTTCTTGTATAGGGTGTCACCAAGGATAGTGTACCTGGTGGCCAAGTGTTGGAGCTTTCGTGCCTTTATCCTGTCATCGAAAAGTGTTTCGTCCTTTAGGTAGGCGATGATGAGGTCCATCCACTCTGGTGAGGTATCAAGGCGTAGGACCTCTCCGGCTGGTTGTTGGACGCTCAGATTGGCGATGTGCTCGACGGGAATTTCACGCCTGAATTGGAACTCCGTGGCTGCCCCCAGGTTGGCGAGTGAGTCGGCGTGATTATTTTCAAACCTAGGGACCCACTTGAAGTCGCGTCGGGGGATTTTAGATTTCAATTTGAGAACGAGTTGTAGGTACTTCTCCATCCGAGAATCTCTTGCGACGTATTCAACACTGACTTGGTTGACTACTAATGAGTCACACTGAACTTCGAGCCCCGTGACCCCAAGGGTGATGGCCGCTAGGAAGCCCGCTAGAACTGCCTCATACTCAGTTTCATTGTTGGAAGCAGAAAATCCGAGGGTGAAGGACTGTTCCATGATGGATCCTTCCGGAGTGGTGAAGACAATCTCGATGTCTACCCGTTGCTGTTTTGAAGCTCCGTCACATTCAGGATCCACCCTTCTACAGGGTCAGCGTGCTCTGTAGCCCCGGGGTGAAATCAGTGGTAAAGTCAGCTAGGACCTGGCCTTTGGTCATTGTCCTTGGCTTGTATCTGACTCCGTAGGATATCAGTTCCGAAGCCCATTTTGAAATTCTCCTGGTTGCTTTTGGGTTCTCCTCGACGATTCTCAAGGGGTGCTCAGTGAGGACTGTGATCAGGAAGGTTTGGAAATAATGCTTAAGCTTCCTCGAGATAATGAAGAGGGCAAGCACTAACTTCTCTAGATTTTGGTGTCTGGTATGTGGATCGTTCATGGTTGACATAATACACCGACTTTTGGACGCCTTCGTCTTCCCGAACCAGGGCTCCGCTCACAGCTGACTCCGAGACAGCGAGGTAAAGATATGGCGTCTCTCCGAGGAGGGTTTTGATAGCAGGGGTGGGGAGGCCATATACCTCTTCAGTCCTTGGAGAGATGTGTCGCATTCCTTGTTCTAGCGAAAATCGGCTTCATTCTTCTTCAAGGATTGGAAGAAAGGCATGTATTTGTTTGTGAATCGGCTGATGAACCGATAGAGGGCTGTGAGACGTCCGTTACGCATTTGGACCTCCTTTACATATGTGGGCGACTTCATGTTCATAATTGCGGATATCTGGTCAAGGTCGGTCTCAATGCCCAGTTGAGTAACCAGATATCCCAAGAATTTCCCGAAGGTCACCCTACATGTGCACTTCTCGGGGTCACCTTGCATTGCCTAAGGAGATCAAAGGCTTTGTTAAAATGCTGGAGGTGATCCGTGTGTTGTACACTTTTCACCAACATATAGTCGATGTATACCTCCAGGGTGCTCCCGATCAAGTTTTTTAAGACTTTATTAACCATTCGTTGGAAAGTAGCCCCCACTTGCTTGAGTCCGAAGGGCACCACCTGCAGCAGTAGATTCTCCGGCCAGCAGTGAAGGTTATTTTGTCTTCATCTGGTGGGTGCATCTTGATCTGATTATAGCCTGAATAAGCGTCCATGAAGCTAAAGAGCTCGTGGCCTGTTGTCGCCTCTGCTAGTTGATCTATCCTCGAAAGAGGATACCTGTCCTTCGAGTAAGCTTCATTGAGGTTGGTAAAAGTCGATGCAGACTGTCCACTTCCCATTATTTTTCTTCACAAGAACAAGATTAGAGAGCCAATCGGGATAGAACGTCTCTTGGACGCTTGAAGTAGGCGGTCGACTTCGTCGCTGATGGTGCAACTCCTTTCTTCGTTCATCCTCCTAAGCTTCTTCTTTACTTCCCTTGATGGATTCGGTAGCACACCTGGCTCGCTAGTGGATAGCGTAGGAATTGTGACTCGAATTTTCCTCAGGGGTAACTGTGGCTTCGGCTTCTCGACCTCCGGTCTCTGTCTCGGGGGTGACTGCATGCGGCCTGGATTGCCTCTTCTATCTGAATGTATTTCTGCACCCGGACAAGGATATCCCCCATCTTGGTGACGTCGTTCTTCACCAGATGTTTGTAAAAAGGGATGGTGACTTGCAACCCACTTATGAAGGTGACAGCGGCTATGTTCTTATTACAGTTGCAAATCAGGGCCATCTGGCTCTAGAAGTAGTTGACGTAGTTCTTCATATTCTTCCTGGATTTCATCTTGACCATAAGGAGATGATTGTTGTTCCTCTGAAATTCCCTCCGAGAAGCAAATCGATTGTAGAATGCATCGGTCACATCATGAAAATTCCAAAGTGAATTTCTTGAGAGCGAGTAAAACCAATGGTATGCAACCCCCTTGAGGCTGGACGAATGCTCGACAGATGAGAAGGTCGTCGTGAGCGTAAAACATCATTTTGTCCTCGTACTGGCGGAGATGTAGGAGGGGGTCGGAGGTTCCCGAATAGTAGTCGAAGGTCGGCATCACGAACTTCTTGGGGAAGCGGAGCGTGGTTATTTCCTTGACAATAGTGAGTCGGAGGGTCTCAGCCCATTGTACTCTATCCCCTTCGGAAACTGCTGACTCGCTTGGTTGAACCGCTCCTGGACCAGGTCTGCGGTGTCCTCTATGTAGGGGAACTTTGGGGTTCGGGAACGCTCGGAGTTCTCGGAATCCTTATAGTCTTCGTAGGTCTCCGACCGGTTGCGCATCGAGCTTCTGGTGGAGTGCGCTGATTCTCAAGTACGCGACGGTGGCGAGGGAGTGAGCGTATTTCCTTCTGCAGCAGTGGAGGACCACGACTTCCGCAGTGTCTCGATTTGTTTACGCAGCCGTGTCTGGATACAGGATGCTGCTTATTTTTAACGAGCAGCCGCCTCGCGGAGTCAGATCATCTCTGTTTGATGGTCCTCCATCTGCTTCCACATAGTGGAAAGCATCTGGAGGAGTTGTTCACCGTTGGGCTGGGGCTCATGTTCGACGGCTTGCATCCCCCGTGGCGATGCAGAGTTTGAATGAAATCATCGACATCGGAGATGTGGACGTCGGATAGGTTGCGCCGGTGGTCCACAGGCTCAGGCGCTTCAATAGTTTTCCCTTTTCCTTTCGGAGCGGCGGGGGCAGCGGTTATAGCCTGAGCGATATTCTTCCTTGATGGAGCCATATCGATCGTGCGAGGCTGTTTAAAGAAAAGGTTAAGATATTGGATGAGGAGAGATCCTGAGTACTGATGAGTTCGGTGATGGCTATGTTGCAGGTTGGTGGAGGTGGCGCACACGATAAGAGAGAGGGACAGTGGTGGGGATTGTGATTGGTGTTGTTCTCTTTTTTTTTCTTTTTGTTTTTGGGCTGCATCACGACAAGAGACAGAGAATGAGAGAAAGGGAAGAGAAAATGATGCACACATGTGAGGGTTGGTCACATTCGAAGAAAGGGAATTGGATGTGATTTTTGGATGGAAGGGGATTGGATCCTTCTTTTGTTTTGATTTTTTTTTTTTTTGTTGGCTTTATATTGTGGACGCAGTTGGGGGAACACAGGGCTGCAGAATTATAAGGCTTGGGTTTGTATGGTTTTTTCGTATTTTGTTTAGAAAAGGAGATTTGTAAGAAGTAGGATTTTGGATTAGAGATAGGATTTGTAATTTGGATTTGAGAGAGGAAGATAAAATAGTGGGGATAACTAGGATAAGGCATCACACTCAAAATCCTATCTTGAAAAAGAGTTTCACACTCAAATCTCATAATCAAATTTTCAAATAGAAAATCTAACATTTTCATTAATCAATCTTCATTCTTTACAACTTATTAGACCTTTGCGTTTATAGGCTTACAAACTGAGGACTTTCTCTGCGTAGTCGATGTGGGACTAAAAAAGGAGAAATACAAAGCTAAAATAAAGAGAATAACATCGACTCAAATAAAGAAAAATACAGACTCCAATTGACTGAAACAATTCGAACAGTGGCGCTCTTTGAATGCCCGCATCAGAGATTATTGCACACTAAATCACTAATATCTTGCATATTTTTAAACAAAATAAATATAATAAGATTCATTTTATGATCAAGAAGTCAGTTTAGGTTCTCTTCTTTATTCTTTTTCTGAAATGTGCAGCAAGTCTAAGCAAATTAACCTAGTTAATAATGACTACAGTCAATGATCACTCTTCAAAGAGCATGAAGAATGCATAAGGAAAATATTGAAAAGTATTATATCATCCCATAACCAGAGTTAATTATCAGGTATGGGCGGAAAAGCAATTTAAATATTATTGTGGCCAGTTTTGCAGAGTTAACAAATGATGCAAAATTAGCTGTTAACAAATGATCAAACTTTCTACGTGGATTTACCATAGCAAGTACTCGAGTTCTGAAAGATGTCACGTGAAGCTGGAAAAGGAAATACTAGGGTCTGCGTAAAAATACCTGTCATAACTCCTATCAGAGTTAGGGTCCTTCCGATCAACCTCAAGATCCTGGAAAATAGCCACTTTATTACTGGCTTTGTATCTACTGACAACAAGCTCCCTCTCTGCGCCCCTATTTCTATCCATCTGTTTCCACCTATAGAAGTGTCACTTAAATCCCTTGGAAGATTAAATTCAGGTTCTTGGTCAAAAGATGGTTCATCCCTCAAACGAGCGGTGGCAGGATGCTGTCTTACGTGTTTCACTCAGCTTCTGTGTTTGTCATTGTGCTAATGCCAGTGCTGCTGAATATCCAAGCATGTGCTTTGTCATACTCTTCTTTCCTTTCTTCAATGCTTTTTACACTGCTGGACTTGGAGGATTGGAATTTGAACCGCAAATAGTTTGCGAACTTCTCTGTGGCCTCTGCTTAATTGCAACCTTGATAGCATCTTTTGTTTCTTCCTGTTGTAGATTGACAGGAATGTCCGCAAGACGAACTGGAGGGAGTTTGCAGCAGGAAGTCTTGCGAAGCACGATTCAGGAACCAGACCAAACAGGCAGAATGCTGTCTGGCATGGCAATTGACTGCAGACAATAGTGTTGAGCAACACAGTGTGCTGCCCACCGGAGACAGGAGGTTGGAAGGTCTTCAAATTTCAGCTCTTGTCGTGTAGGATCATGAATGAACTTTACGATATCTTGCTCCATACGCAAAACTGAACATATAGACATTTATTAGAAAGAAAGAGATGTTATATGGGAGTTGCCATAAAGATAAATGAACTGCTTCTAACAAGTCTGTTTCCCTTCATTGGAGATTATATGCAGAGTAAAACCATACATCAAATTAATATAATTTCAGGCATGACATATCAAGACTAGCATTTGTACATGAGTTATTAAGGAACTAATCAAATCACCAAGGTTTAATATACATAACAGAGAACATCATGTAGCTGCAAACTATCCAAAATTTACAAGTATAAATTTCACACTACGACACACCATGTCATATGCTGACGTTATATGTTTCTAAGGTGATATGCAATATAGTTTTGACGAGGAAGTAGCATTCTTTCACTCTGTTTCCATTCTCATCCTCTCCTTTTCTTTTTTCTTCCTTCTGTCTCTCTTCTGTTTCTCCAAATTATCTTCCCCTCCCTAACTTCACTGTTGTCAGTCCAAATCCTAAAACAAAGTGTCAACATGTAGGGCACGGAGTCATGTCTAATACACAGCCATGAATACTAGGTGGTATGTCCCCAAATCGTAGGATAACATCAAGTTTGTCCCAGAATTATACTTTATACATTCAAACTAAAGGCCCTGAGGTCAAGGGGATATCAAACCATTGTATAAATGAATTCCCAAAATCAAAACCCAATAGATTAGTACTGTTTCAAACAGTTGAGGCCCCTTGGTCCCAGCTCCGAATGCGCATATGACCATGTGTACTCCCTGATGATGAAAGACAACATACAGGTGGCCAAAAATCACTCGTCATGAAGACAACCAGCGATAACATATAACATAATATTCAATTGAAGTGCAATGAACAGCCCCAAACTATGTTCTCCTACTACCGGTAATGTAAGCTTCAGGTGTTCAACAAAATAACCTCATTGTGACCTCCCAAACTGGCATAGACTCCATAAATACCCAAGGTGATCTTAATTGACACTCGTAATACACGATTCTTCTTCAAATGCACGCATTTACTTGTATTATAAGATTTGAAGGTCCACTGTAAGACTATTAGAGTTTGTAAGTTAATCATTATGCATCACAAATAAATGAATACGTGAGCAATTTTTCCATCAATTAAAGAGATCATAGATTTGCCAATTACGATCTCAAGCTCAGTACACTTACCGGAAAGGCGCTCCCTTTGAAAGCCTCTCTAAGGAACTAATCGACTTGCCTCGAATCATCCGAAACCAATCCGCCGCTCGCCGGCGCCGCTGCCTCGAAGATCTACAATGGTGACGGCGACGGGTCAGTTGCCTTCTGGGACGACGAGATGATCAGCCTCCTCATGCTCTAGTCCAAATCCGCCGACTCTAATGAATCGGCAGAGCCCTCCATGGCGTCTCGTGAAGGAGATCCTCTAGGATTTGGGGATTGAGAGAGACCCTAACCCTAGTTAGGAAGAGGACCATCAGAAAAATTGAGGGAGAAGAAGGAATCGGGGGTGGAATTGAGATGGGAAAGGAATATTTTATTTACAGAACTGGAAGTTTACGCGGCTGCAAGTGGAGAGTCCACGTGGGCGTTTGGCTCCCCTGGGAGCTGTTTGTTTTGCATAAAAAGTTGTAAAATATTGTCATTAATACAATTTCTTACTTACAATTTTATATTATCAATTAGAAGCTTTAAAAGTTACGTGAATGTAACTCATTTACAATCATAAAAAAATTTATTAATTACGAATTACGACCAATTACGATAATCAAATATATCCTAAATATATATTTAGGGACTACTTGGATTGAATTAAAAAAACAGTGATTTCTAAGTTTCTATCACATCACCAAAGAATTCAAGTAGGATCACTGTGCAAGAATTCTTGTAGCTATAGTAATGCCGTTAGGTTTCTTTGGTGATGTGATAGTTTCACAGAAATTAATCTTTTTGAATTTAATTTAAACAACCCATATTTTTTTCTCCATCGCTGTGAAATCAAAAGTGAGTTTTCGATGAGAACCCAACTCATCATGAATTTTTTTCCAAGAGAGATGAACCAACCAGTTGAAAACTCGTTGATGTAGAAGATGCTACAATATTTTCATAAGAGGCTTTTCCTCCCAACAAACAGGTCCTTAATGGGAAAAAGTCATATCAAACACACAATTTAATATAAGAATTTACATCTATTTATTTCAATAATTCACTCATATTAGTTAATTAATGATCCAAACCGTAGATTGGAACATACACGTTCTATAACTAGTAAACTGAAAATTATGTCAGGTTAAACTTATCGAACAAATAAATAATCACCAACCATTCAATCTTAGATTATGAAATGCATAAACTTAGAAACAATGCTCGTGATTTGAAAGCAACATTTATCTTAGCACACAGAGATCGGAATCAACTATTTATTATGGTTCAAATTGAGAATAGAGATTGATCACCAACCGAGATGTCCACTGAGATTACCATTCTTAGAATTGAGATTAGATAAGAGAATACTTTTCTGATACATATCTTACACAAATTTTAAAAAAATAAAAAACTTTTTACAATGTAATGCAAAGTTAACAATTCTAAAATTTGAGGCAAAAATATTACGAACAAGAAGCAAATCTACGAAAAACAAAAACACACAGAAACAAACAGAAAGAAAGAAGTACAAGTGCCAAGGGGTTCAATAACTATGTCAAGCCTGGTGTCTAACGAAAACATACAACAAATACAGGGGGGAAGGAATTTTAGGGACGACGAAAAACCCAGAGCCATCAGAAAACTCTACAGTCACCAAACTCGGGGTGAAGCAAAAATTTACAAAGAGTCATAAACAAAGTCTCTCTTCGAGAGCTAAATGTAGCTGAAAAGCATCATTGTGAACTGATTGATCTCACATGTAGAAACACAAAAATCAAAAAAATAATAACAATAATTATAGTAACAAAGGCTTTGCTGCTTCTGCCCCTACAAATATAGCATCCCCGAGCAAATCAAAGAATCCAAAGTAGTATCTCTATACTTCTCAGAAAAGCTCTTCAGAATTCAACTTATTCCAAGCTTCCTGTGTCATGAAAAAAACCATACATAAGGAAATTAGCCATCATATTGCACAAGAAACCACGACGATACTTTGCCATATTTCAATATTGCTCAACCACTGAGTTTATTGTTTTCTGCTTGAAAGTTTTGGTCATATCAGATGTGTATTAAATGTTTGCTTATGATTATATGGAAAGAATACCCAGTTTCAATCAAAACAAGTATGGGACAGTGGACAGAGGTTACAGACATTCACAAACTCAGCTTTTAAACCCAATGTACCAGTAGCCTAGCAGATTAAATAGTCCTCTATGTCGCTCCAACTCAAACGGAAGAATACAATCCATCTTAACTTCATTGAACCCAATTTAACCTAGCTTCGCGCAAACCCAAGTGTCACCACATGCAAAGAAATAAATGCAGAAAGTGATAGGAAAACACCAACCAGTCTCTGCTATAAACAAGCGATTGACCGGACCCTAATCATTGAAGTCAAGCTCTGAAACCTTCTGAGTTTCCCATGAGACATGACACCACAATTGGTGAAGCAGTGTATGATGCACCTAACTTGAGATCCTAGCAACAGGAAATGCTGCAACTCAAGCAACATTCCGACCATATGAATGTTGCAAGCCTGCAACTCAAGCAGCTTATTTAACTTCTGGGATGAGGATATTAACAAATCATCATGCGTTGGAAATTTAAATGGTCCAAGCTCCAAAGTCATTCCGGCTATCAGCTTCTTGAGATATGGTGGTTGCTTGAGTTGGTAACTCAAGTGGCTGCCCACAAACCAAACAGCAGATCTGCTTGAGTTACCGCAACTTATGGAGCAGCTGTTTGAGTTGCCACACACTAACCAACCCTTTGTCACAAGAACAAATCTAGAGGTCAAGTAACAGCAGTTCAACTGTCAGATGGCTAATTTTTGGTTGCTTCAACTTTGACATCCACGAAAACTGATGTTATCTCCAGCGGGGAAGGGGAAAAAAAGGAAGGGGGACCAAAAATCAATAACCTGCTTCACCATAAGGGCTAACCAAACATTTTTTGCCATTATAAATTCACAATATCAACTAATCTTGTCACATATTAAATGGTGAAACGGTTTTACCTTAGGATGGTGCATTTTTCACATGAAAGGGAGAGGAGGGGGGGGGGGGGTGGGGGAATCTAGTTACACATATTTGGAATAGTACTTCTTACACAGTTTCACAATTAAATCCTAAAAAGTACTCCACTTCCTACCACTAATGATTAAATCTAACCAAAATGTGCTATAACCATATACTAGCATCTCTCTCAACTACTGAGGATGTCAATCGACATCAGAATCAAGATATCCTTCAACTTACAATGACAATTCTGCCATTAGAATACCTTTAGGTGGAGGACCTTGTAAGTGATTCTTGCTAATTGTGGAACAAAATTTAGGGGGTATTTGCAGAAATTGGACGAACTAACTTTAATAGAAAAGGCAAGATGCAATTGTGAGAGAGAATACCAAAAGTTTAAGTTCCAACATCTTTTTCCATCAGATAGAAAGCTCCCCGGCCCGTTAGGATCAACTGGCATATTCGCAAGAGGAGCTAAGCATCATAGCACCAGGAGATTCAATATGAACTTTCACTAACCTCTATTGTTCCCAGTCTCAACATGAGCTTACATTCACTACCAAAAGATAAAACATTTGCCCATAGGTTCAGCATACTAATGTTCAGAAAACCACTCAAAAATACAACTATGCAAAAGTAGGATGGTGTTTGTCATGACAACATCATGAACATTGTACAAACAACAATGGCCCGCAAAGTCGCAAACACACATGAGTTTCTCAAACTAGGCTCTAGGTGACTACTGTGAGTCATACACTGAGTACATACACGAGATCCCAGTACAACAAACCCTAAAGCTGCTTCACAAAGCATTATTCCGCAGACCCTAAAAAAGGAACTCTTCACATTTATTGTCAATGTGTCATCATTCATCATTCAAGCCTTCACTTATCAAAATAGGGTCAGCTAGAGATCACAATTTAAGGTCACGATCCCAACTGAGTACATCCACGAGATCCCAGTACAACAAACCCTAAAGCTGCTTCACAAAGCATTATTCCACGGACCCTAAAAAAGGAACTCTTCACATTTATTGTCAATGTGTCATCATACATCATTCAAGCCTTCTCTTATCAAAATAGGGTGCTAGAAATCACAATTTTAAGGTCACGATCCCAACAGTAGAGCTGAACAAGATTTCAGTGAGCTGTCATTTGTCAAATCTGATACGAATAATCAAGATTCTAATTGGAGCCAACTTCCCAGTCAAGGTCACTAGACAAGAAGGGCCTTCACTAGGACCTAAAAGTAAACATACTCATTTTGGTTATGGAGATTAAGATTATGCATCTGAGGCTTCCTGACTTCACTAAAAAGATTGTTATAGACAAAAACACCTCTGCAACAAAACACAAGCAAAGGAGCCCCCAGTGGAATCACATCTTAGAGGGCGACAATTTAGATGCAGGTGAAGCAATAAATTAAGCAAAGTCAGGTTTCAATTTCAAGCATGTGGTCTAAAACATCCAATTTCATACTGTTGGGCAAATCCCAAATGTACCAATCAAGCCTTTTTTTTCCTTTTTTTTCCATAGCACCATCAAAACTTGCTCTACACTACAGTAATAAGTCCTCCACCTGGGACCAACAAAACCACTCAAACAAGAATGAGATAAAACTTTCTTTGCTAGGGGCAAACTAAACTTCTTATAGTAGTGTCTTCTTCCAAGACATTCAATATAAAAAGCACATCGGCAAGGAACTGAGAGTAGGAGTGAAGGCATACGCAAGAAAAGAACATCAGCAAGGATCTACAAGTAGAGGTGAAAACATATAGAGATATAGAAAATCCAGATGAAGCATCAATTATGACTAATGTATACTTAGAAATTTATTCTTATCGTTTATTTATATCATGGCTGATGAATAAGGTCTTGGGTCTTACGTCAACTATGTACTTAATTGCTAATGGGCACCCATATCACAGATTCACAATGCAGGAGTAGCAATTTTTTTTGCTGGAGTGTAACATAGCAACCTCCAGTTCCACTCCACCGACAGCACCTAAAGCGTGAAAATTTTGTGCCACGCAATCTAACAAACACTTTTACAAGCCCTCTAGCTACACAAACATGTGCGAGGGCAGATACAACATGACGCAGATACAAAGATAAAACAAGTCTTCAGAAAACTAGGATATAAAAAATACGGCATGAAGAATACAATATGTTTACGTGTATATGTATGCATGTATATGTGTGGGGATGTCAGCATGCCAACTCAGTAATCCCTAAAGATTAGACACACATTAAAGGCAAGTGCAACACCAGTAAAACAGCATTTTTCTACAATTTTTACAATGAGTACAATATGCCGATGTTTTATAACAATGATAAAAGATTAATCTTCAAAAATGATCAAAATAATATTTCACACTTTGAATGAATATACAGAAGTGTTCAAAATTAAACTTAATTTTAAATAACTTTGTATAAAATATCACAGCATGAGAATAATGTGGAAATGTCTAGAAGAGTCAAAGTCTTTAGTCTTACTCAAAGTCCCTGGTCTCATGGTTAAGAATTCTAAAAGACTCATAAAGATGTGTTAAAAGACTCTTAGGAATATGTGTATGGAAATATGTAGAAAGTTTGAAGGTTTCCGTTGGTACCTATAAATAGTCATGGAACCTTTGAGTTGTAATTAAGCAATTGAGAAAGAAAAAAATACAATACAAGTTTTAGCCTCTCCTGCACATAAATAATTCCTCTTCCTCCATCACAACAAATAAGTTTCAGAGCCAAATTGAAGAAGATGGCAAGCAACATATTCCCATTACAAGCCCCAAAGTTCTGCAAGGAGAACTATGAGAATTGGTGCGTTCGCATGAAGGCGCTACTCGAATCGCAAGATGCGTGGGAGATGAGAAAGGTTACATGGAGCCCGGAGATGAATCTACGTTGTCGCAAAATCAAAGAAATGTATTGCAAGCTTCAAAGAAGAAAGATCAAATGGTTCTCTCGTTCATCCACCAGGCCCTAGATGAACAAACGTTCGAGAAGATCGCCAGCGCCACCACCTCGAAGAAAGCTTGGGAGATTTTACAAAATGCCTACAAGGGAGTTGAGAAAGCCAAAAGAGTCTGCCTCTAGAAGTTGAAAGGTGAGTTTGAAGACTTACACATGAAAGAATATGAATCAATTTCTGATTATTTTTCAAGAGTTTAAGCCATTATAAATCAATTAAGAAGATATGGAGAAGTCTTGGAAGATTCTCGGGTCGTGACAAAAATCCTATGATTCTTGGATGCAAAGTTTGATTATATTGCAGGCCATTGAAGAAGGAAATGACAGACTCCATGAGCATTAATGAACTCATGGGATCCTTGAAGGCGCATGAAGAAAGGCTAAAGAAGAAGCAAGAGTCACTGGAGCAAGCACTCCAAACAAAACTCGTCATCCAAGATGATGCCAGAAGAGACGAAGCAAGTTCAGGGGTCGAGGAAGATCAGATCAAGGTCGAGGCCGAGGCGTCGAGAAGGAAGAGGTGGACGGTACAAATTCTATGAAGAAAGAAGTCGGTCATTTTAGCCAACAAGAGGCCAAGGAAGAAGAGGCTTTCCAAACAGTTCAAGATACGGGAGACCAGTTCAATGTTTCAATTGTAAGTACGGCCATTTCGCTTCCAATTGTAGACATCCTGCTACTAATCGTGTCAAAGAGGATGCCAATTTGTGGAAAAAGCTAATGAAGGATGTGGAGCCCACTGTCTTATTAGCCTACAAAGGCGAAGATAAGAAGAGTACAACCTCCTGGTATCTTGATACCGGTGCCAGCAATCATATGTGCGGACAAAAGAGCATGTTCGTGGAGCGTAATGAATCAGTTAATGGCCATGTTACTTTTGGTGGCTCCTCCAAAATTCTAGTGAAAGGGAGAGGTAAAATCTTAATTCGTTTGAAGAATGAAAATCATCAATTTATTTCTAATGTTTACTATGTGCTGAAGATGATGAATAATATATTGAGTTTGGGGCAACTCTTAGAGAAAGGTTATGATATTCATATGCGAAATCATAGTCTTTCAATAAGAGATCAGAGAAGCAATTTAATTGCTAAAGTGGAGATGTCAAATAACAGAATGTTTCTATTGAACATTCAAAATGATGTGGTAAAGTGCTTAAAAGCTTGCTTAAAAGATACTTCATGGCTATGGCACTTGAGATTCGGGCATATTAATTTTGGCGGCCTAAAGCTATTATCTCAAAATGACATGGTGAAAGGACTCCCATCAATTGATTATCCAAAGCAATTATGTGAAGGGTGCTTACTTGGAAAGCAACATAGAAGGAGTTTTCCAAAGAAGGCATCATCATGAGCATCAAACCACTCCAACTTGTTCACACTGATGTATGCGGGCCAATTATTCCTACCTCTCTTGGTAAGGATAAGTATTTCCTCATTTTTGTGGATGACTTCAGTAGAAAGACTTGAATATATTTCATAAAAGAAAAATCCGAAGTATTCTCTGCTTTCAAAAAGTTCAAGGTGCTTGTAGAAAAGCAAAGTGGATATCAAATCAAGGTTGTACGATTCGATCGTGGAGGGGAATTCATGTCCAAGGAGTTCGAAAGCTATTGAGAAGAACAAGGCATCCGTCGACCATTAACAGCCCCATATTCTCCCCGACAAAATGGCGTAGCAAAGAGAAGAAATTGTATCATTCTCAACATGGGCCGAAGCATGCTAAAGAGCAATCATATGCCCAAGGAATTTTGGGCTGAAGCAGCGGAGTGCGCTGTCTACATCCTAAATCGATGCCCCATAAGAAGCATTTGGAACAAGACACCTTAAGTAAGTTTGGACCAGGAGAAAGTCTAGCGTCTCTCACTTGCGAGTATTCAGAAGCATTACTCATGCACATGTATCAGATCAAAGGAGAACAAAGCTCGATGACAAGATTGTAAAGTTCATCTTCAAAGGCTACGACGCCCGCACAAAAGGTTACAAGTTAGATGATCCAAATAACAAAAGAATACACATAAGCAAAGATGTTGAATTTGATGAAGAAGGTGCATGAAATTGGAGCACAAATAAAGAAAAGTACACATTCTACCCGGTGCTTGACAGCCATAAGCCAGAATAACTCCAAGAGCCTCCCAGTCCTACTCCAGCATCTCCAAGCTTAAGTGAAGGACCACCAAAAATGAGGAGTTTGCAAGAAATCTATGAGGTAACCGAGAATACTAATGATCTCACATTATTTTGTCTTTTTGCCGGTTGTAAGCCAATAAATTTTGAAGAAGCTGTATGAGACAAAAGATGGACAGCGACCATGGATGAGAAGATTAAAGCCATAGAGAAAAATGCTACATGAGAGCTTACAATTCTGCCGAAGGGACACAAGGCAATTGGAGTAAAATGGGTGTACAAAGAAAAAAGAAATGCTAAAGGAGAAGTTGAAAGGTACAAAGCAAGATTGGTGGCCAAAGGGTATAAACAAAGAGTCGGCATCGACTATGATGAGGTATTTGCTCCCGTTGCTCGCTTGGAGACTATTAGATTAATTATTTCACTGGCTTCTATGTATAAATGGAAGATATTTCAAATTGATGTTAAATCAACTTTTCAAATGGTTATCTTGAAGAAGAGGTGTATGTTGAACAATCTCCGGGTTATATCAGAAAGGGGCATGAAGATAAAATCTTAAAATTAAAGAAGGCTCTATATGGATTAAAACAAGCACCTCGGGTATGGAATAGTAGAATCGATGAATATTTCCAAAGTCATGGATATCTTAAATGTCCACATGAGCACACTCTTTACATTAAAATGAATTAAAATGGAGATATATTGCTTGTGTGCTTGTATGTGGATGATTTGATCTTCACAAGAAATAATCCAAGCATGCTCAACGAGTTCAAGGAAACAATGGCTCGAGAGTTTGAAATGACAGATGTCAGGCTCATGGCATATTTTCTTGGCATCGAAGTAAAAAATAGTAGATGATGGAATTTTCATCTCGCAAGAAATATATGAAAAGAAATGTTGGCCCAAAGACCCATTACTCTAGTTTTGATGATGATTAACTCATGGAGTTATAGTACTAATGATCTTGTGTTTAATAAGTTTCAGATAATAATCAAGATCTTAGTCGGTGTTTACCTTCAACAAAAGATTCGAAGTCAAGTTTTGAAGCTAGCATGCGTTGACTCAAGAGCTCGTGCTTCAAGATCGCATCAAGTACTGAAGAGGAGTCTAGCTCGTTTGGATCAAGTCAAGATGAAGAAGAAGATTTTCAAGAGAATACTTGAGTCCTAATTTGTAAGTTTAAGGTTTTTGTTTTAGATAAAATGTAAATGATAATTAGTTGTGGATTGCTCAAGCTCATATACACACACAAAATATTTCATAACTTTCATGGTAAATAGTTTTAGCGTAACCGTTTTGGTTTTGAGCTTCAAAGTATACATCTTTTTTTTGTTTCATAAATAGATTTCATCAAAAACAAGTTTACATGGTTTATATTTGTATTAGAATTTTATTAGAATTTTTATTAGAATTTTTAGGGTTTTATAAGTACAAGATTTAAACCTGAAAAACTCTGATTTGGGCTGCTGGCGGTCGACCGACCGGTCGACTGAAGCATGGGTCGACCGACAGAGCAATTGGCTTGGGGGCGGTAGACCGGCAACCCCAACGGTCGTTTTTATAACCGTTGGACGGTCGACCGGCCGGTCATTCTGACCAGAAAACTATCCCCAATGGCTAATTTTGTAAACCCTATAAATTGGGGTTCTCTTGGCCAATTTTTTCCAACATTTTAGAGAAGTTTTAGAGCCAATTTTTTTCATCTTTCTAGAGGTTTTCCAACAAGTTTTTGGGCTAAACTTCTATATCAAAAAGGAGAGTTTTTCAAGAGTGTTTTTCTTAAGTTTTCAAAAAAAGTTTTTCTTGAGTTTTTCACCACTCAATCTACCTAGTTTTCTCACACAAGCTTGAGCGTTCTATTGCTAAATCCATCCTATAGGGATTCTTGTTGTGAGAGTGTTTGTTGGTGATCAAAGTGAAGAGATCACCAAGTGTTCAAATTTGTATTTGAGGAGTTGTAGAGATTGCGGCCTCAGCGAACTTACGCGTTCGTATTGTGTATTGCTCTTGCGGGAACGAGTGAGGGACTTGCGGGTCCAAAAGTTCTTGAGAGAGCTCGTTGTAGGTGTTACGGTATCGAGTGATCTTATGAGATTGTTATAGTGGAATCCTTCATTGCGGTGAAGGCGGGAACGTAGAGCAAGTAGCTCGAACCTCGAAACAATTCTCGCATGTTTATGATTGCTCCTCTCTCGCACTCACTTGTGTTTAATATCTTGCATGCTCTTTATTGTTCATATCTCTATTTGCTTGATATTACTTGCGCTAAATAGATATATATGCTTGGGATTGTTTAGTATCTTGCATTGCTCTTATTCTTTGTACATTCATTGCATGCATGATATTGTGCTCACACTAGTATTTAACCAGAGAGCTATAGTAACACCTCAACTCTTAAACTAGAGGAATCTTAAGGAGAAAGTCAAGAGCCCTTCATCGAAATTCGGCTTCACTCTTTAGTTATACCTTGTGTGTTAGCAAAATAGTTTTAGTTTGCATTATAAGTTTTAATTCTGCATTTGTTTAACATTAGATTAGCACGTCACCTATTCACTCCCCCTCTAGGTGACCTATAAGTGGTATCAGAGCTTTGTGCTCTTGATCTGGGTCTCACAACCAAGAGTTAAAGATCCTAATTTTGCTCATCACAATATTTGCATAAACACACATGGATTTTATTGGACCTCCCATGTTTGATATTCTTAACTTCCAAACTTGGAAAGTTAGATGTCTATATCCCTCAAAGCCCTAGGCATTCATATTTATCTTGCCACAACTAAAGATTCATATTTTGTAAATGGCAAACATCTTGAGGTTAATACAAAAGTCATTCATGCTCTAAAGTCAACCCTAAATGATGAATATTTATCTAGGGTTTCCAACATTGAGTCGACTTTTGTAGTTTGGAACACTCTCATCTCTCTTGGAGAACAAACGTAAATTGATAAGAAGAGTGACTCGGATCAAGAAAGCGGTGCTTCCAACATGTGCTATATGGTCCAAGGGGATGACCCCCTTGAGGTAAATTCCGAATCCGAGCTTGATGAACATGATAATATGTCCTATGATGATCTTGCATTGCTTTGTAAGATGCTTCTCAAAGCATATAAAAACATGTATCAATAAAAAATAGGCATGTAAAACCATTTGAAAACATGAATAAAATTTTCAAAAATACACGCATAGCTAGGCAACCATTCAACTTAATATTCAGTACAAAACAGCACATGATAGAGTCCAGGTTAGTTTCCTAGCATATAAGCATTTAAAAATATTTTAAAAGTAGAGAATGAAATGGTTACCAAAACCGATGTAGCCAATTCATTTCTCTAAAAATGAGGTGGTCCTTTCACCAAAACTTCTTGATAGCGATGCATCCATTTGGTTTGAATTTTAAGCTTCAAATGCATTCACCACCAAGGCACCAATCCTCTCACGTTTTCTGAGAGCCCACACCTCATCAAAAATAAGTGGTGGGAATTTTGATGCCCATATCTTCTTGGGTCCATAAGATTTAGTAGCAATGGGAACCTAAACATTTTTGTTTGCAAAATTTGAAGAATTCAATCTATCAAAGCAAAATTTTGCAAGACGGCTTTTGCGGCCACAATGTGTACATTTGTACACTCTTAACATACATGGAGGAATGAGTGTGATCATGGTGTGCATGTGTATGCCATGTGGTATGTACATGAATATGTAGAACATGTTTCTTGCGAAACATGGATTCCAATTTAGAGTGATTAATAGCACATTGGCTCAAAGTGAAGCCCAAACAATCAATGTTCTTTCTAAAAATGCAAATATCATTTTTAATTTTGGAAGAAAAAACAGGAGAAACAAAATCTTTTTTCTTTATAGAAATAGAAATATTTTCTTTTTTCCTTTAAAATAATTTCTTTTTCAAAGATTTAATTTCACTTAAAGCAATTTCTTTTTCTTTAGAAATTAAAACAACTTGATTTTTCAAGGATTCGTTTTTTTGAAATAATGTCAAGTTTATTTTGAAGAGAATCCTTTTCTTTTAAAACAAAATTATTTTCATTTTTCAATCTTTTATTTTTCACTTTTAACAAATTATATTCATAGTTAAAGCATATATTGATTTATATGTTTATACCATGTATTGATATGCAAATTTTGTTAAAACTTGTGTTATGCATGTACAATTCTTGAGATACACTAGATTTTCATGTTATACATGTTTTAATTCATTTGTGTACTCAATTTATGTTTGATTGTACATTGTATATCCTAGTTTTGATAATCCTTGCATGATTATATGATATATCATATTTTTGAGAAAATAAATTTTCATATGAGTTTTGTTTTTGAGCCTTATTGGTTTATCTTCATGAATGTGTTATTCACATGACTATTGTACACTCACCTTTTATGTTTACTCATGACTTTGTTTTCATGAGCACATGTTTTTATGCTTCATAAATCTTGAGTGTCAATTATTGTGTATTTAACATGTTTTCATGAGATATATAGTTTGGATTCATGTTTGAAGGATCTTTAACTAGTTTTCAAAAACTATTTTAAACTAGTTATTTATTCTTCACTTGGTAGTATTTTCAATCTATCTATTTTCACAACCATATTTTTGAAAACTTCTACCCTTAAAGGGAGGACGATTGGGCGACCATGTCTTGTATGCTCATATTGAATATCTTTCAAACATGCGCATGAAAGAGTGATAGTTATAAGTTATACACATACTTATCAAGAAAATTAATTTTCGTATACTCATACCTGTTTTCTGTATGTGTATGCATTATATCTCAATTGGTTTTTCAATTATCGTACATACATATATATGATTTCTTGTGCTAGTTTAAAATGTTCAAACATTTTTATAGCACAAATTGCTTTATGCTCAGCTTGATTTAGTTCTAAATGTTAATTGACACCTTTTACAAGCTTATGCATCATCTCAAAAAAGAGGGAAGAAGAAAAATTCTTTGACTTAAAATGATTTTTTTGATATATCAAGATTTGTTTGTTGATTTCAAGTGATATCAAAATCTTCAATTAGTATCTTAATACTTATGTTTATTGGTTTAACAAAATTTGTTTCTGTTGATTAAAATTGGTATCAAAATTTGTTTTTAATCAGTTTTCAAAATTTGTTTTGATATGTATTACTTATATGTAAGGGGAGATAACATTTCCTCTATATATAGTTTCATGTTGAGTGCAATATATAAAGAAAAGCTTAACCTCTTTTCTTTATATGGTACACGTGTGTAGGGGGAGCTTAACATCTCCATGTATACATTGTATATTATGCTTATATGAGTTAGGGTCTAGTCATCCCTTCTCCATGTAATGCATGCATGTAAGGGGAGTTAACGTCTTTCCTCTTCATGAATGAATATTGCATATACATATATATTGTTTGTTTTTCTTCGCCCCTTTGTTGATGAATTGACAAAAAAGGGGAGAAGAATTGAGAGAGTTTATGTATGCATGTTTAATATTTGTTGTTTATACATATATGTTTTGTTTGCTAATATTTTGTTTATATGCTTTTTTGAATATCTTTATGTTTTTGCTATGCATGAGCTAAGGGGGAGCTTCTATGAAGCTTATGTCTACTCCATGTATATATAACTCCATGAGTTTCGTCATCATCAAAAAGGGGAAGATTGTTGGCCCAAAGGCCTATCGCTCTAGTTTTGATGATGATTAACTCATGTAGGTATAGTAATAATGATCTTGTGTTTAATAAGTTTCAGATTTTAATCAAGATCTTAGTCGGTGTTTAGCTTCAACAAAATATTCGAAATCAAGTTTTGAAGCTAGCACGGTTGATTCAAGAGCTCACGCTTCAAAATCGCATTAAGTACTCAAGAGGAGTCTAACTCATTTGGATCAAGTTTGGATAAAATCAAGATGGAGAGGAAGATTTTCAAGAGAAGACTTGAGTCCTAATTTGTAAGTTTAAGATTTTTATTTTAGATAAATTGTAAAGGATAGATTAGTTGTGCATTGCTCAAACTTATATACACACACACAAAATATTTCAAAACTTTCATAGTAAATAGTTTAGCTTAACCATTTTGGTTTTGAACTTTAAAGAATATATCCTTTTTTAGTTTCATGAATAGATTTCATCAAAACAAGTTTACATGATTTATATGTGTATTGGATTGCATCCATATACAATATTGCTTCATATTGTTTAAATAACTTCTTTTGATAAGTTTATATCATGTATTTATGTTTTGTATTTATCAAAATGTATTTTGAGCTTATTGTCAAAAACAAGCATACTTCACTTTGTGTATTGGATTATATCCATACACACTATACTTCAAATGTGTTTAAATATCTTATTTTGTATTTGTATAAGTTTTGAAAAATCATTTTTCATTTACAAGTGTGTTTTTGAAAAATACGATTTTTGTTCTAAGCTTTAAATTCTATGCATAAAAAATAGTTCAAATTGTTTATTTTTTGTTCACACATATTTGTATTTCAAAGTATTAATAAGAACTTATTTTTGTAAATTTTATGAAATTTTATTAGAATATTTAGGGTTTTACAAGTCCAAGATTTAAATCTGAAAAACCCTGATTGGGGCTGTTGGACCGGTCGACCGAAGCATAGCTCGGGCGACCGACCGGTCGACCGACGTGCACAGAAACGTGCACAAGCCCTTACCTTTAGGGTCGGTCGACCGAGTGGTCGGCCGACTGGATCAAACCTACTTTCGGGTTTGGTTGGTCGATTGGGCGATCGACCGACAAGGCAAGTCACCTGGGGGGTCAACCGGGCGGTCGATCGGCAACCCCAACGGTCGTTTTTATGACAGCTGGCCGGTCGACCAACAGGTCATTCTGGCCAGAAAACTGTGCCCAGCGGCTAGGTTTCTTAAACCCTATAAATTGAGGTTCTCTTGGCCAGTTTTCACAAGATTTTAGAGAAGTTTTAGATACAGTTTTTCCCATCTTTCTCAAAGGTTTTCCAATAATTTTTTGGGCTAAACTTTCATATCAAAAAGGAGAGTTTTTAAAGAGTGTTTTTCTTGAGTTTCGAAAGAGTTTTTCTTGAGTTTTTCACCACTCAATCTACCTAGTTTTCTCACACAAGCTTGAGCTTTTTATTGCTATATCCATCCTATAGGGATCATTATTGTGAGAGTGTTTGTTGGTGATCAAAATGGAGAGATCACCAAGTGTTCAAATTTGTATTCGGAGGAGCTGTAGAGGTTGCAGCCTCGGCGAACTTGCAGGTTCGTGTTGTGTATTGTTCTTGCGAGAACAAGTGACGGACTTGTGAATCCAAGAGTTCTTGAGGGAGCTCGTTGTAGGTGTTGCGGCACCGAGTGATCTTGCGGGATAGTTATAGTGAAAATCCTTCATTGCGGTGAAGGCGGGGACGTAGAGCAAGTGGCTCGATCCTCGAAATAATTCTTTCGTGTTTGCGATTGCTCATCTCTCTCACTCACTTGTGTTTAATATCTTGCATGCTCTTTATTGTTCATATCTCTATTTGCGTGATATTACTTGCGCTAAATAGATATATATGCTTGGGATTGTTTAGTATCTTACATTGCTCTTATTTTTTGTACATTCATTGCATGCTTGATATTGTGCTCACACTACTATTCAACCAAGAGAGCTATAGTAGCACCTCAACTCTTAATCTAGAGGAACCTTAAGGAGAAAGTTCAGAGCCCTTCACCGGGATTCAGCTTCACTCTTTAGTTATACCTTATGTGTTAGCAAAATAGTTTTAGTTTGCATTATAAGTTTTAATTTCGCATTTGTTTGGCATTAGATTAGCACGTCACCTATTCACCCCCCTCTATGTGACCTACAAGAAATTCTCAAGAAATACAAAATGAAAAATTGCAAGCCTATTAGCACACCGGTGGATTGCGGCATTAAACTTATCCAAGAAATGATAGTGGATGCTCGGTGGATCCAACATTGTTTAAAAGCTTAGTTGGAAGTCTTTGATACCTGACATGCATAAGGCCGGATATTCTCTATGGATTTGGACTCATTGGCAGATATATGGAGGATCTAAAATCATCACTTCAAAGCAGCCAAAAGGATTCTCCGCTAAATCAAAGGTACATGCAACCATGGTTTATTTTATTCATCATTTAACAAGTTTCTACTTATAGGCTACTCTGATAGCGACTGGGGAGGCGACTTGGATGATAGAAAGAGCACCACTGGATTTACATTCTTTATGAGAGACACTGCTTTCACATGGTCATCAAAGAAACAACCGATCGTCACTCTCTCCACTTGTGAAGCTGAGTATGTCGTTGCATCATTCGCTGTTTGTCTAAGTGCTATGGCTGAGAAATCTACTTAATGAGATCTATATGGTGCAAAAAGTCCGACAAAGATTTATGTTGATAACAAGTCTGCTATTGCCCTAGCGAAGAATCCAGTTTTTCATGATCGGAGTAAACACATTGACACTCGATTTCATTTTATCTGGGAGCATGTGAAGAACATGGGATTGAGCTAATCTTTGTGAAGTCTCAAGATCAAGTTGCCAACATCTTCACCAAGCCTCTCAAGACTAAAAATTTTAACAAGCTGGAGACACTTCTCGGGATGACCAATCCAGAAAAATTAAGTTTAAGAGGGAATGTTGAAAATTAAACTTAATTTTAAAGAACTTTGTATAAAATATCATTGCATGAGAATAATGTGGAAATGTCTAGAAGAGTCAGTGTCTTTAGTCTTAGTCAAACTTCATGGTCTCCTGGTTAAGAATTCTAAAAGACTCTTAGAAAGATGTGGTAAAAGACTCTTAGGAATATGTGTATGAAAATATGTAGAAAGTTTGAAGGTTTCTTTTAGTACCTATATATTGTCATGGAACCTTTGAGTTGTAATCAAGCAATTGAGAAAGAAAAAAAATATACAATACAAGTTTTAGCCTCTCCTCCACATAAATAATTCCCCTTTCTCACAAAATTATTTGGCCCATCACAATAGGAAGTAGGTATTGGCTTTCATTTCTTTTATCTTTCAAAGGAGGAGCCTAATATTTCGTTTATCTCATTTGTTATATTGAAACATAGCATAAATGTTACTTAGTATATATTAAAATTTCACATAAAAATTTAAAGAAAAAGAAAACCCCAATAAATGCAGCACATATCAGGGAAGGATCTGACAAGTGTTAAAAATGTGTGTCCAAGGAGTGTGAACAAAGTGTTTAAACAAATAATAAAATAAAATACTGCAGATACATGTCATATAATGCCCTTAACTGAGAACAGATAAGAGAAACACGCTGCAAGTATCCAAGCAGTGTCATGTCAAATAAGTGTTGGGGACACTCAGAACTGGACTTAGCTTTCTGATAGAAGTGTCAGTCGAAAAAGCTGCCCTTTATCCTATCAGTAATCAGAAACTACCTTACTCTAACTATAAATGTACAATTGTACTTGTAGCCTTTGTAATTACAATGCGACAAAGAAAATATGTTACTAACATCATATCACTAAGATATTTACATCACATATTGCCTTCTTAATATTTGAGAATATTGTTTTTAACAACTGAGACTAGTATCCAGCCAGGAAGAAAAACAATTCATAAAGGAGTCCTCTGCCTAGAAAGCATCCGTTTAAAAAATATAAATGAAGTAACAAATCTATAGAAAGATATAGTCCGTACCAGCCAGCAGATGCAATATGCACAAAAACTATCAAGTGTTGTGCGCAAATATCTAGTTAGTGACAAAACAAAGGAGCTTTGAGGCCATGTTTGATAGTTCAGATCACAATTCCTAGGATCTCATTTGAAGTAAAAATCCCTCGGATTGCACCGGTATTCCTTTGGGTGAGAATTATTGGATTTTTATCCCAAATGCTTGTTTGGAAACATAAAAGAAACACTTTGCAAAATCTGTCATTATGTTCAGCATTAGACAAATGAGCTCGGAGCTCACTTTTCTAATCGTAAGGATTGGCCCAGCCCTTGGGAGTCTAATCCTTGGAATTTGATATGATATTGGGTACCCTAAGAAATGGCTTAATCCTGAGGAAAAAGGAATCTAGGATTAAATTCCTAAGGATTAGGCCTATCGATACAAGGATAATGATGAGGACATCACGCCAGTTCCCAGCGCGTAAGGGGTGGAAACCCAAAATCTTATCATGTTCTCAATTTTAAATTTTGGTTAAGATTTGAAGGTGATTGCGATCCAGGTTGGTATTACATAGGTAAACCATGTGTAACATACTAAGTTAAGGGCAATATATTTTAAACTTCAGACTATTTTGTGAATTACGATAATCAAACTCATCAGGCTAGATGTATGATAATTAATTATTTAGCGATATTCAAACCAAAATGTTGGCTGGAAGCTGCCTTCAGTTTATGGGTTGACCATAGTTGGCTAATAATGGAATTCTGATTCCCAAACAGATAACTGATGTTGATGAGTTCTTCATAAGTTCGGGATAAACCAAGTCGAGATAACTGCTGCTTTTTTAATGAGTAAAAAAACAAAGCAGCTACCTAGGCTGGCTGCTTAGGTTTTTAAGAGCCTAGGCGATCACTCAAGAGGTTGTTCAGACTTCCAGTCAGCTGCCTAATGGCCTTATTTTCTGCATTGTTTAATATTCAGTTAATTTTACTTGTTTCTAACTTTTTTTATGTTTCTTTTACTCTCAGACAATCAGGTGAGCATTTTAAAAAATAAACATGATAATACAAGCTATTCATAGAATTGGTGAATAACAATTATCAAATAAAATAACATACAACAAATATTAGGATGAAATGACAAGTAAAAGGTAACATGATGAATAAAAAATAACTTGATACAAGAAAATTTTAACCATAGCAAAAGTTAAAATCATATACCTTCCAACCAAATGACTTAATGAATAATAAGAAATGTGACAAAACAAAGAAAACAGAGTATAAGGGGCAAAAGAAAACAGAGTATACGTGGCAAAAAAAAAATATGAGAAAAGTGGCAAAAGATTGAAAGAAATTAAAAAAAAGAAAAAAGTGAAAGCCGAGGAAGAAAAGGAAAGACGGTAGATTAGAAGAAGAGAAGAAATAAAGAAATAGTGAAGATAAAGAAGACAAGTACCTAACAAAAAAAATTAGAAATATTGAAACAAAATAATTGACAGAGTTACCACCCAAGTCGCCAATGCCAGATCTAATTGCCAGAGCCAAGAAAGAAATACTTACAGCTGCTGCTTTGTCATCTCTCTCCAACCTTTGGGATGGAAAAACAAGAGGAAAGGAAAAGTGCACGAATACAATTTCATGCAGGATGTAAGTTGGATTTGATATTTTCCGAGTGACATTAATCAAGGTTCACTCCTTACAAGATTAACTGTAGTGTATAATTACAAGAAAACAGGAGAGTGAGAATTAAGTTTGATAATGCTCCCCATATTAAACTTAAAATGTGCCCTGAGAGAGAGAGAGAGAGAGAGAGAGAGAGAGAGAGAGAGTATGCATTTAGGTACATATAAGGGTGAGAATTAACATCCGCTTAAGCGGCCCAAGCAAAGCGGCCAATGTTCTAGAGCTGCTTAGGCAGCCTGCTTGAGAGCCTCAGCCGCACTAAATAACACCTCATTACATTCCTGCTTTTATAATTTATAATGAAGAAATAAGAGAGCATCAAAGTTCCATACAAGATTCTCCATAACTATAATGATAACTAGGAAAGCAGCTAGCTTCAAGGGAAATTAATTTTATAACTGAATGAATACCTTTAGGAGATCAAACACCTTCTCTGCGATATACTTCTGTTGAAGATTTGCACCTTTTTGTTGCACTTTGTCAGGATGTATGCACAAGGTTGCTTTCCTATATACTTTTTTCACCGCAGCAGCAGTAATCAAGTCAGTCAAGGACACAGCTTGCCACCCACATTCAGGCCAAAGTACCTGCTCACAGTTTGCAAAATAGCGTATATCAGAAAATGTCTAATGAAATGGAGTCAAACTGTCTCAGCTAATGTCTAATGAAAAGGAGTCAAACTAAACTTTTTTATGGGAAATGGATGAATTAAGCTGAATAACAACCAATAAATTTTCCCTTGTGAATAAATATTTTAGTGGAAGTTGTAGGTTGTCTAAAAAATCATTAAAGACAAGTCATCAACTCCAGACGCAGCAGCATCAAGACGCGAGGATCAAAACCCGCGTCTCAGCGTTGCTGCAGCGTCAAGACGCGAGGGCTGAAACCCGCGTCTCTGCATTACTGCAGCATCAAGACGCGAGGGCCGAAACCCGCGTCTCAGTATCACTGCAGCACCAAGACGCGAGGGTCCAAACCCGCGTCTCAGTTATAACTGCCCTCGTTATGGGGTCAATCACTACCACATAAAGAGGAAGTTAACCCCCATTATGGAGTGTTTTTAGGAGGCACGTTCACCCCTGAAACCTCTATAAATAGCCCTGTTTGCTAGAGGGAGGGGGTCGGTCGGTTGATCAGATAATTCTTGGAGAAGAATTTCGCTTGCGAGCTGTAGAAGCCCCGAGACTTCCACCGAAAAGAAAGAGAGTTCAACTCTTCAAGCAACTTGCTGCGTACAAGTTAATCTTTGCCTACAATCTCTTTGAGATTCCCGGTTGACAGGAGTTGTGTTACTCCGTCTGCCATCCAAAGAGAGGATTCCCAAGAGGCCCTGACGTTCACCCGGTCAACGAAAAACAAAATTCACTTTCCACCGCCACATCAAGAACCCAGCATTAAACAAAGGGAGATTCAAGTCTAAACATCTTCCCTCCCTTGTAGTCGGACTGTTAATCCGCTGTAATCTTTCATTTGATTCAAGGAAATTTTACAAGAAACCTTCTCCACCGTACAAGAGATGGCGACTCCGCTGGGGACTACTTTCTCTACTGACGAGCAAGTTGTGGCGTAAGGTGACGTCACCTGTATGGGAAAAACGGTCGAATCACTTGTCATAGAATTCAACCAGGCGAAGTATGAAGAGTTCCTCTCTTCTGGCTCCAGGAGCCCAAAGGCGCTGGTTTACCGCAAAGTCTCTTCGGGATTTGCTCTCAAGTCCGCTCTAAGATCCTCTCAGACGCGACTGGTGAGAAGGATGTTGTGGCTAATCGCATCATGCGTAACGCCCGCGTCAACGTCTCCCAGGAGACCCGCGTGGTTAACATCCCTGATGTTCAGCCTGTTCATCCTCTTCCTCAGCACCAGGTTACCGGGGGTTCCCTTCAACCCACACGACGTAACCGGAATGCCGAACGGCGACAGAGGCGGCGTGCGCTTCAACTACAAGTTGGAACAACTGTTGGTCCAACAGAGATAGGACGCGAAGTTCAGACCGGCGTCTCTTCTGTACCACATCAGACACGTGAGGCCCGCGTTTGGCAACCTAAACGTGAGATTCACCAAGCTCGCGTTTCTGAAGCACCGCTTCCCAAAGAGCAACGCGGAGTTCGTGCTTTTTGTCAAAGACACGAGACGCGCGCCGCCTCTATACGTGGGACCCAGCAGCCCTGCGTTTCTCAAGCATCTTTGTCTAGATGCGATAATTGGCAACACGAGAGCCGCGTCTCTTCTCATCAGAGACGCCAGAGTCGCGTTCCGGAGCTGAGACCCAAGAACTGCGTTCATGAGCCCCGCGTCTCAGAACCCTGCATCTCGGCTGAGCGAAGCAAGGAGAACTCTCGCAAGTTGAAAAGCCCTCGACAACCCAAGGCTAATCTCTTCGATCCCCCTCCCACGGATCTAAGGGATTACTTGACAAGGAAGAGAAATGCTAGTCGGATCACTCCATCGTGTTGCTGCGAACGGCTTATCACAATACTCTCTGAGTGTCGTTGCAGTTCACGTGTAAGCCAGCAGTCGAAATTTAGACAGCTGACTCTAACTCCCCGATCAGCTAAAAGAAATCGCTCCCACAAGAGGACTTTCTCTGACACTGAATACCCTGAACTCACTGCAAACATGACAAACAGGAGTAGGGGAGAGCAACCTGTGGTCAGCCCCGACGAGTCTGACACAGAGCCAGAAGGAGTATACCGACATACTCGCACTCGGACTGGGTTATTCCCCCGATCAATTACAGTGCTCTGGCTTAGGGCATTGAAGTAAATGACTCGCATTCCGCTATTGCAGAGTCACAGGCTTCGAACTCTTCCATAGAGGAGGCGGCATTTATCTACATGACAAACACTCCAGAGGAGATAGCCAGGCGCTTGGAGAAGCAAGCCAGGTCCAGAAGGAACAATTCGAGATGATTCGCGCTTAACAAGAATCTATCGATTCCCTTAAGCGGATGCTGGCACAATTGCTTAAAGACAAGAAAAAGTCAACCGACAAAACCTCCTCTAAAAAGTCTAAGGGCAACGAAAAGAGGGAGAAAGCTCATCTTCTGCACATATTGAGGAGAAAGAGCAATCTACTTCTGGCTCGTCTAAATCCTCATCTCAGGAAAAAGACGACCGAGACCAGGGAAGGGTTCATTCTAAAAGAATGAATCAGTTAAAGCAACGTCTTGAGGCCTCACTAATCGGCAAGGCCTTCAAGAAGCAGGAGTGGTCCGGCCATATCCGGCTGAATGGGACCTTGTTTCATACCCTCCCAAGTTTAAAGCTCCGACCCCTCAAGCATTCGACGGCAAAGGGTCACCGAACCAACATATCTACTACTTTAAGTCTCAGACAGGGAATGTGGTAGATAACGATGCCATCCTTGCACGTTTGTTCATCGGCACCCTAAAAGGGTTTGCCTTTGAATGGTTCATGAAGCTCCCGGAAGGCTCCATTAAGAATTGGGGTGATTTGGAGAAGCTCTTTCTGACACGCTTCTTTGAAGATGACTCAGAGGTCACAATGCCTACTCTTTTGGCTACAAAGCAGCGAAAGGGGGAGTCCGTCAAATCATTTGTAGAAAGATTTCAAAATGTAGCACTCCGATGTCCAAGCGGTATGACCCAAGTCACCTTGGTGGAGACATGCCGCCACAATCTACAAACTTCGCTCCTCGCCCAAATAGGAGTTGCTGAAAGCCGCACCTGGAAACAATTGATCCAGCAAGGTGAACAGGCTGAAGAAATTGTCGCCCGGGTTAGGGCAGAAGAAAGCAAACCCAGACCTGAAAGGTCGACAAGGCGTGCGCCAGACGCATCCCTCCAAACAAAAAGGAAGGATAACTTGGCGACAGAGACCAAATCCCCCGTCAAACCTCAACCGGTTAAGGGAAGTGGCTCTTCAAGCCAGCCGCGCGCCAGCAAGCAGTATTCCTTCAAGGACGAACATGTTGACTCGCTGTTCAAGTTACTTAACAAGAGGTACAGACTGAAGCTTCCTGAAGCTAGACGCCCTGAAGAAGTCGGTAAACCGATAATCCCAACTACTGCCTGTATCATAGGATGCTGGGACACCCCACCAAGAGCTGTTATGTCTTCAAAGACATCCTTCAGGCCTTCATTGACGCAGAGGTATTAAAACTCCGTCCAGAGCAGAAAAAAGTGACGGCCAATATGACATTATGTCTCCAGTTTGGAAGACAACCTCCAACACCCTCTGGAGTAGTCCCTATCCTAAAAAGGGAGCTAAGAATGATCAACATAGACCCTCACCATCAGCAAAAGAAGGGCCTTGTACCTGTTCCCACACCTCAGGGAGAAGTTATGTGGGTTCATCCCAACCTTGTGGATGGCCAGCAATGGACCACTGTTACCAACAGAAGGTACAAAGGTAAAGCAAAAGATTCGTCCTGTAATGTGGTGTGCGCTTCTTCTCGAGAAGCGAAAACTGATGTTCCCTCACTGACTGATTCAGAAGATGAAACAATAGTTCTCACTGCAGAACCCAACTAACTTGTGGCGGAAACTCGTTCGGGTCAGTCGTATTTAAAAAAGTATGACGAAATGGCGCCAACTCCTCCTAAACCCACTACAGAGTCAGCCAAGCCCTCCACAAAACAACCCGTGGAGAGACAGAAAGAGCTTCGGTTTTCCAAAGCTCTCTCAAAAGACACGTGGAAGGATCCACAACACCTTACCGTTTTGACGTCCTGACTCAACTGGCCAATATCCCGGCCCGAATCACTCTTTACGAGCTCCTGAGACTATCAAAGTCAATCAGAGAGGCTTTAAGAGAGGCTCTAGCTGACGCTGAGGTTTTCATTACCCAGGTGCCAGTTAGACCACGGGAAGAAGATGTAGAGGGTTGCCTCCACGCCGCCCAAAATGCTCCCTGTATCACTTTCACGGCAGATGATATGCAGGTTAAAGAGAAACATGATCGACCCCTATACTTCACAGGGTACATCGGATCATCTGAAGTAAGCCGTATTCAGGTAGATCCAGGGTCTGCATTGAGCATTATGCCTCGCCGGGTCATGCAACATTTAGGGATTCCTACCCACCGGTTGAGCGCTACCCAGACGACCATTTATGGGTTCAATGCCAATGGTACCCGTCCAATGGGGAAGATCAAGCTCAAATGTCAAATTGGGTATTTAAAGTCGGAAGTGACATGCTACTTGATCGATGCCGACACCTCATATAATTTGCTGCTGGGACGACCATAGATTCATCGTAATTCTATCGTTCCCTCCACCCTCCACCAAGTCATGAAATATATCGACGGGAGTGGAAAGGTACGAACGTTGATTGCCGAAAGGCATCCGTTCAAGAGAGTCGAGAACTATTTCACAGATTCTCTTCTGTATCAAGACTCTGTAGAAACAAACGAAATCCCGCAACCAGAGGAGCCAGACTCTGGTAATGAAGCCGACACCGAGCCGGAAAAAGAAGAGTGCATGTGGGAACTAGATCCACTTATAACGAGCATTAATAAGCTCGATGTTGATAACACCGCCGATGATGTAGGCGGATGGTATATTAATGAAGAATTAGATTTGGCTTATTTTCTGCGTTCGCTTCTGATTCAGTGCCGTCAGACACTAGTACTGAAGTAGATGATGACATCTGGTCGGCAATGGATGCTATGACATCATTGCATGTAGCAGTGAAGTCGTCCTTAGAAACGTACCAAGATGTCGGTTATACGCAAGAATCAATATTCATGGTTCCAGCAAGACGGAAAGGCCAAAAACCAATTCTTTTCAGACGAATTAAATCCGAACCGATGTCCCGTGAAGAATCAGAAAGCGAGAACGAATCCCCTCAGTTCGATCATTATGAGCCAAATGCACTCAGAATGATGGAAAGCATGGAGTATGATCTGACAAACGGTCCAGGGTTGAATTTCGGCAAAGGAAGGAGAACACTACTCCGATCTTTTGTGCCAAAGGGAAAACCCCTGATTATTATCATCAGACTCGCAGGGGGTTGGGCTATGTGTCAACCCCGATCCCATCAGCCTCTGATTCTGAAGAGTCATTATGTCATGATTACTCATCGGGCACGTCATCGTGGGAGTCAGATGTTAGTGTCGGCAACATCTTCAGAGAAGTTTCAGTGAATATGGTTTCAACAAGCCACCTGGAAGACAGGGATGAAGAAATGATCCGATCTGATACAGATCCTTAGATCAAACACTTAAATACTCTTTGGGATACTCACTTTGAACAGCGCGAGCCACTCACGGAAGATAAGGTTGCTTAGATTATCTAGGAGATGAGGTTAATCCTAAGCCCATCTTTATAAGCGAAAGCCTGTCGCCTTCTGAGAAAGAGGATTTAATATCTCTTGTGCGAGAGTATATAGATGTTTTAGCTTGAAATTACGAGGATATGCCTGGACTTGATTCTCGAGTGGCTATGCATCGCCTCAACATTAATGCGGACGTGAAGCCGGTTAAACAACAGCAGCGACGGTTCCGTCCAGAAGTAATGGAGGCAATTCAATCAGAAGTCAAAAAACTTATAGACTCTGGCTTCATTAGGGAAGTACAACATCCTAATTGGGTAGCCAACATCGTCCCCGTTGCTAAAAAGAACGGAAAGATTCGGATTTGCATTGATTTTCACGATCTAAATGAGGCCTATCCCAAGGACGAATTCCCACTGCCAATCACGGATGTCATGATTGACAATATGTGTGGATTCGAGCGAATGTCCTTCATGGATGGATTTTCAGGGTATAATCAAATCAAAATGTATCCTGATGATGAAAAACATACCTCTTTCAGGACACCACTGGGGGTATACTGCTACACCGTCATGCCCTTCGGACTAAAGAATGCGGGGGCGACATATCAAAGGGCCATGAATGTCATTTTCCACGAACACATGCGCAAAACGGTAGAATGCTATGTTGACGACATTACAGTAAAAAGCCGCGCCAAAGGTAATCACATAGCCGATTTAAAGGCTATCTTTGACATCATGCGGACCCATCAGTTGAAGATGAACCCTACCAAATCCTTCCTGGGGGTGGCCAGTGGCAAATTCCTAGGGTTCGTGGTAACTTCCACAGGGATTCACTTGGATCCGGAAAAAGTTCGTGTCATTCAGGAGATGCAACCTCCACAGAATCTCAGAGAACTCAGGGGATTCAAGGACAATTGGCATACATCCGAAGATTCATCTCAAATCTCTCCGGAAGATGCCAACCCTTAACCAAATTAATAAAAAAGGGTGTCTCGTTCATTTGGGACAATGCTTGCCAGCAAGCGTTTGAGGAAATTAAACAATACCTCACACAACCACCAGTCCTTACAGCTCCAGTGTCCGGAAAACCTTTCCTGATATACGTCCGAGCAATGGATCATTCTTTAGGAGCTTTACTAGCCCAGAACAATGATCAAGAACACGAGCAAGCAATCTATTATTTGAGTAGGACTATGATCGGGGCCGAACATCGATATAACCCGATCGAGAAGGAATGCTTGGCATTGGTGTTCGCTGTTCAGAAAATGCGACACTATTTGGTAGGCCAAACTATAAACGTCATATCAAAGGTTAACCCTTTGAGGTTACTCATGACAAAGCCATCATCGTTAAACTGTTGATTGGCAAAATGGGTCATACTGCTATCCCAATATGAAATGCGTTTTTTACCACAAAGAGCCGTGAAGGGACAAGCGGTGGCGGATTTCCTGGCTGAGCATCCAGATCCGAGGGCAGCCAAACTTTACGAGGATCTCCCAGACGAGGTCGCTGAAGTATGCCTGACCCAGACATCTTTTGAGAGACAAGTGTGGCGACTTTTCTTTGGCGGTGCATCGAGAACAGGCCCGAAAGGACATATCATAGCAGGAGTATGGGTAGTACTCGTCTCCCCACAGAACTATGTGATTCCTCGAGCCGTCTCGTTAACCGAGCCTCGCTCCAACAATATAGCAGAGTACAATGCCCTTTTGATTAGAATGCAACTCGCCGATGAGATTGGCGTTAAAAATCTCGAGGCATATGGTGACTCTAAACTTATCGCCAACCAAGTTCGCGGGGAGTACGAAGTCAGACATGAAGATCTAGTACCCTATTACAATGCAACTGTCCACATGGCCGGGAAGTTCATAAACTTATACATCGACCATGAACCACGCAAGCAGAATGCGCATGCAAATGCACTGGCGTCCCTCACTGCCTCATTAGCCCTTCCAGCTGGAGTAGTAGAGAAAAAACTTGTCCATAGTCACGACCTGTATTGCTCAAGAATCACTTCTGAAGATTACCAGAAGCCAACAGGAGATTGTCAAGTTAAAGAAGCTCTTGAGTCGTCAACCATCCCAGAGCCCAGAGACTGGCGATTCCCTTACATTGATTATGTCTTGTACGGCATCCTGCCTGATGATACCAAAGAAGCGGCTGCCATTAGAAGGAAAGCCCCCAAATTCTACTATAATGCAATCACACGAACATTGTATCGTCGATCGCATGACGGGATCTTGCTTCGTTGCCTATCACAAAAAGAGGCACAGGAGGTATTGAAAGAAGCCCATGATGGCATATGTGGAGCCCATCAACCAGGCCCAAAACTTGGGGATCGACTCCAAAGGATGGGATATTATTGGCCTAAAATGATCACTGACGCTATCACTTATGCCAAAGATGTCACGCCTGCCAAGTGCATGGTGATTTTATCCATCAAGCACTAGGGTACCTTCACTCTACAACTTCTGCCTGGCCATTCGAGATCTGGGGCATGGACGTAGTTGGCCCCATCAGTCCACCGTCATCAAAAGGACATCGATTCATTTTAGCCATAACCGATTACTTCTCTAAATGGGCTGAGGCCATTCCGTTGAAAGAGGTAAAGTCATCCGATGTGATCAAATTCGTTAAACATCACGTCATTTACCCCTTTGGTGTACCTCGACGAATGATCCATGACAATGGACCCCAGTTCGTCAGTCAGGCTTTCCAGAGGTTCTGCGCTAAGTTCAGAATCCAGAGTATGTCCTCAACGGCATACTACCCTGCCGCTAATGGTCTCGCAGAAGCTTTCAATAAAACCATTGGCAAGCTTCTTAAGAAATTCGTTTCGAAAAGTCAGCGTAACTGGGACGACAAGTTAGGTGAATGCTTATGGGCCTATCGCACAACTGTTCGAACCCCAACTAAAGCTACGCCATTTTCTTTGGTATATGGGTGTGAAGCCGTGCTTCCACTAGAAATCCAAATTCCATCTCTACGCGTCGCCTTGACAGCAGAGATGACGAAGAGGAGAAGCATCGACTGCGACTCCAAGAATTGAAAGCCTTAGATGATAAACGTCTGCAGGCCCAACAACAAATCGAGCTTTACCAAGCCCGGATTACCAAAGCCTTCAACAAGAAAGTTAAGGCGCGAACTTTCAAGAAAGGTGACCTTGTCTTAGCCGTCAGAAGACCTATGGTGATGACACATAAAACAAAAGAAAAATTCCAGCCCAAATGGGAAGGACCATTTGTAGTAGAGTCAGTCTACTCAAATGGAGCATATCGCCTCATAACTTCAAGCGGTGATACACTCATGATGCCGATCAACGGCCGATTTCAGAAGAAGTACTATCCTTAGTAGTACTTTTCCTCTGATCAAGTTAATATTACACCTCTGATCAAAGCTCCAGATCCAAGAAAAGTTCTTTCCTTTATTAGGTCACATCACGATAGATCAATGACAAGCTAATCGAGCACTGACTGAACCATGATGTATGATGTAAGTCTTGAAACAAAAGACGAAACTTGGGTTTTGGTATTTTACCTTCATTAATGTCCGATGCCTCCAGCAGCTAAGGACAGAGGAAAATGTTGGCTTCTAAGCCCAACATAAGTCTTAGACAACTCATCATGCTGAGGGGAATAGCATGGCTAGCCCAACTCAAACGGTAGTTGATAAAAGCACACCAAATCCGTTGATAGCTGAGGGTTTGCTAAAAATCCTAAGTGGACTTGATCCCATGCCCTCCTCCAAAATCTCCTACCAATTCTCATACATGGAATGGTAGGTCCATAGAATACAGTCACTGCTACGTTAACATTATATCTCTGACAATGAAAATTTTCAATACTCCCTAGTAAGTGTAAATATTACTTGTCTCAACTCTATATGAAGTAGCAGCTCTTCCGATTTGTCAAGTTAACACTACACCTCTGACACTTCCAACTTCACTTGTCAATTCTCATCAATAGAATGATAAGTCTTCAAAATTACTTATATCGCAAATCAATTCAATGTCAAGTTTAACATTACACCTCTGACATTTCAAATTCTACCTGTCACTTCTCATCAATAGAAGGACGGGTCCTCAAATTGCTCCTATCTCGAGCCAATTTCTGTCAAGTTAATACCACACCTCTGACAAATTACTGTTAAGTTTCACATTACACTTCTAACAGTGATTGAGTTGCTACCAAGTTCAATACTAAACATCTGACAGTCACTTTCCCTCAGACTTCCGTATCGAAGCTGAAATGAGCGATGCTAAGTTTAACATTACACCTCTAGCATCCAGGTCATTGCTAAGTTCAACAATACACCTATGGCCAAGACTTTCCCTCGGACTTCCTTGTCAAAGTCGAATGCCAAGTTCAAAATTATACCTCTAGCATTACCCTCACTGCCAAGTTAAACATCACACTTATGACAGTGACACTTTCAGTTTTCCCAAACGAAGCTGGAACACTCTTGAGTTAACTTAATATCACACCTCTGACTCACACCCTTGTCGAGTTAACATCACACTTCTGACAAGACTATATTCAACCTGTTAAGTTAATATCACACCTCTAACGGAAAAAGTCCTCCTAGATTCCCCGTGAGTCTAGTCTCACTTGTTATTCTCGTCAACAGAATAACAAGTCCACTTAAAAATATTGTTAGGTTAACATTACACCATTAACAGTGTTTTCATTAAATCTGCAACTGAGTCTTAGTCAAGTTAACACCAAACCTCTGATGAAAACTCATCCTCCCTGGGGATACAAATTTCACTTGTCATTCTCATTTATAGATTGGTAGGTCCACGAGAATTATCTTACTTCTGTCAAGTTAATATTACACCTCTGACAGCATTGTTGAATTTCCTGAAACAGGATTTTCCTACAGACTCTGACTCGTTAAGAGTATTATCATATTTTTAGCAAGTCAAAAATCTTTTTACTTCCATTTCGTCTGATTTTCAATACAAAAAGGGAGTTCAAGACAATGGAAGGAGACAAAAAGAAAAAAGAAAAAAGTGTCACTTTTATTTATGTCCAGACATATTAAAGTGATACAAGACGCTCTCTTATACAATAAGATTGAGTGTTACAATAAAGGAGTACAAAGAAGTCCCTCTCTCTCAGTAAAAGGTCGCACTCACTCTTTAAAGTAGTCTCACTACTCCCAATACAAGATGTTCGGAAGAGCGCCAAAGAAGGGCCGAGCAATGTCGTGACGATCGGATGTTGATTACATCATGATGCATGACGTAAACATCGAAGGAGTCCATCGTTGGCTGAGAACAATGGTGTTTCTTGAGGTCGAAATGCAGCAAAGCCTTCTGATTTCGCGCGACCAACTGATATAGGTCATGACCCTTCGTTGATGAACATCTCTACCACCAGAAAGTCATCCAATGAGCACGGATTTTTTGTCGATGTCACTTTTGGGGTAAGACTGGTGAAGGGAGAATCCAAGACCTTACAGGTGACGTCCTCTTTCCAGTGACCTGTAAGAGGACCATACCCACCACCATATCCACCGCTATACCCACTGTGACCATGACGAGCCCAAGGGTACTGGCGGTGCATTATGTCCAATGAGGTCTTGATGGATGCCATCCGTCGCGCAAATCCTCGTCTCCCATAAACAGGAGCCGTGACTTCTCCTCCAATGGTCGACCATCGAACAGGTTCGCTAGCCGATATATTCTCCCAAGGGCCTAGCGAATATGCGAAAGGATGATTGAGGCTACCTGCGAGGAGTAAAAACAAGAAGGTTAGAATCCTAAAACAGAAAGATTGAAGAACAGATGCGGCTATAGCTGTAGACTTCAGACGCAGGGATAACCTGCGCAGAAAGTCAAAGTCCTGTTGCGACAGAAACAGACGCGATCGAAGTTGTGGATTCTAGATGCACACAGATCTGAACGCGATCAAGTGTTAGACCCGCGTCCAAAATAATTGACGCAAAGGGAACCAGACGCGAAAATTGCCACATCCTTGTTCGAGAAACAAGGGTTGCTGCATCCAAGTCTGAAGCCCTTGACCAGAATTAAAGTTCTTTGAAGTCAACAACCTCAAACGCGAGCTCTATATGCAAAGCTCGCGTCTCACAGTCCAGGTACAGAGTTCATCACACTTGCGTCCAAAGGACTTTAAGTTAGAGTTCAGACTCAATCAACTCGCGCTTCATCAAGAAGTCTAAAAGGCGCAACTTCCAAATAATAAGCGCACCAGTCAGGCTTCAAGAGAAGGTCAAGAAGGTGAATCTCTTCAAGGGACAGCAAAACTGAAACTCAGTTTGGCTGAGTATTTCATAATGGACAAGTAATTCCTACCCACAGAATAACCTTTTAAAGGTTGAACTTTCTGCATCAAGGCGCGGATATAAAAGGTACTCGAGGGGACGATTTTTGATCTTGAAATCACTTGACAGTAATAATCTTCAGAAAAGATTAAAGAAAAGCATGAAAGCTTTGGGTCTTTGCTGTCGATGGGGGCAAATCCCATTGAAGGAAGAAGATGAAGTCCCTCAGAGCGCCTGCTCTCAAGGGGAAACAGTCTAAGTAATGGACTGTTAAGGAGGTGAGGCCTATTTATAGGCAACCCGTAAGGCCTGTGATTAATGGCGTAAAAATCAGAGCCATCGGCCTTAATTCCCGCACGTACGTCAAAGCCCAATGAAGAGCTGACGCGTGGATTGCCGTTTCGGAAACGTCAAGGACGCAAGTCCCCAATCGTCAACGCCGACGTGGCATTTAAAAGATATTAATGCCACAGCCCAATGAAGAGCTGACGCGTGGATTGCCGTTTTGGAAACGTCAAGGACGCAAGTCCCCAATCGTCAACGCCAACTTGGCATTTAAAGATATTAATGCCAAAACCCAATTGCCGCTTCGGGAAACGTCAAGGACGCAAGTCCCCAATCGTCAACGCCGACTTGGCATTTAAAGATATTAATGCCAAAGCCCAATTGCCGCTTCGGGAAATATCGAGGACGCAAATCCCCAATCTTCAACACCAACTTGGCATTTAAAGGTCCAACCAGACCATTAAAACGGGTCGCATGCGACACTTGGGAGGTCGCGTAAAGTGCAGACTCAACGGTCGCGTCCTAAAATCCGCGTCTCGTCATAAACCCAAAGGCTGCGTTCCTTTCATTTCTGCTAAGAGACTTTCTATCGCATTTCTGAGAGCGATAAAGAGTCGCGTCTCCTCAGCGAATTGGATCCTGAATCCGCATCAAATTGAAAGCTGCGTTCCGAAGCTTGCGTCCCCAACAGAGAAGGCCTATGAACTCGGAACTGCGTCTCCATTGCGAGATAACAGTTGTATTTTTATCATAAATTCAATACAGCCTGAGTTTGCGCCTTACCAAGGGTCCAGAGACCCGTCTCTACTGAGCCAGTGCCGCGTCCCCGTCAACTAGCTGAGACCCATGCGTCAGTCTTGAGGAGCCTAAGACCGCGTCCCCACTACATCCTGAATTCTGCATCCTGACAGAATTAAGGGACGCGTCCAGGGATCCGCGTCCTTCCATAATCAGAGCCGCATCTTTATCAAAAAGGAGATTTCGCGCGTCTTCACGGCGTCTTCATTAGCGGGTCAGAGTCGCGTTTCCCAAAACCGCGTCTCCATTATAAATCAGAACCGCGTTTCACTCAAAACTCAGTTCAGCCTGAGTTTATTATTCATGGCCGACTAAAGACTACAGTCAAAGGCTGCGGTTATGAAATTGGGTTCATCTACTGCGAACAAAAAAAAAACTTGAAATGGAGCAAAATTCTGAAGACTTTTATTATTTGATTCAAAAATGGTAAAAGTAATACAGACACTCTTGACAAGTAGAGTGTTCTTTTTAAACAAAAAAAGGGGAGGCTAATAATCTTGCTTCGCCAAAGAACGGATTTGTTCTCGGAGACGATACATCTCGTGCTGACGTGCCTCCTCAGCCTCCATCAGAGCTTGGACCCGCAGCTCCTCCTCAGACAAAAATCTCTTCGCAGCCAGTTGCACTTGAAGAGACTCCAACCTGGAAGAATGAACGGAGAGGCTTTCTTCAGCCTGCGTTCTAGCATTTTCCAGCTCCTCCAGCCTTTTCCTAGCAGCGGCAAGTTTCTGCTCATTGATCTCGATCAAGGCTTGTGCCCTGGTTATGGTAGCTCGAGCAGTGGCAATAACCTGCTCTGCACTTTGTATGACGATTCCAGATTTCTTGGAATCGCCAATCAACCTTTGGTGGTCAGCCTGAAAATGCTGGAGGTGGCGGGTCTCTTCAGCTATTTGTTCCTCCATCTCCTTTCGCTCATATTCTTGAGCGGCAAGAAACTTATTCAGGGTTGTCCGAGCCTCGTCTACTGAGCTAGCGTTCTCCAGAGTCTTGAGCTCCTTCAGGTGGCTCCCCAGTTACTCCACCAGCATCAGGCATGCCCTAGCCTGCGAAGGACTTCCAGTATGGCCAATATTCTCGATCTGATTTTCAAAAGTATTCGGGCAAACTCGAAAGAGCTGCCCCCAGAAAGGATGAGGTCAATACAAGATCTCATGGAAACAAAAAATTGTTGCACCATTTGACGTGCTAGCTCTTCCATGATGTCATTAACTGGAGAGAACTCTGCGGATGTACTCCCCGACCCCCTTTCCATGACAGGACGAGAAACGGGAATCGGTTCATCTTGTGCAGGAGTGAGGCCAATGATAGGTTCGTCAGGTGCTGAGATAGTTGTCGATACCTCTGGAGCGGTTATTGTCGTAGCAGCCTCCACTGCGACAGGGGTAGCAGCAAACTTTGCGACATCAGGTTCCCCGATCGAGGTTTGAGCTGTACTACCTTCTGCGTCAATGCTTGCCGCAGGATTCTCTGCTTGAACTCCTCCAGCGCTCTCTGCAAACCACCGAAACATCAGCCATGACAATAAAAAGGAGAATATTCAATGCGTCAGTATTCTCTTACCAAGTTCAGGGTCTGAATATGACAAGTTCTTGGACAGGTCGTGTGGGGTTGAGGCCTCCTCGACCTCGACGGTCGCACTTTCTTGAGGCATCCCGGTAATAGGAGCCTCAGGGCTCTCCTGCTGGGCCAACTCTTATATCATTTCCTCAATCTGAGAGAAAGTTGTAGCTTCACTGTCGACAGCCAGCCCTATGCACAAAGTCAAAAGGAAATGTCAGAACCCTTCCCTAGCTAAAGGAGAAGCCAGTTCAAAAAGACAAGGAGAGTACCTTCAGTAGCAGCGATCATTGCTATTTTGGCGAAACCGTCACAGGGTCACACCCTTGTATCTCTTCCTCCGAAATATGCGAGAATTTGCTCGTATCTGGAAGAGCGGATTCATCGCCAAAATCGACTTCATCGCCAGAATAATATCCATGCTCTTCAGACGATGAAGACGACAGTTCAACACAGGAGGTCTCAGCGATCGAGACCTTATCACTAAGTACCCCAGTAGTAGGGCTGAGATCGACAACCCGCGAGCTGGGTATCAATACATTAGGAGACCCAAGCTGTTGCATCTCGTCCCTTCCCTCTTGAACTGAAGAAGACCCTGGCTGAGTTGAGACCCCTGGAATCTCAATATCATCCTTCCCACCAGGTTAACTTCGAGTCGCTCAGCCTCCTCAGCCATGACGGGTTCACCTGCAAGCTCCCCTTCTTCTAAGATCACGGGGCCCCTGCTGCGCAATCCGCGAGAACGAAGAAGGGGGATCTCCTCTTCCTCTTCCTCTTCCTCTTCCTCTTCCTCTTCCTCCCTCTGCCCCTCAACACCAGAAGGGACTACCTCGGGCATTAAAGCTTCAGCCTCCGATTCTCTCCTAGCCTTCTTCGGGATAGGCTCACCCTTGGAAGTAGAGCCATGGGAACGTTTAGACACAGCCTGCCGACTCTTTTTAATGGGCTGCTCCTTAGGTGCCGCTGCTCTCAATCCCGTCCCTGTTTCCCCTCCTGCTTCTTTTTCGGTTGCCTGGTATTCCTCCATATCCCGCGCGCGTTTGTTGGACTCCAATTTGTCCTTATAAGACGCCTTGATGCTCATAATTCATGAGATATTTATTGAGAAACCAGGCATCTTGCTAGCCAGGGAATACCAAGTACAGAAGCTAAGGCTAGTGTAACAGTTGGGCGTCTTGTGAGGCAAGCTGAAGACAGCTTTTGTCCCTCCAGCCACACTATAATACCATGCCCGAGCACCTTCAAACAAGTTCCCGCTGAAGGAGAGGTCAGCATTGGGGTTACCAACGTACAGTTGATCATAGCCGAACTGTCGAGCAAAACGACTCGGCATGTAAGGCTCGATCGTACATAAATTCCCTTGTCGGAAAAGTAGATACCCAGGCCGAATATTAATCAGCCACCAGAAGAATCCCGATGGCAGTCTTGTGAAGTCATCTGGTCCCGCAAGATCGGAAAATTTATCCCCGTAAGATGCGCCAGTAATCTCGGGGAAGCAACGGTCGAGCTGGTAGTTCCAAGCGTTCAGAATACATTTCCGAACGAAGAACATATAGTAGTTGGACCAGCTCGAATTCTCCAGCTTCTGCACAAAAGAGACAAACCCCTCAGACAGAGGCACCGCCGTCATCAGTGGAGGGCAGTGCATAACGTACTAGGCCATCAAGTACGTATATGGAAGCTCGATCCTGGGGTTAGGGGTCTTTACTCTTGGCCTTCCCTCTGAGTCAACCTCTGGTCTACCCTTGGAGTCGACAACGGCTTCCACTTGACACAGGCTTTTAACCAGAGCCTGTAATCCTCTTTGAATTCCAGCCACCATGGCTGAGAGAAGGGCGATAGGCTTTCCATAGGCCAGTAAAACTGCTGGGTACACCACATCGGCGACAATTACTTCATGTGGCAATGTTGGCACCACACAACGCTTCAGCCATAGCATAAGAAAGCCCGCCAATAGCGCCCGGTCAGAAATGGGAACTCGGGCTTGATGATGAAAACTTTCAAAGACTGTGTCAGGTTTGAAAGTATCCTCATTTGACTCCGTGGTGTAAGAGCTTGCAGAGGCATTAATCCTCTCAGTAATTTCTTCGTCAGTACTAGGAGCCAGGCTGGTCACTGCGCTTTCTCATTTATACCATTGAATATGTAACTTGCCCAGGACATCTGCTTGACACCCCTGGTTCTCCAGGAGGTTATTTGGCCGCAGATGTGGAAGTGGCACAACACTTCCCAGTATGTCTCGTATACTTGAGGGTTCTCCTTCTTCAAGAGATGAAGTTCTTCAGAAGTCGGAACGTATTCTTCATAAGGGGCATCTCCCATAACAAGCCCCGAGACTTCATACAACTCATGAAGAGCGAGCCCCATCTCTCCGACTGGAGTAAAAAATGTGCTCGTCAAAGGATTATAGTGCTCCAGGATGCCATAGAAATTATGGGAGTTTTGTGGGAGGCCATACTGCACAGCCCTAACTGAGTGGTACAGCCCCACCTTCTCCAGCAGAGCTCCAAGCTCGACAAGGACAAATCCGACCATCCTGCCCCACCAGGATCTGTTGGAAGAATGAATCCACCCGAGAGGGCGGAAGTCGACGGAAAAATCACCCCTAACCTTCATAAACTGATTGATGAAGGTGGTGCTGAGCTGAGGGGTCTCTCCTCTCGGATATTCAGATCTGACCAATCCAGGGAATAAACCAAAGACCTCTTTCCCATGGCCGGCAGAGTATACTTCTTTGGCACCTAGTTTGCCAAGCGAGACACCAGAGACAAATCGGGAAAGATCCCAGTCTATCGTACGGTGAACAGACATATGCTGAAGATAAGATAGAGGTACATCCTCTCCATATTGGGAAGAAAGAACCTCCTATCCCCTATCTGACGGAGCCACTTATAATCTCCGTCATGCAAGATCCTATCTTCCTCGTCGATGTCATCACCAAAAAAGAAGACAGGCTTCTGTAATGGAGTGCGAGAATCCGTCTCAAACACTCCGTCAGAGATAATCTCCCGGAGGGTCACCATGCTGGCCTTGGAGATCTTCTCCTTTCGCTCCTTCGACTTGACAGTAGCCACAGGAACAGTTCTTTGAAGCACGAAGGTTAGATTACGATCAGCGCCACCTACGTGCCCAAAGTGGCACTTTTTGGATAACGGGTTGGAGGAGTATCGTACTGCAAAGAGAACAACACTTGGTCAGAAATTTGAAGAAAATGGCTAAGTGTTTGAAACTCAAACGCAGGAATGAATCCAGACGCGGAGATCATCAAAATCTGCGTCCAGACTCAGAATGCGAGGATAGCATGAAGCCCGCACTTCAAAATCCACGACTTAGAAAAATTTCTAAGTATCGGACTCAGACGCGAGATTCATTAAAATCTGTGTCTGATCTTACAAGACGCAAGAATCGTAAGAAGTCTGCGTCTGAACTCCCCACACTTAGAAATATTTTGAGCGTCGAGTCTGAAATGCGAGGTGCAATGAGACCCTGCGTTCAACAAGCAGGTATGGACTCAAGTTGATAAAGAAAGGATGCAGAGGTTGTCAAACATGCGTCTTATCTATCAATTCGAGAACCGCGCCTGGAGATCAAACACAGGCATGAGCCCGTGTTGGCGGTTCATATTCAAAAAAGGCTTACGAGTTAAAAGAACTCTTTAAGCCCCTTCAATGGCGGAAATCAAGTCAGATGGTCTTACTACCTGAAATAGGGGCCTCTTGCATAGAAGAACCACCCATTTGAACCTCCGGAGCGACAGCGCTCGAAGATGAAGAAGTGGGTTTAGTCTTGGGCGCCATTTCGACCGTGAGATCACAGTTGAAGATGGTGAAAACGAAAGAACAAAGCTTCGAGCTTTTGTTAACCCTAAAAGGCTCAACGAAGAAGAAGAGTCTAATGATGACTCTTGAAAGACTGTTGTCTTTTATAGACACGGAAATCCCCAGAGATACGCGGCGTTTGGCTCGAGGCCTAATCCCCGTTCGACGCGCGGCATGCATATTAAATGCAGCGCAAAATTCGCGCGCCAAAAGGGAGATGTCCCCTCAATTCTGCTGGACACGTGGCAACGCGCTTACAACACGGATTCGTGTTCAAACAGAAAATTGCATCCCTCCGAAGATCGCGCCTCTTCAACTAGGCCAAAGTCGTGCCTAGTTCACAGAACAAAAGTTGCGTCTTAATCTCAAAAGACGCATCCTTACAAGAACCGCGTCTTTGCAGCAAATTAACAGACGCGTCCCTACCCTAAGTGAAGACTGCGTTTCCAAAGCAACATGACCCCTACGTCTACAGGACTTGCATACAGTCCTTCTGCAATTCAGTTCAACAGTACACTGGCATGAGCAGATGACTGTTCACCCCTGGTTCAAAGTACACCAACAACAAACTCCGAGCATTTGGAGGTCTAGACTTGTATCTAGACACTCGCTACGATCATTTCTGGCGGCTTCAAAGAGTTTCACAGTACACTCACGAAGACCATATTCCAGACAGGATCAGACTCAGAGCATCTTAAATGATTGTCAGCCCAATCATGAGAAGTACGAATTCAACCAGAGTCTAAAGTATTTCGAAATCCGTCCCGGTCAACCGCGGAATATCGAAAACTTTGGAGGGGGTTCTGTAGGCTGTCTAAAAAATCATTAAAGACAAGTCATCAACTCCAGACGCAGCAGCATCAAGACGCGAGGATCAAAACCCGCGTCTCAACGTTACTGCAGCGTTAAGACGCGAGGGTTGAAACCCGCGTCTCTGCAGTACTGCAGCATCAAGACGCGAGGGCCGAAACCCGCGTCTTAGTATCACTGCAGCACCAAGACGCGAGGGTCCAAACCCGCGTCTCAGTTATCACTGCCCTCGTTATGGGGTCAATCAATACCCACATACGGAGGAAGTTAACCCCCATTATCGAGTGTTTTTAGGGGGCACGTTCACTCCTGAAACCTCTATAAATAGCCCCATTTGCTAGAGGAAGGGGGTCAGTCGGTTGATCAGATAATTCTTGAAGAAGAATTTCGCTTGTGAGCTGTAGAAGCCCCGAGACTTCCACCGAAAAGAAAGAGAGTTCAACTCTTCAAGCAACTTGCTGCGTACAAGTTAATCTTTACCTACAATCTCTTTGAGATTCCCGTTGACAGGAGCTGTGTTACTCCGTCTGCCATCCAAAGAGAGGATTCCCAATTAGGCCCTGACGTTCACCCGATCAACGGAAAACAAGATTCACTTTCCACCACCACATCAAGAACTCAGCATTAAACAAAGGGGAGATTCAAGTCTAAACATCTTCCCTCCCTTGTAGTCGGAGTGTTAATCCGCTGTAATTTTTCATTTGATTCAAGGAAATTTTACAAGGAACCTTCTCACACCGTACAGAAGTCAATATAACTGTTGATCAATTCTTCAGCTTATTGGTTACTCTTTGTTGGATAACAAGATTTCAATGTAATATTGGCCAAATTCACTCTATGCACCCTCCGCCAATTGTGAATTATTCTTGTTTAGACTATGTTAGATCAGCTAAGGTGCCATGCCTCTGCAACTTTTCATAGTGATGGATCACATATTAATCAAAACACACTTCTTTTTTAAATTTGAATGTTATATATGTACGTACATACAGAAAGAATTTAAATAGATTTCAAGATTCCAATGTAATTTACTAAGATGGGCTGAAATTCACTGCATGCACCCTCTACCAATGGTAAATTATTTATGTTTAGCCTATGTTAGCTCATCTAAGGTGCCACATGCCCATGTAACTTTTCATAGTGGTGAATCACATACCAATCAAAACATACTTTTTTCTCTAATTTGATTGTTATATACATACATACCGACGTACATACATATATGTACTTTAAAGAGAGAGAGTTTGGCTCTTTGGGCATGTCTCTTTTTAAGTCCGTCACTTTTGAAGCTTCTAAAGTTACATGTTCAATTGTTACTTATGGTATTTCTAAAATTTACTTATGAAGTTTTCCGTTTCCAACTGTATTAATACCTGCATTGGTTTTCACAAACAGCTGCAGTCATATGACTTTGTTAGGGCATTGAGCAAGAGAACTTGGATCAAGTCCTGAAGCTCACAACTCTTTTACTTTTCAGATAAAAGATATCAGTCCAATACATGATTTAAAATAATTTCAAAGAAAAAGATGTTCTTTCCAATTTTAAAATCTAAAAATAGTCTTCCATATAAGGTTCTAAATATCGGATATCGGGAACGTATCGGATGGGGGTTTTTCATATCGGATATCGGATATCGGGGGAGATATCAGGGATACGCGCGCATATCGGGCGTTCATATCAGACACTATATATAATGAAATATTAATAACTAAAAGTTGGTTTAGTGTCATAGATATTATCTACCTAATAAAAATGATGTAATATGCATGCAAAGACATAAAAAAATAATATACATTTGCACGCAATCGTGTAATAAATAAGTTATTTCATATTGGGCGATATTTCGGGCAATTTATTGCCCGATATCGAGAGATTTATCGGCCAATATTTCAAATATCGGCTGTTTTTTGCTGCAAACAATATGGCGAACAATTTTCTCACATCGTATCAGCAGCAGGAAAAAAAGGAGGCATCAGTCGATATCTTGGCCGACTCAGCCGATATTTAAAACAGGGCTTCCTTATAAGTAAAAAATTATTCTATTCAATTTACAAATAAAATATATTTTGTCAGTTTAATATTCTAAATTTTAGTTCAGGAATTAAACTCTTGAATTGCCTTTTCTTTTGAGAATTAAAAAGATTCTTTAGTTTATGGGGAAAAGATATTACTTCAATTTATAATTAATATATATTCTTTGTCATAATCTTTTCAATTTATGAATTAAAATTTATTCATCTCAGCTTAATGTTCTTATTCTAGTTTAGGGATTAAATTCTTTTTTATTGCTTTTTGTTTGAGAATTAAGAAGAATTGTAAGCGTTCTTTGCACGAGAGTAAGGACATGATTCAACATCCACAAAATCTATAACTTTTTTTAGTTTAAGAATAAAAATCTTCGACCTACAAAGAGGGGAGGGGAGGGAATATTAAGGCTTGGAATTTCTGGATGAAATTTGAATCCTACTCAATTTTAGTTTCAACCTTTTCTAAATTATTGTACCTTTTAGTTTCTTTTTTGAAGAATTTACAAGTTTCTGTTACATACTAAAAGTTCTAATTAAGAACAGAAGAAAGAAAATGTATAAATTCAGTTGAAGATGAACATTCAAATATGATTCAGAATAGGTAAGTTGCATTCAATAGAATTTTGTATGGGCATATTAGTAAGAGGAGGAGGAGTAGTGGTAGTAGTAGAGGAGGAAGAGAAAGAAATTAATAAGTAGATTTATCACTAAATAATAAAGAAAATTTCTTTACTCTCAAAACAGCTACTTTGCAAATTACTGGAGATTTTTTTTATAAACATGATGGTTGCTGTTAAAAGCACCCAAGCTAGTTAATTAGTTATGAAATCTTCAATTAATTAAGATTTGATAATTAAAATATATCATGATTATACTATGTTTTCTTTTCTTTGGTAAAAGAATTGTGCTAAAAAAATTGAAACTTAGAATTTTAGAAGCAAGCATGCTCTGATTTTGCATAGGAAGAAATACAACTGTATTAGTTAGTCATAAGAAATCCTTATTAACTGAGTTCAGGATCATATAAAACATAGAGCAATAGATGGTTATTAATTTAAAAGGGTGACATGGTTCTTAGCAAATTACACATGCATCACATGTGCCTAAAAACCAGTATATACCACATATATTTGCTTAGGATTCTATTAAGAAGCACTTTTTATTTTCCTACCTTTCTCCGGTTGTGTGCATTTTTGGGGGGGTGGGGGCTAATAATGATTATATTAAAGGTAATGCATCCTACCATATGGGATGCCGTTACTTGAACGTTAGGTATATGGAAAAGTCGTTAGAAATGATTGACAGGTCTTGGGACAAAGGTTTTGATAGTTGTATACATGTATATGTATGTGCATGCCATATGCATACATGCACATCTTAACACGTGCCTGCACTCAGGTACATACATGTCTGTGCAGACACACACGTATTGACTCTTGAGATAGTATCATTCAGCATAATAACTATATCAATTTAATGGAAGATGAATTCACTGAAGATAGTGACTGTAAAAATGAGAATTGAAGCATATCAAGAAACAGAAGATGGAAACAAGTGATGGAAATAATAATTTGGACAAATAAGGAACATCTTTCAAAGTACAAGAAACCAAAAACCAAAGTTGAACAGAAAGTTCCACCCAAATATTAAATGAAAGTAAATGTTGGAAAGGATGCAGCATTATAGTTTTTCTTGTGATGTTCTCTTATGTTATGAGAAGGTTTAAAAGTTCTCCTTCCAGTGTCCTGTATTGAATGTTAAAACATTCAGTGAGTTATAAGAACAAATGAAATGTTATATTGTTAGTCAATCTTGTATGCATTGGCTGCCCCCTGCTGGTTCTGTGAAGGTTGTTCTCATAAATCTGAAACTTCACATAACTATACTGTGGATGTAATGAACTAAGAAATGTTGTGGATGTTTTCATGTTTAATAAGTTTGAACTGTTACTGCAGCATAGGACATAGGATAACATAGATACATAATAAGAAAGAGAAAAGCCCGAATAAGTGTATACGAAGGTGAAGCACCACAGAGAAAAAAGGATGAACTGGCAGAGCCGGAGACATCGGCGGAGATACAGAAAAGAAGAGACGTAGAAGGCAGAAAGGGCACGAGATGGGCATAGAGGAGAGAAGAGGATAGGACAAGGGCTCAAAGGGAAAGAATATTAAGATGAGAGAGAGGGATATTGCCTACTTGAGCTTTGGTATAGAACAAAGATTCCTATTCAAAGAAAAAAGATCCTACTGGCACTTGGTGAATCCAAAATAAGATTTTATAAGTTACTCATGTTAACAAAAATCTAACTTTGAATGCTACAAGATAAGAAGTTTTTGTACAACTTGCAGAGACTGATATTGATAAGATTGATTGTCCTTGAGAAGAAGAGAACAAACACAGTTTTTCACATCAATACAGAGATGTTATGATTTTTATGGACTGAGGTCATTGCATAACTCTTCATATCCAGTAAACTATATGAAACCATCCTAAATGTATTGCATTAAGAAAATTTAATTTGCTTCATGCAAATCTCGAAAAAAAAAAAAATGGAAGTAACTATTGCACCAGCAGCCACCTGCAACAATAAACTGATACTTAAAAGGGTTACAACCTTGGACTTGCAGAAAAGATAGCAAGAATATATTTTTATATTTCTCTTGAAACATTGGTCCAATGAAATATAATTGAGAAACATTATGCAACATCGAAGACATCGGAGGAAAAAAGAGGCATTAGCAACGCTAAGAACAAGCAATTGAAAGAAGAACCAAGAATTATGTAACTAATATGCAAAATGTTAATTGAGAAAATAAGGTACAAAATCAACCAGATGCAAGAGTATTGACCCACATATTGTAACGTAGATAGCAAAGCTCGCAGGTTGCCTTCTTTTCCAGCAGCCCACCGTTTTATCTCGATATCCAGTGTTTCAGCAATTCTCTGACAGCAGTTCAGAAAGCAATAAGATAAATGAAACAAAAGAGAAAGGTCTAAATGAACTTATTCGGTATAGATGTTTTTGAAAGAGTATATTTAATATATTTAATTCTAATGAGCAACCTCTCCTCCAGGGCAAAAAAAAATAAAATTAACATCCTCTGATCAGAAATTTACATGTCTTTCTGCCTGCTCCCTCTGTGTTTGCATGTCTCGCTCGTTTTTCTCCGCAAGAGCTTTTGCCTGGAATATCAAGCACCAAAGGAAAGACACAACAAGATAAGTAAAAATAGTTGTGTTCTGCAGAAATATAGTTTCATTGCAAGTGAGATTGCAATTGAATGTGTCTCTTCTTAGGTAATATCATCTTGTACAGAACCAGCATTCAAGATTGCCATACCGCACGCTCAAGTGTCCTTTGGTGCCTTTCGAGTCTGGCTCTTCTCCTTTCTTCAGTCTCTCCCTCGACTTCTTGAAATTCTCCGGACGATGGAGCACCTTTTGAGAAACTAATTGATTAGCAAGCTGTATATCTAAAGAAACTGCATTGACTCAGAAGTTGTAACTGAATTATAATACCAAAATGGAGGAGAGATCATCAACAATATTTGTCGTAGAAGATGCTCTTTTAATCGTAGATGAAGTGGAAGATGCCCGGCGTGCCCCATCAGCATTGTCTCTGTTTTGAGCTGGGGTATCAAATATGTTTTCCTAACATATATCCCAACCAGTTAGTGAGAACCAGTCAGATTCACAAAAAAAACTGCTGACAGTGACTCAAAAATTGACACTTACCGAAGTTGTAGCCCTCTGTTTTGGTGCACTAGTGGCACGTGTACCAAAGAAGGACTCAAGATCATTTTCAGTGTTTTTCTGCTTTTCTCTAGCAGCAGCAGCAGCCCTCTCTCGTGCTTCATTTTGGGCCTTGCCGACTGCAGCCCTTTCAGCTCTAAGACGAGCTTCTGCTGCAGCTCTCTCCACTGCAGCCCTTTCTCTTTCCTTTGCAGCTTTCTCCCTTGCATCCGCAATTGCCCTTTCCCTAGCTTCTGCGGCTGCTTTTTCAGCTTTTTGCCGTGCCTCTGCAGCAGCTCTCTCACGTGCTTCTGCTGCTGCTCTCTGAACAGCAGCTCTCTCTAAACGTTGACGTGCTTCAGCATTCGCCTTATCAACAGCTGCTCGCTCTAATTTTGCACGAGCCTCAGCAGCTGCTCTTTCACGTGCCTCTCTCGTAGCCCTCTCTACAGCTTGTCTAGCCTTTTCCCTCTCTTCCCTCTCTTTTTCAAGTCTCCTTTGCTCCCTTTCTCTCTCTTCTCTTTCCTCTGTAACTTTTCACGATCCAACTTTTCTTGTTTCTCTTTATTTTCCCAATCTTGGGAATCTGGTGTCGCTTCTCCATCTCTTTCCTTCTGTACAAATTCTTTACTTTTAGCAGATCTAACGTCTTTTTCCCTCTCTCTTACCTCTTTAGCATGCTTAAATTTTGCCTCGGCTCTATCCACAACCTCCTTCATAGATGCTGCTGCAGCTGAATTTGTCTCAATATCATCTTCACTGGAGAAAACTTCTGCACGTTCATTAGACTGAGGTTTGCCCATCGCAAAATCTTCAAGTTCATCCATCGGAGACACACCAGGTCTCCTCACTGAACCTCTAGGATACGGATAACTCGGACTGGTTTGTGAATCTGACTCATTGTCCTTTCTTCTGGGGTTCGTCCTTCCATATGATGCTGATTTAATGACAAATGGTGGGGCCGGCCTTGATGGTGGTGGAGCACTTGTAGGTTGTGTGAATAGAGGAATTTCAGTAACAGTAAGCCACACATCATCAGCTGTTTCCAAATGTACAGAAGACCTTGGGGATTGATCTGCTGTGGCTTTTCTTTCAAATGGTTTATTGTTTGAGGTTGGACTCTGGACGCTACTTCTAGAATCAGAGGATTTGCTAGACTGTGTCTTAGGTATGACATTGTCGAAAGATTCCACTGATGATCTCTCCTGTGAACTGTTTGGACCAGACCTTAGGGGACTCTTGTCCTTCCGACTTTCATTCTTCTCAGACGTAAATATGGGCACTGATTTTGCAAGCCCATCAAAAGCATCAATATCATCAAATGCCCTCCCACTTGCAGGAGATGCGTCAACATGTGCACTTCCAGAGTTCATAGGCCTACCAAGCTGTTCTAAAGGGTCAGTAAACACCCCTGATGAAGGATGTCCCGAGGCAGAAGTTGTTTCTAAAACTACAAAGGGATCTTCTGGCATGGCGGCAGATGGCTTAGCTGATGGAACAGCTGATTTTTGTTGGTTTCCATCTGGAGGCTCTCTGGAGGACAAATTAAAAGACAAAAATAACCCAGATGACAATAACAGATAACAATACTGCAGCAAGAATAAGCGTACCCCTTAAATAACGAAGTAACAATATGAATATAATAACCCTCCCTCCCTCTAAATTCAAACTAAATGCAGCCTCTGGCAGAATAGGACATCTAGAAATTGTATAGGACATGCCTTGGGTCAACCTACCCATCTCCAGAAATCAGAGACTGAGAACAACTGTAATGCAGTTGAGAAAGTTATAACCCGACAATAAAATCTAGTGCCTACATGGCAGAGTAGCAGTTGCAATGTACTGAAAGACTAGTAATATGATGGAGCATGGTGTGAGAAGTTTTCTGCACTTGCCAATGACAAGTTCTCCACATCTCTGGATCACAGTTCTCCACATCTCTGGATCACAGTTCTCCACATCTGTGGCTCTTGCACTCCCCCAGTATAAAACCCCTCGAGAATAATGACCCCAAAAAACATGATGGTTAAAAAGTTGAAAACACATGATTGGTCAGACATATAAGACACAAGGATGCAAGCGTCTTACATAGGATAAAGGTTTTCCAGAATACTTCTAAGTTCAATATTACAATGGATTCATAGCCAAGTTAATGCATATTAAATTTATCCATACAAGTCATATAAACATATTATTATACAATGATGTCTGAGAAATGGATCCTCAACTACAGGTGTAATTAAAGCCCTATTGATGTATTCGGATTTTGCTGAATAGCACATCATAATAGTATAGAGTCAGAATTGCAAGTTCACATGAATGTCAGTGTCATGCATCCTAATAATCAACAAACTGGATCACCAGTCCATATTTATGGCTTACAAACTAAAACAACAACAAACAACAACTAAGCCATTTGTCCCAAGTATTTGGGGTAGGCTACATGAACCAAAAGAGAATTCAGGATCGGGCACATGGATCAGCTTTCTCCACTAATTCCTATCGAGCAATATGCCTTCACTAAGACCTTTAGCCTCTATATCTTGTTGTATTACCTCCATCTATGTTTTCTTTAGTCTCCCCTGCGCTCTTTTAATTTGCCCTAAATTGATACGCCCTACTCGCCAGACTGGCGCATTTGTAGGTCTACATCGCACATAACCAAACTATCGTAGGCGATTTTCTCTCATCTTATCTTCTATAGAGGCTACACCTATCTTAATATGAATATCCTCATTTCTCATCTTATCTCTTAGCGTGTTACCACACATCCAACGAAGCATGTGCATCTCAGCTCCACTCATCTTCTGGGAATAATATCTCTTTATAGCCTAACATTCTGTGCCATATAACAAAGCTGGCCTAATAGCAGTCCGATAAAACTTTCCCTTAAGCCATAACGGAATGTTACGATCGCATAAAACTCCTGTCGCGCTCCTCCATTTCAACTAACCGGCTTGGATCCTATACTTGACATCACTATCGATCTCCCCATCATTTTGGATAATAGAACCCAAGTACTTAAAATGACTGCTCATCGGTATTTCTTGTCCATCTAGTCTCACAATATTATAATCTCGGATTCCCTGTTTATTGAATTTACACTCAATATACTCTGTTTTGGCCTTACTTAATCTAAAACCTCGAGATTCTAAAGTTTGCCTCCATAACTCCAATTTGGCATTTACCCCAGCTCTCGTCTCATCGACTAGGACAATATCATCAGCAAATAACATACACCACGGTATCTCATCCTGAATAGCTCTAGTAAGCTCATCCATCACTATGGCAAATAAGAATGGACTCAATGCAGTCCTTGATGCAACCAAATTGTGATAAAAAAATCACTTGTTATGTCTCCACAAGTTCTGACATTTTCCACTACTCCATCGTACATATCCTTGATTATGTCAATATATTTGATGGGGACTCCCTTTTTCATCAATGTCCACCATAATACCTCTCTTGGCACCTTATCATAAGATTTTTCTAAATCAATAAAGACCATATGCAAATTTCTCTTACTCTCTCGAAATCGCTCTATAAGTTGACAAAGCAAATAAATAACCTTTGTAGTCAATCGCCCCGGTATGACTCCAAACTGGTTCTCTAATATTTTAACATTTTGTCTTAACCTGTGTTCAATTATCCTTTCCCAAAGCTTCATCGTGTGACACATGAGTTTTATTCCACGATAGTTTGAACTCCTCTGGATATCACCCTTGTTCTTATAGAGAGGTACTAACGTACTCTTTCTCCACTCATTTGGCATCTTTTTAGTTAGCCAGATCTTGTTAAAGAGATTTGTCAGCCATCTTACGCCCGCTTCTCCTAAACATCTCCATATCTCAATGGGAATTCCATCCGGGCCAACAGCTTTCTTGACTTCATCCTCTTCAAGGCCTCTTTAACTTCAGATTCGCTAATTCTGCGCATATAATTATGGTTCATATCCTGACACTGAATAGTAAGGTCATCCAAGTCTTAAGTAGAACTGCCATTGAACAATTTGTCAAAATACTCTCTCCATCTTTCTTTGGTTTCTTCGTCTCAAACTAAAACCTTCGGATCCTCATCTTTGACACACCTCACAGTACATAAGTCTTTGGTCTTTCTCTCTCTTATTCGAGCAATTCTATGTATATCCTTTTCAACCTCTTTGGTGTCTAACTTCTCATACACTTCTTTGTACACTTTAGCTCTTGCATTCTGAACAGCTTTCTTAGTCTCCTTCTTGGCTAGCTTATACCTCTCAAAACTCACTCTATCACATTTTTTCTTCAAATCTCTATAAGAGTCGTTTAATCTTAATGGCAGCTTTTACCTCTTCATTCCACCATGATGTGTCCTTACATGGTGGAGCACCACCCCGTGACTCACCAAGTACATCTTTAGCTACTCATTTAATGCAACTAGCAATTTTGTTCCATGTTGTATTGGGATCATCTTGGGCTTTCCAATCTGCTTCATGTACTACTCTAACCCGTCATCGGCTGAACCAGAACAGCCGGTGTAGGCGAGCCTCCATCTTTCAGGTAGCACCGGTTGTTCTGGTCCAGCCGATGACAGGTTAACACTCTGATGACTGCCTGAACAGGCCCGCAGCCTACATGGGTCATCTACACCTGACAGCACCCCTCGGGGAGCCACCTGAAAGATGAAGGCTTACCCACACGGCAGTTCTGGTTCAGCTGATGATGAGTTAACCTCCTGATGACTGCCTGAACAGACCGCAGCCTACATGGGTCCTCCTCTACACCCTGACGGCACCCTCAGGGAGCTACCTGAAAGACAGAGTGTTCTGGTCCAACCTATGACGGGTTAACACCCTGTTGACTGCATGAACAGGCTCGTAACCTACATGGGTCATATACACCCTGACGGCACCCTCTGGGAGCCACCTGAAAGATAGAGGCTCGCCCACGCCGGTTGTTCTGGTCCAGCCGATGACGGATTAACACCCTGATGGCTGCCTGAACAGACCTGCATCCTACATGGGTCTTTTACACCCTGACGGCACCCCTCAGGGAGCCACCTGAAAGATGGAGGCTCGCCCACGCCGGCTGTTCTGGTCCAGCCTATGACGGAGTAACACCCTGTTGACTACCTGAACAGGCCCGCAGCCTACATGGGTCCTTTACACCCTGACGGCAGCCCTCAGAGAGCCACCTAAAAGATGAAGGCTCGCTCACGCCAGCTGTTCTGGTCCAGCCGATGACGGGCTAGCACCATGTTGACTGTCTGAAAGGCCCGCATCCTACATGGGTTTTTCTACACCCTGACGCACCACTCAAGAGCAACCTGAAAGACGGAGGCTCGCCCACGCTGGCTGTTTTGGTCCAGCCAATGACGGGTTAACACCCTAATGACTGTCTTAACAGACCCGCAGCCTACATGGGTCATCTACACCCTGACGGCGCCCCTCGATGAGCCAGTTGAAAGATGAAGGCTCCCTATGCCGGCTGTTCTAGTCCAACCGATGACGGGTTAAAACCATGTTGATTGCCTGAGCATGCCCGCAGCCTACATGGGTCCTCTATACCATGATGGTTACCGATCAGGAAACTCCTGAAAGACGGAGCCTTGCCCGACGAACCTCTCCGAACGTAACCTACATGGGTCATCTCCACCCCGACGGTTACCAATCGAAGAACGCTTGAAAGATGGAGTCTTACTAGATGAACCTCTCTGAACGCAGCTTACATAGGTCATCTACACCCTGACGGTTACCGATTGGGAAACTCCTGAAAGACAGAGTCTTGCCCGACGAACCTCTCCGAACATAACATACATGGGTTCTTCACACCCTGACAGTTACCGATCAGAATACTTCTGAAAGATAGTCTTGCCCGACGAACCTCTCCAAATGTAACCTACATGGGTCTACACCCTGACGGTTACCGATCGGGAACTCCTGAGAGATAGAATCTTGCCCGACGAATCTTTCCGAGCGCAACCTACATGGGCCCTCTGTGTCCTAACAATTACCGACCGGGAAACCCTGATAGACAGGAGCTCACCCCTAGAGGATGGGCTTCCCCTCAGTTGCGAATCCCCTAGTAGGCCCCACCAGGAGGCCACACATTGAGTCATTCCATGTGCTACAAAGCAAGACAGCTCCAAAGGAGAGAAAAGATCACAATCATAAGTAAAGCAAGATTTGAACAAAATTGTCATTGATTGTTTCTGCTACGTATTACAAAGTTTCTGGATTACATCCCTCATACAAATGCGGATACATCTAACAAGTGTGATATAAATATAAGTTTTGGTTTTGCATGTATGTGTTCTTCCTGAGAGAAAAAGAAGAGGAGCCCATTGTCACGTCCCCGACCATGTCCTGGTGATGACTCCTAAGCAAACAATCCACCAGGGTTGGACGAGCGACGATACTGAGAACTCTCAGGAAAACCACCAGCAAGGAGAACCGTGACCAAATTACAAACTGAAGCCTGCAAAACGAAAGATGATACCTATGCCAGATCGTAACTCTGAAGCGGAGACAGAGAAGGAGGCGGCACCCCATAAGAGCACAGGCGATCAACCCCTGGTACCAGAGTCGTCGTCGAATACCCTTATGCTCCCTGCTACATGCTTTCTACAAGGAAAGAAAGGGGGTCAAACCCAAACTTCTCCCCAGTCTGCTCCAACCAAAGGCCAGACATACAGAACAAACAAAAAATAGGTTATTCCATGTTCATCCCTATAGCTGGGCCTTGTCGCAAGGACTGAGACTTCTTGGTGAGCCCATCGCAAGAACTGAAAATCCTTGACAGACATACTCTCAAATATTAGGAGCACAATAGGTATCACCGCCCATTCCATCTCCTTTCTCCAATGAATGAAGAACGAAGGAGACGTCGCTTCTTGCAAAACAGAAGAAAGCTTTAAGCTGTGAGGAATTTTCAGAAAGCAAATCGCTCCTAAAGAGTCTCACCCAATATAGAGGAGAAAGAAGCCCAAGAGCCAACCTCCTAGGCTCCTAATCCCAAAGGAAGACGAAGCATCGCTCCACTTGAGATCCTACACGTGTCATAGAAGAAGGGACTCGAACCGTCGCGCCAGATACGCCATGCCTTTCTCGAAAATCACCCACATTCATAAGAGACGGCTACCTTCTCAAGGCTACCACTTCAGATATACGATACCCACCTTGAACACAGCATTGCACGAAAGGCGGTAATTTGATCAGCTTTGCGTTGGATGTGACGCACATTTAAAGCTTTGCCAGGTTGTATTGCTACGCACGCCAATACATGACAAAACCTAAAGCGACAACAGACACCTTGAGTGTAGGCCCAGAAAGTCTTAATTTCATTTTGCTCCCCTCTCTACATCGGAGACTCTGATAACCTTAAATCCCCCGAGGGAGAGTTCTCGACCTCTGCCGAAGAAAAGGGAGCAGAGAGGATATCTGTAGTGGTCATTTTTTGACCCTCTCATGATTGTGACACATGTTCATTCAACCTTTGACGGATGCGCAACGCGTGGCTACCTCCAGAACATTTAACCCGATATCTTCACCCAGTTCGAATTTCGAACGGGTCGGGTGATTAACAAAAGAATTAGATCCGATTACAGAAATATATATCCTTAAGCCCAATCTTAATTTAAATGATGTAGTAACCTTCCGGGGGCAGTTCATCCTTATTTGTAACCAAGCACGAACCACAAGATAGAGATAGACTATCTCCTATATCGATTCAAACCGGAGTGTTCGGCTCGACCCATGGTTCAAAGACTCGGCCGAGTCGGAGACGAGTCGGCCGAGTCGTATCCGTCTCGGCCCACTCCGAGACGAGTCCAAGTCACGAGTCGGTCGACTCAACTCAAAGGAGACTGACTAGGCCGAGAATCGAAATTGACTAGGTCGATTCGACATTATGATGATAATTTTGTGCCTTATCGTAATTCAATGTGAAAATAACTACATTAGCATGTATTTATGAATGTAGTTTGTTCAATTTACTATATTGTGCATGTATTTTGATATGCTTCTACCGACGACGCGTGTATTTATACTTTCGCTTTATGTTTAGTGTGCTAGGTGATATATTTTGGGCATGTGATACATGAATGTGGATGTCTACATTTTTTAAGATTTATCGTTATTTTTTCAAAATTTTTTAGTTTTCTATGCAGTGTTTTGCGCGTTCGCCCGATACCGATCCGAGTCACCGAGACCGATCCGTCTCAGTGCCCGCCGAGTTGGCGGCTGAGACCGCGACTGTGAACCATAGCTCGACCCTTAGCAAGACAAGGGATTTAGGTATTCAAACTGAGCAGAACTCCCTAATCTTATCTATTTGATATGACTTGTATAAATAGGGGATCCCTTCTAACGAGAAAGGGATCACGTTCACCTGAATCCATAACCCTGTTGTAATTACCATTAACATAGTGGAACTTCTCTCTCTCCGTGGTTTTTTCCTTTCAGGTTTTTGATGTATTTTCATTATGTTTGCGATTGGCGTTTTCTGTGATTTGGCTACATTCACTTCCCTATTTTGGTGTGTGAACTGATTCTTTAGGAATTACCCACTGCAATAGTTAGCAGTAGATTCACAAGGCTGCAGGTTGATCACTGTTACTATTCCACGTGGTTTGAGAATTTCTACATCATACTACTATTGTATGTAGATGATATGCTTGTTGTCAGATCAAGCATTAAAGAGGCTGTGAATCTCAATGACAAGTTGACAAAACAATTCTCAATGAAAGACTTGGGTCCAGTGAAAAAAATTCTAGAAATGAGGATCAACAGAGATAGAGAAAAGAGGCCGTTGAAGATATCACAAGCCGAGTATATGAAGAAGGTGCTGAAGAGATTTTAACATGTCGGATGCTAAACCTGTGAACGTCCCGCTCGGAGGTCACTTCAAGCTCTTAAAGGCACAGGGGCTCCGACGATTGAAGAAAATGCTCTCATGTCAGAGGTACCATATGCATTAAATGTGGGCAGCTTGATGTATTCTATGGTTTGTATGAGGCCAGACATTACTCAAGCAATGAGAGTTGTCAGCAGGTACATGAGTAATCTCACGAAGGAGCATTGGAGAGTTGTCAAGTGGATCTTGAGATATATGAAAGAGAGTTCAGATATGGCATTGTGATATGATGGTAAGGACGTTCTTCTGCACGGATATGTAGACTCCGACTTTGCGAGTGATGTAGACGGTCGGAGGAGTATCACTGTTTGTCTTCACTTTGGAAGTAGAGCAGTGAGTTGGGTGTCGAAGCTACAAAAGATAGTCGCCTTGTCTGCGACAGAGGCCGAATATGTTGCAAGACAGAAGCTTGCAAGGAGTTGATATGGCTGAAGGATTTTATGAAAGAGTTTGGCAAGGAGCATGTGACTCTGTCACTACACAGTGATAGCCAGAGTGTTGTAGATCGTCCCAACAATCCAGTCTATCATAACAGAACCAAGCACATTGATGTGCAGTACCACTTCATCTGCATTCTTTTGAAGAACGGTGTTACCACTAGTGAAGATACACACGAGTTGAAATCCCGCAAACATGTTGACCAAAGTGCTCACGACGGAGAAACTGAAGACATGCTCAGCCTTTGTGGGTCTTCTAGGGTGAAAATTCGGAGTTGAATCGCAACAAATGCCACTATGAGTTGAGAGTCAGGGGTACAAGAGAGAGACGAGTGTCGCTGTTGTGACAATAATCAGTCTCCAAGTGGAAGATCGTTAGGTTGTGAAGTCTGATTATTACCTTGACAGACTATCACTGTAGGCAATCAACACGATGATCCCAGAGCGACGACGGAGTTTTCCGGGTCATGGTGTTGGACGAGTTAAAGTTTCAGGTTGATAGCAAGGATGGAGCGATAGAGCCTTCCGGAGAGTAGAATCTCTGAAGTGAAAGTTCACTGCAAAGCACCTAGTCGGAGGAGCACTCCGTAGCGAACCTGAGGTGTTTAGCGGAAGCGACCAGTCTGGCCTGGAAGCGGCCCAGTCCAAAAGTTTCTTTACTAATGAAACTTGTGAAAAACGTTAAGGACAGTTTGAGATCTCACAACTTATAACTCTAGTTTTTCTATAAAAAAGGGATGCGCCGTCATTAAGGATAAGTAGTGAAAAAATAGATTATTCTATTGTGAGTGCCATTATACAGTGCGACTATGAGGATTCTCTTCTTCTCCCATGTAATCTCTCCGATAAATAGTGATTTGTGTGTGGCTCCGTGATTTTTTCCAATTTTGGATTTTTCACGTAATTTCTGGTGTCTTTGATTCATCTGTTTTTGCCTCTTTTCTTCTTCCGCATTTTTTTTGATTACAACAGTTACCAAATGAAATCTTCTCGAAATACAATACAATGTACCATTTTTGTAGTAGTAAAGTTGATAATTCAGTCTCAACAGCAAACATTGACCTCTTTTTCACTATCTCCTACTCTGTAACTGGTTGTGACCACAAAAATGTTTCCCGTACCAAGTAACTACACTTCTAGGCTCTGCATTCCACACCCTTACGCATTATGACAAGGGAGGAAAGATTAATATGATAGGGTGACAACTAAGATAGTGAATTATTTTTAGTGCAAGTCCACCATAGTCCTCTTCTTAAACATTTCAAGGTCTACTCAAGCCTACTCCTTCCAATTCCTACCATAACCAACGGCTTGAACAACTCCAAATAACCATGTCCTGAGATGAATAAGCGTCGTCAACGTAGAAAATATAGAAAATACAACCTATAAAGTGTAACATTTTTCATAAACTGCTAAATTTCCAAAAACAAATTGCATCAAACTAAAATAATTAACTTTCAAAACATAACCTAAAGAGGCATTATATTCTATGATCCAGAAATAAGCTAAATAGATCAAATATCTAAAAACAATTCACTGCATTCATAACAGCACAACAACCAACCAAAAAAATAGAAAATCGGCATTAAAAGAAATTACCTTCGGCTCGGCGGGCTGCTCCCTCCGAATCCAGGTATCAATTCCTCAAACCCGGTCAAGTCCTCCGATTTCTTCGGCTCCGCACGCAAGCTCGAGCTCCTCCCGAAGCTCCCGAGCAGATCATCGTACGTCCCTGGCTCGTCCACGTGTCCTTGCCCCTTCGAGATCGACGCGAACACGTCATCGTACTCCACCTTGGCGGAGCTCTTGATTCCGGGGACCCCGTCGAAGATGTCGTCGTCATACACCGGCTTGTCGTACACCGGCATCGAGCTCGACTTCGGGTTCGGGTTCGAATCCTTGAACCCGTCGAAGATCGAGTCGAAGGAGGGGGAAGGGGGCTGGGCTGGCTCTGGCTCTGGCTCGGGTTCGGATACCGCAGGGACCCGCCGAAGACATCGTCGAAGGAGGCGAGCGGGTTGGATCGGGAGGAGGCGGATCCGGATCCGAGAGAGGAGGAGGACCTGGAGGCGGACATGGGCGCGGACTTGCCCTGCGGGCGGAACCCGAAGTCCCGGGCCAGGAGGCCGGGGAAGTCGTCCATGGCGGCGGGCGGGTGGCGGATTTGGCCGGATGCGGCGGATCGGGTCGGGGTTCGCGCCGGAGGTGGGTTCCGACGAGGGATGATGGAAGAAGAGAGAGATCGAAGAGCAGGAAAGAACTGGCGAAAAAGGTAGCTTAATTTGGGTTTTGTTTTTCTTGGTGCGGGCCCCACGCAATTTGACGGGGTACGGTGCGCTGGGTTAGCTGTTTGCTGTTTGGAGATGGTATCTGATCGAGAGGGAAGACTAATTGGAGATCATGAGATGGGATCTGGGATTATTAGAGAATCTGTTTGGTATGGGGAAAAACTAATCCCTCTCTTTTACCTTCTAATAATTGATATAATTGATATATCTAAATTCATATCGGAGTGGAATTGAATACTCTTGAATTCTTCTTCATGCTGATTAATTATTATTTTTTTTTCCATATTATTTTTTATATTAGTTGATAAATATTAACGGAGGACATGTTCTTCATTAATAATTAATGCATATGTCAAGGAAGGAGATTAGAAGTGCTCGGTTGAGGGAAGATGTAGGGAAGGGAGTGGGGAAATCATTTTACTTTGTTAGAAACTATGTCTAATAGAAAATAAATGTAAGATGTTGAAGAAGAAGATAAAGTCAAGAATGTTTTTTTTCACTTTTTCTCTTGAGGCTCGTAAAAATTTAAAGAAATAGAAATATATGAAGAGTTGAGTCTCTCTGCCTCCCTTTCTCTCTCCCATCTCTCTTTATCGTACACGCGCACACGCTTGTCATTTTCAACTAGTTACTATTGAAGATTAGCTTTCACAAATATTGCAGGAACTTGTTCCGATTCAAACTGTCAAATCTTGTTCATGTTCATCACATCTGATTAGATCTAATTTTAAATCACTAAAATTTTGCTCAACTTTAAAAGTTAATTCAACATCATTGGAATTAGTGGAGACACATCATGTTTCATAAAAATCACAAGGTTTTTTTACCAACATTTCTTTGATCTCACGGTTTATTTTCTAAATCGGCGTATATTTTCTCTTCATTAGTCATTTTTTAATACCACTTATAACTATTTCCCTCTTTAATAATTGATTCTTCTCTTCTATTTAAACGTTTTCACGCTACCAATTTTATCAAGAAGAGGGTTTTTAGCTGAATGGCTAAAATCAAAAACATTTTTGCCGCTTGATTCATCAAAAGCTAATCTAATTGTTTATTTTTTATTCTTTATTTTATCACTACATAAGCTTCTTTTACTCTAAAGTCAAAACTATCCAAGATCCGATCCTTGGGCTCAGCCCTTATTGTTTGTGTAATTTCTAATTATGTGTAATCTACTGGCCCATAGGCTCACTGAGTCCTAAATAATAAGATTTCTCTAATCAAAACCGACGAAGGAAGGTTTACTCCCGTGACTCCTTCACAAATTTTGTCCGTCCGTCTTCCCTTGCTCTCGCTCTCCACCTCTCTCTCCCTCTTCCCCCTCCACTCTTCACGCCTCACCTCCCATCTTCCCCTTCTCCCCCTCCCTCTCTATAGCTCTTCTTTACCCCCTCTCTCTTCCCCCTCTCGCTCTCTCCCCCCCTTTGCCCTCATCTCTCCTTCTCATTGTCGTCGCCGCCGCCGACGGTCAGTTTCCCAACGGCGGTATACTTAGAGTTGTCAAGTGGGTCGGGCGGGGCTGACAACCCTCACGGGCACGGCTCGGGGTTAGCCCGGGCCCAGCCCGGCCTGAGTAGAACCCGGGCCAGACCCGGCCCTGGTCCGGTTGAGCCCTGGGTTGGACCCAGGTCCGTCAAAGGCGCAACATGGCCCAGCCTGCCGGGCATTGGCCTGGCCCGGATTTCCCAACGGTTATAATAGTCGTTGGATTCCAGGCCTGGCACTGCCAAACCCAACAGTTATTATACCCGTTGAGGGCAAGGGTGGGGGTTATCTGCAATTTTTTTTGCAGATAACCCCCACAAAACAACCCCAACGACTTTTATAGCCGTTGGGGGTATTTGCGATTTTTTTGCAAATACCCCCCAACAGGTATGTGGTTGGTTTGGTGACTTTTTTGCAAAAATAATTGCTAAAAAATACTCCTCTTCTCTTCTGTAAATACTTCATCTTTCCCACTCCATTTCATCGCAACAAAAATCTCTTAAATCTCCAAAAAAAATTCTAAAATTCTCAAGTCCTCAAGTTTTACAAGCTCTCCAGTCTCAAGCTCTACAAGATCTCTCTACAAGCTCTCAACTCTTAAGTCATCAAGCTCTACAAATAAAATGGATGTCAATTCTTCATCAGCTGGACCTAATCAAGCTTCTGATTCTATATTTCATGGTACATTTAGTTTAAGTAATAAACAATGGGAAGCCCTAAATTTGCCACTGTCCGACACTCCACAAATTTCATTTACACAATTCACGGATTTTAATACTTCTTCTGACGTACCTATCACTCCTCATAGTATTCCTATTAGTTCTCCCGAGGTACCAAATATATCTACAACTCTTAAAGTTGGAGTTTGGAAATATTTTGATAAAGTAACCGTTGATGGAGATTGGAGGGCGAAATGCAAGTTGTGTCCAGATGTTTTATATATCTTTCATAAAATGTGAGAACTGACCCACTAAGCTGACACATTAAGAGTAAACGCCCGGAACACTAACCACGACAAACTCAAATTAGCACTTTAAGTGGCACAATAAACACTTTTACTTATAGTGCAATAGGTAAAAACAAATTTAGCAAAATATCTTATTCAGTCTGAACAGCCGATTAGTATAGTTGAAGACTGTGTATTAACAGATTATATTAGAACCACTCATAATCTGATTATAACCAGTCAATAGAAACACTATAAGATCAAAAATGTTTAGAGTAGTTGAAGAACAAGAACAAATGTTAATTACAATTTTATCATTTTTGCCACATTAACTTGCTTCTGATTGTTGGAAAGCCCTTAATGGCTACCATTATAATGTTATTACAGCACGTTTTATTGATTCTGATTGGTTTTTAAATTAAAAAATTATCGGTTTTAAAAACTTTCTCATCCTCATAATACTTTAAATCTAAGTAAGATTATAATGCATGTTGCTGGAGAATATAAAATTGATTCCAAAAGCTATACTATTTCATTTGATAATGCCAGTGAATATATTGCAGCAATTGAGATTTTGAAAAAAATATTTAAAACCTGTTTTGAATGGAAATTTTTTTCATACTCGATGTGTTTGTCATGTTATTAACTTACGTGTACAAGATGGTTTCAAAATAATTAATGATTATATTCAAAAATTAAGAGACTGTTATATTTATTAAAAATAGCGGCCCAAGAAGGCAAAACTTCACACAAATATGTTCGGGTTTAGGGTTACCTACTAAATGTAAGTTCACCTAGAGGGGGGGTGAATAGGTGATGGCTAATCTAATGGTCACTTAATGCCAAATGATGCGGAAGCTAAAAACAATTATGACCTAATTAAATCTTTTACACTAAACACCACGTATAATCAAAGAGTGTTGCCGAATTCCCCGTGAAGGGCTCTGGACAAACTCCTCTAAATTCCCCTTGAATGGGTTGAGGTGCCGCGTTGGCTCTCTTGGTTGAATACAAGTGTTAGTCAACAATCCCAAGCAAGTATATCAATATGAGCACAAGGAATATATCATGCATATAAAAGTAAAGACAAGATAAGTAATGCAAGATATAAACAAGGAGATAGAGAGAGAGAAAAATGGCAATCGCAAACACAAGGGTATGTTTCGAGGTTCGAGCACACTTGCTCTACATCCCCGCCTTCGACACACGAAGGATTTCCACTATGCAAGATCCCAACGGATCTCTCCTCGGTGCCGCAACACCTACAAGCCCTCGGACTCTCTAGTCCCGTACACACGCAAGCTCACTAGCTCGCCGAGGCCGCACCTCAAACCAAAGAGTTTACAACCGAACTCCAAACCACCACGAGCACACTTGCCCGTCTCCTCAAAGTACAAGAATGAATCTTGGTGATCTAAACACTTTGATCACCAATGAAAGCTCTCACCACAACACTCCTAAGGATTGAATAATCAATGGATGCTCAAGTGTTTGTGTGAGAAAAAAAACAAGGATGAGAGTGGTGGAGGAAAACTCAAAGAATCACTTTAACACACTCTAAATAAAACTCCCTTTAGATTGGAAGTATTAGCTCTCTATTTTGTGGAGAAAAACTCTTCTGAAAGAATAGGAAAAACTGACTCTAAAGGTCTCCAAAATCTTCTACCAAAACAATGACAAAACCCCAATTTATAGGCTGCCAGAAAACTAGCCGTTGGGGTCTGTCAGAGCGGCCGGTCGACCCGTACGGTCGACCGCCAACGGTCAGAAATCTGACCGTTGGAGCCACGGTCGACCGCCTGGGTCGACCGACCAACTGGAGCTGAGAGTCTAACTCTCTGTCGGTCGACCCGTACGGTCGGCCGAACTTTCCAGAGAGCTCTGCTCTCTGGAGCGGTTGACCCGTACGGTCGGCCGTCCTCCAGTGCACAAAGGCGTGCACATCTGTGCACGTCGGTCGACCGGTCCGGTCGGCCGACTCCAGGGTTAGTCGACTTATAAAGGCTATTAGTCGACTTATCCGAAGCCTGAAATAGTTTTCTGGGATTAAAGAGTTTGTCTTTTTGGCTTAAATAAAATCCCATAAAATACATAAAAATCTACAAAAATAGTTTAACCAATATACTTTGATAATCAAACATGCTTGCACAAAATCAAGGCATGTTATAAAAGATTGGACTATTTTTGTAACTTGAAAATATTTGGCTCATGATAAAAACTGTTTTTTCAAAACAACATTTTTCCAAAACATGTTTTTCCAAATCTTCATCAAATACAAAAACAAGATATACTTTTAAAGCATAGTGTGTATGGATATGATCCACTACACAATCATAATGAAATATCTATGTTTTTGTCATAAAGCTCTAAACTTGGTTTTGGTTAAAATATAAGTATATGAGAAACACCAAAAACCAAATAGTATTTTGTCACAAAGAAAATCTTTTCTAAACTAAAAAATCTTTTATGAAAACAATTCTATCAAGAGTGTGTGTGCATGGTATACTTGAGCAATCCACCAACTATCTATCCTTTACATTTTACTCTAAAATAAAAACAAAATATTATACCTAGACACAAGTCTTCATCTTCTTGAAGTCTTCACTTGAAGGCTTCTCATCTTCTTGACTTGGTCCAAGCTTGATCCAAAGCTCCTTAGATCACACCATGCTAGCTTCAAATCTTGACATATTATCTTTTGTTGAGCTATGCACCTACTAAGATCTTGATAATGAATCTGTAACTAATTAACACAAGATCATTAATAATATAACTACATGAGTTAATCATCATCAAAACTAGGGTGATAGGCCTTTGGGCCAACAATCTCCCCCTTTTTGATGATGACAAAACACATGAAGTTATATATGCATGGATTAAAGTAAAGCTTCAAAGAAGCTCCCCCTTAACTCATGCATAACAATTAAATAATAGATATTCAATGAAGCACATGAATATGTATGCAAGTATGGAGATAAAACATGCAACAAGCATAAATCAAAATCTTTTTCTCCTATTTGCAATACAAAATATATATGCATAAACATAAATCTTATTCAACATGCATATAACTCCCAAATTCTTCTCCCCCTTTTTGTCAATCATCAACAAAGGGTTCAAAGTAAAATCAAATCAAACAAATTTTTCTCCCCCTTTTTGTCAAAAACAAAGAGATCAAGAAGGGGTAATACAAATCAATCAAAAAAAAATTTATATGCGATATACATTCATGAAGAGGAAGACGCTAAGTTAGCTTCCCTACACATATGCATTACATGAAGAAGAGATGACAAGCCCTAACTCACATAACACATATTATGTAATGCATAAGAGGAGATGTGAAGCTCCCCCTACACACGTATATCATATAAAAAAGAGTTGTCAAGCTCCTCAATTTATAATATACTCAACATGAATCCATATGTAAGAGAGATGTTAAGCTCTCCTTGCATATAGGAAATACAACTCAAAAGTTTTGAATATTTCTTTAAAATTTTGAACTTTCTTAATAAAACACATTTTGAGATATCAAATCAACATATTTTTTTTATTTTGATATCAATTTTGAAAACATATTGCATAAGCTTTAACAATTACCAATAGAAAGTTGAATTTAGCTTAGCATATACATTGTGCTTTAAATATGTAAGACAATTTTAACTAAGCACAAATAACACATATATGTATGAAAAGAGAATACCAATAGAAATTGATATAATTTGAATTTGAAAGCACACGTACATATAATCAAAATATGAGTATATAAGAATCATATTGATACCAATTGAAATATCCAATGATACCAATTGATATAACAATAAGATCAAGTGTATATCTCATAACCTACCACCCTTCATATGCACAAGGTAAAAGATTTTCAATGAAGCATACAAGGCATAATCGCCCATCCATCCTCTCATAGAAGGTAGGGGTTTTCAAAAATAAATTTGAAAATAGTATAGCATTAAAAATCACTACCAATTGAAGAATAATTAACTAGTTAAGATGATTTTTGAAAAACTAGTTAAAGATCCTTCAAAAACATGAAAACAAGCATATGTTTTTCATAAAACACAACTAGATACACAAAAATTTAAGCACTCATGGTCTATAAGGCTCAAAATGATTTTAACAAAAAGTGAGTGTTAAACGATCATGTAAATAGCATTTTTATGAAAATAGTCAATGAAGCTAAAAAAAATCATAAGTCACATTTTTAACAATTCAACTCAAAATCATTTTTATAAAATCAACAAGCTTCTAGGTATATGTATGATTTATCCAATCCTAACAATACACCTACATATCCCAAACATAAAAGAGTCTATTAATAATGTTTGCATGAAGGCAAGAGACTCACGGGTATACGTGTATATTTATTAGATTTGAATTAAAATACATATACATGAAGTAAAGCATAAAATAGGGCAAAACATGTATAAAAGAGAATCATCAAAACTAGTCTATACATATGCATATAGTGGATACAAATGAGCATGAAGTTCAATTATATATGAGTCAATTATAGTTCACTATTCATATATGTATAAATGCAAGTTTGACACATTCTACATCTAAGCATGTAAATACCACATTAAGCACAATAAATCATAAAACATGAACATGCTATATGATATAAAATGAATAAGCATGTACATAAATAAAATAGGAGTTTAGAAATTGTTACCAACTCCAAAGCTCCTAACATGGTGGTTGTCCCACCAAAGCTCCTTGATAGTGATGCATCCCAAAAGTATGTCCATCATGTCCAAGTGCATCCACTACCAAGGCACCAATCCTCTCACGTTTTGTGAAAGCCCTCACCTACATCAAAAGCAAATGGTGGGGGTTTTGGTACCCATATTTTCTTGGGTCCTTTGGGGTTAGTCTTGTAAGGAACCCAAAATCTTTTATTCTTAGCAAAATTAAAATGATGCAACTTGTCATAACAAAATTTTGCTAAATGGCCTTTGCGGTCACAATGTGTACATATGTACACCTTAGTATGCTTATGTGTAGGAGTGTGATCATGTTGTGCAACATAAGCAAATGCATGGTTATGATGTGCATGAATGTGTGGAGTTTGTTTCTTTGAAAACACTGACTCAAACCTAGAATGATTAAAAGCACAAGAGTTCAAAGATGAACTCAAACCATCCATTTTATTTTTCAAATTTTTAATTTCATTAGTGGTGGCATGAAAAGCATGATGAGATAAAGAATCATTTTTCTTTTTCTTTTGTGAAACAAAATCCTTTTCTTTTTCACAAAATTTTCTTTTCAAAGACTTGTTTTCTTGAAAAACAACTTCTTTTTGTTTTTCCACCAAATCAACTTTATTTTTCAAAATAGTGTTTCCTTCATATAAATCATTCAATTTTGCAAGTAAGAAAACATTCTCATTTTTCAAATCTTTATTTTCTTTTTCTAAGCATGCCATTTTATTTTCTAATAAATCTTTTTCATTAAGCATGGAATCAAAATTCTTTTTCAAAATTATGTTATCTTTTTCTAAACATGCAATGTTAGATCTAAATGTATCATGTTCTACATGCATGCATGCAATGTTCTTTTTCAAATTATTATTCTTCTTTTTAAGCATGTCATATTTTTCAAGCACAAGATGACAAAAGGTAATAAGCTCATTATATGACATGTTTTCATCATCGGATTCGGAGTTTACCTCAAGGGGGTTATCCCCTTGGACCATGTAGCACACGTTGGAGATGTCGCTTCCAACGTCCGAATCGCTCCCGGCATAATATAGATCATTTTCGCCAAGGGAGGTGATGATGTTCCAAGCTACAAAAGCCGATTCAACATTAGAAACCCTAGAAAGATATTCTCATTTAGGGTACATTTAAGAGCATGAAGGGCTTTTGCATTAGTCTCAAAGTACTTGCTATTATTAACATATGAATCATTAGTGGTAGCAAGATATACATGAATGCCTAAGGCCTTGAGGTACAAAGACATCTTAACCTTCCAAATTTGGATGTTAAGAATGTCAAAGGTGGTGGTGACATGAACTCCATGGTGTGTGTACAAATATTATGATTAGCCTAAAAATGAGGATCTTTTACTCTAGGTTGTTAGACCAAATCAGAGTATCAAGCTCTGATACCAATTGTAAGTTCACCTAGAGGGGGGTGAATAGGTGATGGCTAATCTAATGGTCACTTAATGCCAAATGATGCGGAAGCTAAAAACAATTATGACCTAATTAAATCTTTTACACTAAACAACACGTATAACCAAAGAGTGTTGCCGAATTCCCCGTGAAGGGCTCTGGACAAACTCCTCTAGATTCCCCTTGAATGGGTTGAGGTGCCGCGTTGGCTCTCTTGGTTGAATACAAGTGTTAGTCAACAATCCCAAGCAAGTATATCAATATGAGCACAAGGAATATATCATGCATATAAAAGTAAAGACAAGATAAGTAATGCAAGATATAAACAAGAAGATAAGAGAGAGAGAGAGAAAAATGGCAATCGCAAACACAAGGGTATGTTTCGAGGTTCGAGCACACTTGCTCTACATCCCCGCCTTCGACACACAAAGGATTTCCACTATGCAAGATCCCAACGGATCTCTCCTCGGTGCCGCAACACCTACAAGCCCTCGGACTCTCTAGTCCCGTACACACGCAAGCTCACTAGCTCGCCGAGGCACACACCTCGAACCAAAGAGTTCACAACCGAACTCCAAACCACCACGAGCACACTTGCCCGTCTCCTCAAAGTACAAGAATGAAATCTTGGTGATCTAAACACTTTGATCACCAATGAAAGCTCTCACTACAACACTCCTAAGGATTGAATAATCAATGGATGCTCAAGTGTTTGTGTGAGAAAAAAAACAAGGATGAGAGTGGTGGAGGAAAACTCAAAGAATCACTTTAACACACTCTAAATAAAACTCCCTTTAGATTGGAAGTATTAGCTCTCTATTTTGTGGAGAAAAACTCTTCTGAAAGAATAGGAAAAACTGGCTCTAAAGGTCTCCAAAATCTTCTACCAAAACAATGACAAAACCCCCAATTTATAGGCTGCCAGAAAACTAGCCGTTGGGGTCTGTCAGAGCGGCCGGTCGACCCGTACGGTCGACCGCCAACGGTCAGAAATCTGACCGTTGGAGCCACGGTCGACCGCCTGGGTCGACCGACCAACTGGAGCTGAGAGTCTAACTCTCTTCGGTCGACCCGTACGGTCGGCCGAACTTTCCAGAGAGCTCTGCTCTCTGGAGCGGTCGACCCGTACGGTCGGCCGTCCTCCAGTGCACAAAGGCGTGCACATCTGTGCACGTCGGTCGACCGGTCCGGTCGGCCGACTCCAGGATTAGTCGACTTATAAAGGCTATTAGTCGACTTATCCGAAGCCTGAAACAGTTTTTCTGGGATTAAAGAGTTTGTCTTTTGGCTTAAATAAAATCCCATAAAATACATAAAAATCTACAAAAATAGTTTAACCAATATACTTTGATAATCAAACATGCTTGCACAAAATCAAGGCATGTTATAAAAGATTGGACTATTTTTGTAACTTGAAAATTTGGCTCATGATAAAAACTGTTTTTCCAAAACAACATTTTTCCAAACATGTTTTTCCAAATCTTCATCAAATACAAAAACAAGATATACTTTTAAAGCATAGTGTGTATGGATATGATCCACACACAATCATAATGAAATATCTATGTTTTTGTCATAAAGCTCTAAACTTGGTTTTGGTTAAAAGATAAGTATATGAGAAACACCAAAACCAAATAGTATTTTGTCACAAAGAAAAATCTTTTCTAACTAAAAAAATCTTTTATGAAAATAATTCTATCAAGAGTGTGTGTGCATGGTATACTTGAGTAATCCACCAACTATCTATCCTTTACATTTTACTCTAAAACAAAAACAAAATCTTATACTTAGACACAAGTCTTCATCTTCTTGAAGTCTTCACTTGAAGGCTTCTCATCTTCTTGACTTGGTCCAAGCTTGATCCAAAAGCTCCTTGGATCACACCGTGCTAGCTCCAAATCTTGACATATTATCTTTTGTTGAGCTATGCACCTGCTAAGATCTTGATAGTGAATCTGTAACTAATTAAACACAAGATCATTAGTAATATAACTACATGAGTTAATCATCATCAAAACTAGGGTGATAGGCCTTTGGGCCAACACTAAAAACTTATCTCAAAATGTAAGAACTCGTTATAACTCAATATATAATATGTGAGTAAAGCGATTCCTTACAAACATGCAATAAATAGGTTCATTTCTATAGAATTGCCTAATTGTTTTATTTCCGATGAGGAATGAGACATTTGTGAACGAATTTGTAAATTTTTGAAAAGATTTGAATGACTAACAAAATTACTTTCTGTTATTTATTATCGAACGACAAGTTTAGTGTTTTATGAGTTAACTGAAATAACAAAAAATTTTTTCAATGTAGAAATAATGATTTTGTTTGAGATATTATTGCTCCCATGGAGAAAAAAATTAATAATATATTTTAAAATTTTTCTTTTTTCTTTTTCTTTTGTTGATATTATGGATCTTAGGACTAAATTTAATTGATGTAAATTTTTGACTTGAACATAATAATCATAAAATACCAAAACATGCTAAAATCAACAATATGCAAGCATGTAAACTAAATGAGAGTAAGAGATAGTTACCAAAATCAAGATGGCTCATCTCTATATCTCCAAACCATGGTGGTCCTCCCGCCAAACTCTCCTTGAAAGTGATACATCCAAATTGTCACCGTTTAGCTCGGAACGCATTCACCTCAAGGCACCAATGCATTTCACGTCATGTGAGAGTCCACACCTACATCAAATAAAATAGGAGTGGATCTTAGTACCCATACTCTTTTGGTTCATAGGGGTTAGCACTTTTCCTAACCCAAATAAATTTATTTGCAAAATCTGAATCATTAATTCTATCAAAGCAAAATTTTGCAAGGTGGCCCTTACGTCCACAATGTGTACAAGTGTACACATGAGCATACCTAGTGTCATGTGTGTGAACATAAGAAGTATGTGTATGCCGTGTATGGTGTGCCTGAACATGTGGTGCATGTTTCTTGTAAAACATGGATTCCAATTTCCTGTGATCCATAGCACATTGGCTCAAAGTGGAGCCCAAACAATCAACACTCTTCTTTAACATGGATATATCATTTTCAATAGTGAAAGAAGAGGTGGAGCATGCAATAGGAATACTAGAAGATGGAGCATGGTAAACATGTGAGTCAATAGCATTTTTCAAAAAATATTTTTCTTGGAAACCAAATCCAATTCCTTTGAAATAGAAATAATTTTATTTTTCAAAGATTCTTTTCTTTTAACACAAAATCAAGTTTTGAAGATAGAACCTCATTTTTCTTCAAAATATTCTCACAATCATTTTTAATTTTCAAAATTTTATTTCTTTTAGGGAAAGTTCAAGTTGAGATTTCAAAGAGTCCTTTTCATTTGAAATCTCATTTTTTTCTTACAAAGTCAAACCAAGTTTTGAAAATAAATCCTTATTTTATTCTTTTACTGTAAAGCTTTTCTTTTTCAAGAGTTGGTATTTTCTAATATTTTTTCACAAAACAATAGATAGTTCTTCATTTAATGCATCGGCATCAATATGATCATCACCTGAAGAACTAGCATTATCTCATCTAGTTGAGTTTTCGAATGTAGCTCAAGGGAGTCATTCCCTTGGACCATGTAACAATGTTGTTCGGATTCTCCTCCACTGGATTCCTCCTCCACATATTTCGTCGTTTGTAGCGCGAAAGAGGTCAAAGTGTTCCACACTGTAAAAGCATAATCACAATGAGAAATCATAGACAAATATTCTTTACTTTATGTGCTTTTAATGTCGTTAGGGCTTGTGGCATTGGCCTGTATATGCTTGCTATTATCAAAATAAGATTTCTTGGTAGCGGTAAGGAAAACATGCAATCCTAGGGTTTTTAGGTACATGCTCATCATATGCTTTCACATATCGTTGTTAGAAACATCAAACATGGGAGGTACAAGATAATCCATGAGTGTGTGTAAACAAGTACGTGTGTAAATGCAAATATTAGATTAGCTAACTAAGATCTCACTCCTAGTGGTTAAACCTAATATCAGGAGCGTAAGCTCTGATACCAATTGAAATACACCTGGAGGGGGGTGAATAGGTGTATGGCTAATCTAATGACAAATAATGTGGAATTTAAAAACTAATTGCAACACACTTAGTGTAACAAAGAGTGTAGCCGAATTCCTAGTGAAGGGCTTTGGACTAACTCCTTTTGATTCTTCTGAATAAGAGTTGAGGTGCTATATGAAGCTCTCTCGGAACACAAGTATGGCACACAAACAACCCAAGCATATATATGATATGAACAATATGATGCAATGCACAAAATAAGAGAGAGAGTTTAGAGATAGTGGATCAAACGCAAACGCCAAGATATGTTTCGAGGCTCGAGCCACTGCTCTACGTCCCCGCCTTCAGACAAAAGGATTCCACTATATCGTCCATACAGGACTTCCCACACAGGGAACCTCCACTGAGGATGTGGGTAATACAAATCGGGAGTACAACACTCCTCTCTCTTATAATACAGCCTCTACACGAGAGGCAAGACATAGCAACTATCACCTTTACACTTAGAGGGATGGACACTTAAGCCAAAATAAGATCAACCTCACATAGAGGGATAAGGCTCAAAGCCACAACCTCAATCACGTCTACACTTAAAGGGATTCCAACACAACCAAACTCAACCTCCACAGTCACCTCTACATAAGAGAGATATCAACTCAACCTCCACAATCACCTCTCACTAAAGGGATAACACAAATAGAAGGAAGGTTTACAACTCTTAGTGGTTTCACTATACCACAAACCAATTTTCCTCACAAAACAAGATCCTAATAGATAGGATAGGTAGATAGCTCAGTGTGAGAAATTAAAGTGTTTTGAACAAAGAAAATCATTTGGGAAAATCTCCAAATAGATATTAAATTTAGATCAAAAATCAATTCCCCAAAGACTCTATTTTCTATGAAATTTCACACTTTAAAAACAAATACAAATAAAACTTTTAAACCCCAAAAACTCTTGCTCAAAAACACTTGAAGAATAAGAATTTTTGCTCTTGAAAATCTTAGCTAAAACAGCCCAAAGAAGTGCGTATTTATAGCCAACAAACAAATCTGCCTGTTGGCAGCAGGAAAGGCAATTTTGTCCTTCCGGTCGACCGACCAACAGTCAATTTTCTGACCGTTGTGCCCGGTCACCGGCCCCCACCCGAGGGTGGGGTGCTTCAGTCGGTCGACCGCTCGGTCAACCGGCCGAAGAGGCTGGCCTTTGTGCACGTCCCGTGCACATCGGTCGACCGTTCCGGTGACCGGCTCTTAGTCCGGTCGACCGCCAGAGCAATCTGGCTGGGTTTTTAAGATTTAAAAACTTGATATTTTAATTCCAATTAAATCTCATAAAATCACATCAAATCCACAAATAAGTTCTTATAAGATCTTTGAAATACAAATATTTGTGACTAAAATTCAACACATATTACAAACAAATTGAACCATTTTTTTGATATGAAATTTGCCTTAAATAAAAAAACCGTATATTCCCAACTTTGGATTTTTGAAATGGAAAACCGTTTTCTTCAAAATTATGTAAATACAAAAACATGATATTGAAATAACTTTGAAGCATATTGTATATGGATAAAATCCAATATACATGAAAGATATTATATCTATGTTTTTGACATGAAAATCCAATATCGGTTAAACCGAAAAATCAAAACCAAATAAACTTTAAACTCGTGTGTGTATGTGAACTTGAGCATATCAACACTATCTAATCTTTACATAAGATCTAACAATCTAAACTAAACAAGCCGAGGTCTTCTTATCTCCAAGCATACTCGATCCAAACATGATTCATCGAGCTTGACTCCAACCGAGTGCTAGATGCGATTTTGACGCGCGAGCTCTTGAATCAACACGTGAAAGCTCCAAAACACTTGTTGAAGCTAATCACATACTAATATCTTGAACAAATATCTTAAACTAATTATCACAATATTATTAGTAAAACTATAACTACATGAGTTAATCATCATCAAAACTAGAGTGAAGGGCCCCTGGGCCAACAAAACTTACATAGAAAACGGTATAGAAACCCGAAAATAAGCAAGTTAGGTAATTCACACAGTAGCGTAGATGTCATGTGTAAGTGGCGAGCAGGATAATGTATTGTGTCACATGTCTCACAAGTATAGATCATGTATGTCGCTAGTTAGATGACAGTACATGTTATTATTATATTATTAAGACTCGTTCAAGTATGTTTCGGTATATCTCCCATACCATATACCTCCGCATACAAGTTGAGCGAGGTTGGTTATTGGAAGCTGATGGAGATCGACGAACCATGTTTAGAATGGGTCCCATGCGTGCCCGGGACAACGGCACAGGAGTTTCCGATACTGAGCCGGAATGTACCGCTAGGTACTGGGTCTTACTATATGCCCGTAGGACTTAGTATACTCCGAATAAGAATAGAGTGTCCCGCTCCCTAGAGGAATAGACCCAGGAGATTACGGCACACCCGACAGGAGGCAGGGGAGTAGGGGTGCCAGTACACCCCATGGAAACACCTGGTGGCCTCCAAGTAGAATCCCAAGTATTAGTTGTATATACATTTTGCATGACCTCCATAAACACGAAAGCTATATTGGTACCCATCAGTTTCCCCCGTCCCAATATAAGTTGTGCAATTATTAGATTGTCCAATGATAATGTTCACAAGGTGTTCACAGTAATCCAATACCTATGGTTATCCTATTAAGGAATCAACAAGAGTATAATATTAGGAGTATAATATCAGGAGTCTCCCTGTTACAGGGGGTTCAGGAATACAGGAGTTCAGGAGTACCAGATGTCTGGTAGCAGAATAAAAATCATGTTAAGTCTCCGTAAAGTGATAATCATGAATAAGTAATGTAATACAGGTGTCAGGTGTAATAGTATCCAGTCAGGTGTCATGACATCAGGTCAAGTGTATCGATACCATGTGAAAGCATGTGTCAAGTATCGAGTGATAACATGTCAATGTCAGGTGTCAGATATCAACTGTCAGGTATCAGGTATTAAGTGATAACATGTCAAGTATAAACATATCAGTGTCAGATAATCAACATGTTGGTATCAGGTGAGTTGAATACAAGGTCACAGCATCATAAGTCAGGTAATCAACCGGTCATATAACATGATACACGAGAACAATATAATTAAACATTTTAAACTCTTCACAATTAATTGTTATACATATTTGCATATTTTACCACTTCCATACCATGCATATTGTATATAAAAATGTGATTTTTAATCCTTTTTCTCTCTATTTTTGCAGGTCCACAACTTAAAAGAGAAAAAAGCCCAAAATCTCTTTAAATTAGCAATAATTAAAGAGATTAATTCCAAGCCCAAAAGAGAGCCCAAGTTTAAACCCAGGATCCAGAGAATTCTACGCGCCAGCTCAAGATTCTAGAAGGCCACGTGAATAACAACCTTGTAACAAACTCGTACCAGAAAGTTGTTACCCAACAACTTCAGTTGAGCCGCAAAATCCGGGATTTCCCGCCAATTTGCGGCAGCTACAGGTCTGTTGGATCCCAGATTTTGCGCCAACGACCAGGGCTCTAGATCCTTCTCACTGAGGGCTATAAATAGAGGACCAGGGTCTGCACGAGAGAACAGAGAAGAGAGAGGAGAGAACTAGGGAAACTCTTGTATTTTGTTTTAGTCTTCTCCTAGGTTTTTAGTCTCCATCTTCTTCCTCCTAGAGATTTTATCAAAGAGAGAGAGTGAGTGTTGTTGAAAGCTTGTAATCAAGGAGGTGACATCACTTGTAACAAGGGTTAATCAAACTTCGTCTTCTCTTTGCAAGCTCTAGTACGTTTTACATTGCATAACTTTCTTGTTTTACTTCTCTTGCATTTTCATTGCTTTACTTCTCTTTGCTTTACATCATGAATTGTTGTTTTGTTACTTGTGTAATGGATAGCTAAATTTCTATTGCATGGCTAGCTAACAATGTACCTAGCTAACTTCTATCTCTTTGGATGATTGTTTATCTTTATATTTGCATTGTGAGAGTTTCTTTTACTTACCAAGGAAGTAGAGTGCTTTCCCTTGGTGAATGCTTGTACATACTCCATATGACTCATGTGTGCCTCATTTAGAGCCTTGTCTAGAACAAGAGCCTTGATGGAACATGGAGATGGATCACCAAACATGTGCTACTTGTAGAACAACTTCTTTACTTCTTGTTGTTATGTCTTGAATGTTTAAATGAATGTTGATTCTTCTAACTTAGCATCCCTTGAGTACCAATCCTAGAGTTCATCATTGAAAATCTATCTAGAGAGCCAATGAATCAATATGAGGCTTCAAGCTAAGAACAAGAGAACACTCATCTTCAAAACGGTAAAGTACTTGAACAAACAAGCAAAGTAATCTCTATTGCCAATGAATCAACATGAGGCAATCAAGCATCACCATTGAGTTTAGTAAGTTAGCGAAGTAAAGTTAGCTAGCCATGTACTTTCTCATCTAAAGTCTTCCAAATATTTTCTTTACTAGCTTCTTTTCTCTTAGCAATACACTTTACTAAAGTTCTTTTGATTTCTTTTCCATTATGCACAAATTAACCACTTCTTCTATTTTCTTTTCCATGTTTCTTGCATTTGTGTAAATAACAAAGAAGAATCTTCGTTTTCATTTCTTCACTCCAAACCGTAAAGCTTCCAACGTGAGCTCTCCTTGAGATCGACCCGGTATAGCCATTGCTATAGCGGAGATTGGAAAGGATATATTAACCATCTTAAATACATTGTGAAGTGATCTCAGCACCAAGGTTGACTCTAAACTTTCCTCTTTCATTGAATATTTGTGCAATAACTTCACACTATCCTTTCCCAATCAATTTTTGGCGCCGTTGCCGGGGAGAGCAACGGTTTTTGGTTTAAAGTGAAGAACTAAACGAATCTTCTTCTCTGTTGCAGATTACAGGTTGAAGAAACAGGAAATTTTACATTGCAGAAACATATAAGTGGACCTGGGCCTCTGCTCTCGAAAGCAGAGACCAGGATCCCTCTGAATTGCCGCAAATTCTGGTTTTTTTGCCGCAGAATTGCGGTAAGGAAGAGTTGACTACTGACCACTTTTCTGCAGGGCTTGCTTCTCTGCAAAATACAGCTACTGCAATACTTAAAATCTTGTATGCTTCACCTTATATCTGCTAATCACAGTAAAAAATTTGTTGCAAAGTTAAAAAAATTGTTTAGACATTTGCATCTCTAGGCACGTGTCTTTCAATTCCTTTACATTTACTGTTGAAGAGTGCTGGAGCAAGGTACGTAAGCATAGCATATAGACTAGGACTCACTCTTTGTTTGATTTAATTAAGCTTTGAGTGAACCTTGTTTGTTATATCGTACACTTGCACAAATCAACTTTAGGGCATCACCCATAAAAAGATAAGGTGGGGATTTTATCACCCTTTCCTTAGCCCACAAATCATTTTCCCAAGCACTCACAATCCTAAGCTTCTAAATAAAATCTGCTAGACGCTGGCCCTAGGAACATTCGGACTCACTTAGAAGATTATCCTAAGGGGAAAAGTGTTGGAAAGTGACTTTTGTAAAATCAGTGTTTAGGAAAGGGGGTGAGGGCCGAAACCCGAAGGTTGCTGGTTACTTAATTAAGGAACGTCACTGACGGAAAACCTCCCACCAACCTTACCCTTCCCTGGCTGATTTGCTTATAGTCAAGGTCTATACCAAACCTCCTGTGGACGATCTAAAGTTAGGAGTCGTCTAGATCCAGGAAACCTAGAAAGCTTGGATTGATTTTTTCTTTTTTCTTGTTTGTTATTTTTCATTTTTTCGCCTGTGTGATCGGTGCACGTTGATTGTGTAATTGCATGCAAGAGTGGTATCGAGATCCGAATTCTGCTAGGCTTGTGAGAGTCTCTACACTGCCACATACACCACCACTCGACACAATCATGTCATGACCACCACGTTTCGTTGCAAGACAAGTTCTACTCGATCCGCACATCACTTCCATCTTGCATTCTCCTCCCAAACACAATGGAAGTAACTTTGAGTTAAAACCCCAGTTCATAAACACTCTTCCACGATTCCATGGCCTTGAATCTGAGGATGCGTACTTCTTCATCCGAGAGTTTGAAGAAGTATGCCTTATGATGAGAATTTCCCAGTTAACCGAAGATGCTGTCAGACTTAGGTTTATACCTTTTGCACTTAAGGATATTGCTAAGAAGTGGCTTTATAATCTCCCAGTTAGTTCAATTTCTTTATGGGATGATTTCGTTAAGGTCTTTCTTAAAAAGTTTTATCCTATCCATAAGACAGTCATTATGAGGAAGAATATAATGCAATTCAATAAGAAGCAAATGAACCATTTTGGAAGTACTTTGAGCGCTTCAAAGACCTAGTAGCCCTGTGTCCCCATCACGGTATAGAAAAATGGCGCCAGTGCCAGATTATCTATGATGGGCTTGATTATCAGACTAAGACGCTCCTTGAAACCATGTGTCAAGGAGAATTCTTAAAGAAGGATGAAGATCAGGGTTGGGATCTTTTTGAGGCTTTAGCTAAAAGACAATCCAGTGGGAATCATGTACTGAGAAACCCACACCCACAACTTCCAGAACTGGTTTACATTCCATAGGATCCTCAATAGCTGCTGAAGCTAAATCACACAGTTGATGAAGAGGATTGAGTTGCTAGAGTCGAGGGAAAACTCTGCTGTGAATCAGGTCAACCCAACACCTGTGGTAAATCCGGGTTGTACCTACTGCCATGATCTGAATCATCTGTTTGAGGAGTGTCCAGTTTATCAACTCAACTGTTTTAGGAGAGTACGAATGCCGCATACACCAGACCCACTTACAATCCTTACTCCAAAACCTATAATCCGGGATGGCGAAACCATCCTAATTTTTCTTGGAGTCAGTCTGGTCCCGAGCAGCCGAGACAACCATTTCCACAACAATACCCTGCTCAATCTCATCCACCGACTTACCACCAAAACCCACCAAATGTCCATTCATACCAAAACCCACCAAGATTCCAGTCATATCAAAATCCTGTGCCTTACCAAGCAAATTTTCAGCCCCAATATCAGCATCATCCACCACCAAACCCTTCAGACAAGAGACTTTCTGATTTGGAGAAAATGATAGAGACCTTATCTAAGACCCAAGCTTCAATGATGAACAATCAGCAGCAGGACATGAACAAATTGCAAATCCAGATAGGTCAGTTGGCTAATTCTCTGGCCGAAAGACAAAAGGAATGCTACCTAGCCACCTGTGCCAAATCCCAAAACTCATTTTCCCCTGCACGAAGTTGAAGACTTGGGCCCCAGCCAATGCCAAGCTATTCAAATCCTTAGATCTGGGAAGCATGTAGATAATAAGTTTTCAAATCAGTCTCCCAAATCTGTGTCACCACCTTCTGTTCCAGTACAACCCATGCAAGACAGTCCTTTTTCAAGCACACAACATCCACTTCCCAGTCCAAAGGAAAAGAGAACGTTGATGAGCAAACATACAAGCCTGTTGTCCCATTCCCAAATAGGTTCACAAATCATAAGATGAATGCTCACATGGAGAAGATAAGAGAGATATTCAACAAGTACAAATCAATGTCCCTCTCTTAGATGCCATTCAACAAGTCCCATCCTACGCCCAAGTTTCTGAAAGAAATGTGTACCAAAA
>JAVJIF010004281.1:0-211046 GCA_038442645.1 Agave tequilana
ACTGGCAGAGAGGTAGAGTTTCTGATACATTGGGTCAACAAGACCAATGGTTGTGTTGCTTCCGTACTGATTCCAAAAAATAGTTTCAGACGTTGACTATTTACCTTGAATACATTTCCACTTTTAGGGTCGTATATCTCTATGGCTCAATGTGAAAACACGGTCTTAACAATGAAAGGCCCTGTCAATCTTGATTTTAATTTTCGGGAAGAGATGAAGTCTAGAGTTATAGAGTTAAGACTTATTGTCCTTGGACAAAATTTTTTCTCGTGATGTGAACTTATCATGAAAAAATCTTAACCCTATCTTTCATATTTTTCGCATTTTCATATCCTCGTTTCTTAACTCCTCAAGTTCAGAAATTTGCATTTTCGAAGGTCACCGGCCTTATCTAGATCAAAATTCAGCTGCTTAATGCCCATAAGGCTCGGTGCTCTATCTCAACAGGAAGTGGCAAACATTTCCAAAGACTAGTCTATAAGGAGACATTCTTAAATCGTTTTAAAGGCGGTCCTATATGCCGATAAGGCATCTACCAATTTGGTGGACCAGTCCTTCCTGTTTTGATTCACATTTTTCTCTAAGATAAGCTTAACTTGCCTATTTGAAACTTCTACCTGCCTACTGGTTTGAGGATGGTATGGTGTAGATAACTTGTGTGTTATGGCATATTCGCATAAGAGTTTCAAAAGTTCTATTGTAAAAATGTGTAACATTATCACTAATTATGGCATGAGGATTCCAAAGCGTGAGAAGATGTTCCTTTCAAGAATTTGACAACAACTTTGTTGTGATTTGTCTTGCAAGGGATGGTTTCAACCCATTTGGATACATAATCTACAGCAACAAGAGTATTGGTGCCAAATAAATTAGGGAAGGGACCCATAAATTAATAGCCCAAACATCAAAGAGTTCTACTTCTAGGAATTGGATTTAGGGGCATCATATTACGTTTAGAATTCCTTCCTATCATTTGGCATCTTGTGCAAGCTTTGCAAAAGTCAAATGCGTCTTTAAACAAAGTGGGCCAATAGAAGCCACTCCGTAGGCCCTTTCTGCCGTTTTGCGGAGAACCAAAGTGTCACCGCAAGCAAATTCGTGACAAAGGCTAGAACGCTTCTAGTTTCCTCGTTGGAACACATCTCCTAATTATTTAATCGCTACAATATTTGAAGAGGTAAGGACCTCCCATATGAAATACCGGACTTGAGACAAGAACCGGTATCTATCCTATTTTGACCAACTAGATGGTATTTGGTTTGTGACTAAGTATTAACTATGTCGGCAAACCATGGTTCCATAGAGATGGTTAGAAGTTGTTTCATCAGGAAAATTATCATTGATGGGCATTTCATCGAAAGGTGCGTTCGGCACACGAGAGAGAATGGTCTGCGATGACATTTTTTGACACCCTTTTATCTCGAATTTTGAGATCAATTCTTGAAGGAGGAGGATCCAACAAATGAGTCGGGCCTTCGCATCCTTTCGCATCCTTTTTGAGCATTAGATATCGAAGTGCAGAATGGTCGGTGAATATTGTGATTTGGTCCCAAGTAGGTATGGCGGAATTTCTCCAAAGTGACACTACTGCCAAGAATTCTTTCTCGGTTGTAGTATAGTTCACTTGAGCATCATTGAGTGTCCTACTTGAATAATAGATGACGTGCTACTTGTTATCTTTACGTTGTCCTAAGACAACACATATCGTAAAATCGGAGACATCACACATGATTCAGAGGGTTTGGACCAATCCGGAGGTGAGATGATAGGTGCAGAGATAAGTTCTAATTTTAGCTTCTACCATGCGCTACTACATTATCGTCAAAGATGAAGGGCACGTCTTTGGCTAAAAGGTTTGTAAGGGGTCTAGCAATTTTGCTAAAATCCCAATGAACCTATGGTAAAACCCGGCGTGTGTCCTAAGAAAGAATGAATGTCTTTCACGTATCGTGAAATTGGGAGTTTGGCTATGATTTTCACTTTAGCCTTATCCACTTTGATCCCTTTCCTAGATATCTTATGACCTAGGATAATCCCATGCTACACCATAAAGTGGCACTTTTCCCAATTTAGGGTCAAGTTCTTTTCGGTGCACCTTTTTAGCACTAGCTCTAAGTGATGTAGACATTGGTCAAACGAGTTTCCATAGATGGAGAAGTCGTCCATGAAGATCACCAAGAAGCGCTCGACCATGTCGGAGAAAAGGCTCAACATGCAATGTTGGAATGTGGCGAGGGCATTGCATAGGCCGAAAGGCATTAGGCGATAGGCAGACGTCCCAAATGGACACGTGAACGTGTCTTTTCTTGGTCCTCTGGGCTATTGGGATTTGGTTATACCCTGAGTAACCGTCCAAGAAACAGTAATATTCATGGCCCGCTAATCATTCTAGCATTTGGTCAATAAATGGGAGGGGAAAATGGTCTTTTCTAGTAGCGGCGTTCAACTTTCGATAGTCTATGCATACTCGAACCTTGGTAGGTAGTCGTGTTTGCATTAACTCTTACTTGTCATTTTCCATCACAGTAAAACTAGACTTCTTAGGGACCACATGCACTAGGCTGACCCATTGGCTATCAGAAATAAGATAAATGATCCCATTATCCAACAGTTTCATTATTTCGCCTTGTACAACCTCTTGCATGAGCGGGTTTAGCCTACGCTTTGGGTCCCTCTTCGGTTAACCCCTTCATTTAGATGGATTTTATGCTGGACTATTTTAGGGGTTAGTCCTTGAATCAGCCATAGTCCAACCAATGGCTTCCCTATATGTCTCTTAAGGGTTGCCAATAGGTCTTCCTCTTGCCTATTAGTCAAATTGGAGGCAACTATGACTGGTAAGTCTCTTGTTCACTAAGGTAGGTGTACTTAAGATGTTTAGGTAAAGTTTTTAACTCCAAGGAAGGAGGTGTTCGATGGGTGTAGGTGTAAGCTTAAATTCTCCATTTCTATAGGACTTGGACTGGCTGCCATCTCAATCTCATCAAGGTTGAGATCATTAGATTCTAACTCTTCCTCATCCTTGATTCTAGTGTGATCTCCTCTTTGTGCTCACTAGTCATATTTTCAATGAAGTTGACCTCAAAGGATTGGTCGTTTGTCGTAGGGGTGTTTACCTAAGTTGAAAATATTAACTTCCTTGGTCATGTCTCCAAAAGTCAATCTTATGGATATGTTTTCTACAATTTATGATTGCATTAGCGGTTGCTAGGAACAGACGTCCTAAAGATGACGGGAGTTTGGGACCTAGGATTAGACATAGGTTATGTCTCTAAAATAATGAAATCGACTAGGCAAATGAATTCTCCTATACGTATAAGGACATTATTGACTTCTTCCTTGGAACTTCAATTGATCGATCAGCTAATTGGATCGTAACTTGAGTTGGTTGAGTTCGCCTAAGCCAAGTTGCTGATATACAAAGAAGGGAAGTAAATTAATGCTTGCTCCTAAATCGAGAAGTACTGGACTAATTTCAGCTCGACCTATTATGCAAGAAATGGTGGGGCAACCAGGGTCCTTGTACTTGACTGGGATCTGGTTAGACAATAGCTCACTAATGTTAGTGGCTAGAAAAACCTTCTTAGGCACATTTGTCTTTTTTTCTTGGTGCACATGTCCTTAAGGAATTTGACATAACTAGGGACCTGTTAGATTGCATCAAGAAGTGATATATTAAGCCTAACTTGATTAAACACCTCGAGTAGTTTCTCCATATGTGCATTATATATTACTCCTAAGCCTAATTGGAAATGGGGCTATAGGTTGGTGCACTTATTTGCTGACTTATCACTTCAGTTTCTTTGGAGTTTCGTGGGAGATTGAGTGAAACTAGATGGAATGGACAATTAAGCTGGGTCCTGTGGCATGGATACTTGATTATCAACTTATTTTTATGATCTCAATGTATGAACTAAGTTACACTAGTTTGGGTCTTGAGCTCATTGGCTTGCCTAGGATTCCTAGGGTTTGACAATGGTTGACTTGGTAGAGTTTCCCTTTTGTCTTTTTTGTTGATTTAGTTGCATCTCTATCCTAGTTAAGACTTGAGCTAGTGTGTCTTGGCTCTTAACTAGAGTGTCCACCTTTCTTTTCATATTGGAGAGTCTTCTTTCCATATGTGAATTTTGGAAAGAAGGTGGAGGATTTTGGTTGGGATAATTTTATTGATAAGAAGATTGTTGAAAATTGTTGGAGAATTTGGGCTTGTGTGATCATTGTGTTTGGGCCCCATGAGAAATTTGGGTGATTTCTCTAACTGAGATTATAGGTGGACGAATATGGATTGTTAACGGGCCTTGTGAAGGCCGCACTCATAATCTCGGGCAAAGTTTAATGAGCTATAAAGACGGGACATTCTTCAAACATATGTTCATGTCTTAACAATAAGCACAGCCCGCCGAAGGTGTTGGGCTGACTTGATTCACTGAGACTGGTTCTTTAGTTTCAAGAGATTCTAGTCTTTGCATCACAGTAGCTAATTTAGCTTCGGTAGCTATGCTTGCCTCAATAGAATGGACACCTCCTTTAGAGAGCTAGGGTCATTAGTCCTAAATTTTTCCAGAGTTGGTTCTTATTGAATGGTATTATTGGCCAATTCTTCATATAATAACCATCCTTCACCTTCGTTCATTTTTAAAAATCCCCCTTGGCACATGGATTCTAATAGGGTTTTTATTTAATATTCTAATTTCACCACAAAGAGCTTGGCAAAGTCGCCATTTCTCTATCCATGGTGAGGGCATTGGGCAAGGAGTCCTTTAAAACGTTTGAAGTACTTCCAAAAAGGTTCATGGCTATTTGCTTAAACTGCAAGATGTTTTTCCTAATTAGTGCAGTCTTATGAAAGGGGAAAAACTTCTTTAAGAAGGCTTTGATGAAATTATCCCATGATGATATGGAACCGGCCTCTAGATTGTAGAGCCATTTCTTTGCTAAGTCTTTCAAAGAGAATGGGACAAACTGTAATTTGATGGTATCTACTCCTAGGCTGGGTATTTTTCCTCATTAGACATACTTCTTCAAATTCCTTATGAAAAAGTATGCATCCTCGGATTCAAATCCACGAAATTTGGGAAGAGTTTGTGTATTGTGGTTTGAGCTCAAATTGGTCAACACCTTCATTGGGTAACTTAATACAAGATGGAAGAGAGATCCTAATAGGATAGAACCTATCTTGTAATGATGGTGGTTGTGCCATATGTGAATCGGGTTTCTGTTGGGGTGGTGAACTGGTCCTAATTAGTCTAGATGTGACTGGGTCTCTCGACCAAGCTGACATGCACAGTTAACAAACAAGTTCACCCAATCAATCAAAAAAGAGAAAAATAATCAAAAATCCTATTCTAGGGTAAGCCTTGACCTAGACGACTCCTAACTTTAGACTATCTTTAGGAGGTATATTCCGACCTTAACCACAAGTTAATCGCTAGGTAGGTGGCAAGATCGTGGGAGGTTATCCGTCAAAGACGTTCCTTAATTAAGTAACCACCAATCTTCGAGCTTTCGACCCTTAATCCCCTTCCTAGGCACCGATTTGGCGAGAGTTAATTTCGAACAACTTCCTCCTTCAGCCAATCTCCTAATCAGTCTGAGTTAACCTAAGGCAACGTCTAGTCAATTTTTATTTTAGGATTAGGGTTGTGAGTGCAATGGAGATAATTATGGGCTAAGGAAGGGTGATGAAATTCCCATCTTATGTTATATATGGGTTATGCCCTTAAAGTGATTAAGTGCACATGTAAAGTAATAGACAAGTATTCACTCAAAAGCAGTAAATCATCCAATGGTGCTTCCTAGTCTATATGCAATGCGAACGTACCTGGTCACCAACACTCTTCAACAAAAATTAAGAAATTAAATAGACACGTGCCTATGATGCAAGAGTTTGTATATTTTTTTATTAATCAACTAATAGGTTATTGTTAACTAGTTAGCAATATACAGGGTGATCATAGAGAAAAATTATCAAAGCAGTAAACAAAACGTTGCAATTTGCAGCAATCTGCAAAAATTCAGTCAACAGTTCACTACTATAGCGCGAAAACGCGGCTATTGCTGCGTTTGCGCGGCTAGATAGTAGGCTTTGTTGCTCTGCCTTCTAGGGCAGAGACACAGAGTTGCTATATGTCTTAACTGCAGTTATAGTTCTTGTTCTCTGATCTTGTAAACAAAAGAAAAAAGAAGAATTAGTTTTTGAGAATATCGTACCGTTCCTTCCCCGGCAATAGCGTCAAAATTTTGATTGAAATGAAAAATTGTATTGTAAATAGTTTAGAAAATCCTAGTGTCATTTCAAGGTAACCGCGTAGCAAAGGCTAGACGGGTCGATCACAAGGAAGGATGCGATGGAAGCGTTTCGGAACGATCTTCTCTGTAATTTGCTTGGAAAAGAAAAAGAGAGATTGATTAGATTTGGTCAAGTTTAAGAAGTATAATTACTAATCATCTACCACAACCCATGGTGTTAGTCTCAAAGAGTGAATATCATATTGAATGAATAAGCATCCATCCTAGGTTATTAATTGATAATCGAGCAAGATGAATAATAATGTTGGAACCCTAACTAGTGTGCAGTAATAAAGATTAAACATTCGTTCATCCTAATTTTAAAGCATAGCATAAGAGAATTTTTTACTTAAAATATGCTATTAAAGTTTTTAAGTATGAACCATGAAGAATCATTTAAAAAGTGCAACCTGAATTAAAGTAAACCTAATCATCGATTCATCTTCAGAAGACCATTTAATCCTAGGGTTTCTAACAATAATAGATATCAATCAATTCACCTTTTAAACTAAACTAGGGTTGATCGAGAGATTAGCAAACTATAGGTTTAATTTAGTTATTCATTTTTATTTTATTTTCAATTTTTATGTTGAATAAGAAAAATGCATGAAAATGAAAAGAAGAAAAAAATAATTAATTTAAGCAGAAAAACTGAATTGAATTGCAAAGAAGAATGAGTAATCTTTTATTGGATGTCACTGACCAATTACAAAGCTCCTCTCATTTTTCAAAATATTCTTCTTCAAATAATAAAAACGAAATATAAGAAATTTCAAAAAGAGGAAATATCTAAAGAAAAACCTAAACTTCAGTCTCTAGATCCCTCCTCTCTGCTGCTCTGCAAGGGTATTTATATGAGATATAGGAAGTAGAGTCCCAGTACAACTCTTCTACGAAAACCTATACCCAACTTCATCCAAATGGTCGCGGAAACGCGGCCATAGCCGCGTTTCTACGGCAATAGCGTGGCCAATGGCCACGCGCTTTCTTGCGTGCCTCTTCTGATCCGTTCATTTGGGCTCCTCCTTCTGGATTTTGTATTCACAACTTCTATCTTGAGAACTCGAGATAACTTGGGAAGCAAGTTATCACAAATTCAAATTTATAAAAGTATTTGTTCTTTATCTTTAAAATTTTATCTTTTTCCTTGTATTGCAAGCAACTAGGTTTAAGTAGAAGTCCATCTTATCCTTTTCCTCCTCCTTTTAGAAATTAGGAGTCTATTTTATCCTTCCTCTTCCTCCCTTAGATTTTAAAATCTAAGTTAAGATTAGGTTAGATAAGGTAGAAACTTCTAGATTACTACAATTAATTTTGCATGTGAGCTTGTGAGATTCTTGGGCTTTTGAGCTTCACTTGTGTTTTATTTCTTTATTTTTCTAAGTACTCAAGGCCTGCACACATTAAACATTAAAACATAGAGCAGTGCTGCTTAATAAAAGAATAAATAGGGAAATATGATGATAAATGTGATGATAAATATGCACTTTTTACTACCTATCACCTATTAACTTACAAACATCCAAAAGACATCAGTTTATCTTAGCTATAACCAATTACTTCTCAAAATGGGCGAAAGTTATCCCCCTAAAGGAAGTAAAGACATTGGATGCGATCAAGTTTATCAAGCATCACGTGCTATACCGCTTCGGAGTACCTTGATGAATCGTCCATGATAACGGACCTTAATTCGTCAGCCAAATGTTCCAAAAATTCTGTAACAAATTCAGAACTCAAAGTGTGTCTTCAATGACATACTACCCAGTTGGCAATGGCCCTGCAGAAGCTTTCAACAAGACCATTAGAAAACTTCTCAAGAAGTTCTCTCGAAAGTCAACGTAACTGGGATGAGAGTTAGGTGAATGCCTTTGGGCTTACCGCACAACAATGAGAACCCCAACAAAAGCTATGTCATTCACCTTAGTATACAGGCGTGAAGTTGTAGTTTCATTAGAGATTCAGATTCCATCTCTGGGTATTACCTTAGTGATTAAAATGACAAGAGAGGATAAGCAGCGACGACACCTCCAACAGTTGAAAGCCTTAGACGATAAACATATAACAAATCGAGCTCTATCAAGCTCGAATTTTAAAGCCTTCAATAAGAAAGTCAAAGAACGAATCTTCAAGAAAGGCGATCTTGTCTTAGCTATCAGGTGACCTATGATCAAGACACAAAAGAACAAAGGCAAATTTCAACCCCAATGGGAAGGGTCTTTTGCAGTAGAGACACTCTACTCAACGGAGCTTATCGTCTTATAAATGCAAATGACGATATGCTCATGATGTTGATCAATGGTGAATTCTTGAAGAAGTACTATCCATGATCACATTAATATTATCCCTCTGAAAAGATAAGTACTCTGGCCAACCAGTTGGATTAGAGTTTGGGATCTAAGATATTTGGGGAGAGCGCCAAAGGAGAACATGCTGCTTCAAAAGAATTACATCATCGCTCACTGATGCCGAGCTCGATGCATCTGGAGACATTATGATGCATGATGTCAACATTGAAAAAATGATGAAGGTGAAATTGTCGGTCCTAACTTTGTCACTCTTCTCTAGTACATAGACCTACACTCACTTTCAATCTAGAGGAAAATGACATATTTTGAAGTAGAGCATACTTATCCAAAAGAATGACTTTCCTAGTCTGGCTTTTCCGTATGCAATGGTGGCATATCTCAAACCATTTCTTTGGTAGGTAATAGATTATCTTCATGACTACTCCAATCGAACTACGCTTATCTCCAACTATTTTTCGGTGTTAGTAACTTAGCTTTACCTTCAATCAAACAGTTTTGCAACCAACAATATGGTTGAATGATTTATAATGACCTATCAGGCCAAACTTATTGCAGAAAGCTTGTGATGCATCTTTGAAAAACAATTTCAGTGTTTCCATATTCGTATCAAGACTTGATAATCAGCTAAGGACCAGGGTCTTGATTACGAGAGAAAAAAGAGAAACTCTCAAAGAATAATGATTTCTCGATAAATTCCCTTTGGAGTTTATGTTTACATCTTTAATTTCCAGTAAGATTAAGAAGTTATCTGTGGAAGGAAAACCCAGAAAGTACATCCTGTATTTTTTAAAAATGTTCACTTCAAGTGACATAGCAATCCAATGCCTCCGACAGCTAAGGATAGACGAACACATTGGCTTTTAAGTCCAATACAAACTTCTCGACAACTCATCATGCTGAGGAGAATAGTATGGTTAGCTCAATTCAAATGGTAGTTGGTAAAGGCATACTAAATCTGTTGATAGTGAGGGTTTGCTAAAATTCTAAGGGAGCTAATCCCACCTATTTCCACCAAACTCTTTTACCAATTCTCTTTCATGAAATGGTAGATCTACAAAAAAGCAGTACTCACTTTTTCAACAAAATGAATTACAATCAAACCTGTTATGTTAAAATAACATCTCTGACAGTAAGATTCAATATAATCCAGCGAGTGAAATTTTTACTTATCAATTCTCTTCAATAGAATGATAGGTCCATCAAACTTGCTCAAATCACAAAACAAATATCGATCAAGTTTAAAACACCTCTGATCAAACTTGCTCAAATCGCAAAATAAATCACTATTATGTTAAACATCATACCTCTGACAGTATTTTCTCTTTATTTTCTCAATAAAAATGAGACCTATGGTTAATATTACATTGCCTACTTAGTAAAATTACACATCTTTCCCACTTCCTCAAGAGAAGTGTCGAATTTGGTTAAAATCACACCTTCAGTTGCTAAGTTAATCCTCACCTCTGGCACGTAAAATAAGTCCCTATCAAGTCAAAAATCACATCTTTGATAGTTATTTCTCTCGATTTCTTAATGAAAATGAGAACTACAGTTAAAATTATACCTCTCCAATTCAACTTCCACCAGTGAAGTTATCCAACATTTAGTATCTAAGTTAATTGTTACCTCTAGCAATCAAATTTAATCACTTTAGTCTGTCAGATTTTAAACATAAAAAGAAATCAGATATGAGACAAAAGCAAAAGAGATCGACGATTCAACCAGTTCAACAGTATACTGACAAATAAACCAAAAATTTAGAGAAGTTCTAGACTGCATTTTTAGATACTTACGATGATCTTTCCTGGGGTACTTCAAGCAGTTCAATAGTATACTCATGAAGGTCAGAATGCAGACAAGATCAGGCTCAAAACACTTTAAGATATTTCCAGTCCAATCAGAGGGTCTAAGTCTATATGATGTCCAAAGTGTTTCGAAATTCTATCCAATCAATCACAGAGTTAAAAAACTTAAGAAGGGGTTCTGTAAGCTATCTAAAAATCACTGAAAACAAGGCCTCAAAAATGTGGGCCTCAAGCTAAACACGTTTCAACCCAAACATGGATGTTACATTATATCACCAATGTGAAGGTCGCGTTCTTTGACAAACACGAAGGTTATGTTGTTTCTTCAAATACGGACCTTAGGATCGTGTTTCAACACAAACGCAAGCCTATGTAGCTCCGCGTTTCAACACAAATGTTAGCCTGCGAGCCCCGCATTTCAGTGCTAAAATGAGGTTTGCGTCCAACGTGAGACCCACGTCTCTGCTGTAACAAACAACCATTTACTAGGTCAAATCACACCTACATTCTCCTCACGTAATGGAAAATAAATCTTCATTATGGAGAGATTTAAGGGATCAATTATATTCAAAATCCCTATAAATAGCTAAGGAGAAGGGGTCAACAGCTTAAAGGTTCAAGAGAGGAAAAGGAGAGGATTCTCTACAACTTACTCAGTTCAAGTTTAATCTCCTTGAGATTTCAGCCATTGATTAAGGTTTTATATTTTACCAGTGTGTTTTCAACTAGACCAAGAAGATTCGAAGATCAAGCTTCTAGGTTGGCTCATTAACGGAGTATAAGAATCACTCTCTGCCACTACATCAAAAACCCAATATTAAACAATGGGGAGATTCAACCATTCTTCCCTCTTGTAATCAAATTTTAATCCGCTGTAATCTTCTTTCAATCAATTAAATATTTTTACACGTCTTAATTTCTTCGATCCAACAGTCAGCCTATACTGGTCTTTATCCTGCCGGTCACCCGAGTGAGTCAAATAGCTTATACGGGTACCACCTTGACGGTTACTGAGAAAACAGCCTATACAGGTCCTACCTTGATGGCTCCCCCTCGAGGAGTCTCCAGAAAGACGGGGACTTGCTCACAATGACTGCTCAGAGTCAGCCTATATGGATCTTCATCCTGACAGTCACCTGAGTGAGTCAAACAGCCTATACGGGTCCTATCCTGATGGCTACTAGGGATATCCTGTACATGGGTCCTAACCTGATGGTTGTCCCTTAGGGAGTCTCCTAAAGGGCTGGAACTCACCGACAATGACTGCTCAGAGTCAGTCTATAGGGGTCTTCACCCTGACGGCCACCGGAGTGAGTCAATTAGCCTATATGGGTCCTACCTTGATGGCTACTAGGGAAATAGCCTATACGGGTCCTACCCTGATGTCTATCCCTCAGGGAGTGCCCTGAAAGATAGAGACTTATTCATAATGATTGCTCAGAATCAACCTATACCGGTCTTCATCCTGATGGCCACACGAGTTAGCCAAATAGCCTACATGGGTCTTACCCTGATGGCTATCCCTCGGGGAGTGTCCTAAAAGACGGGGACTCGCCCATAATAACTGCTTGGAGTGCCTATATGGGTTTCACCTTGACAGCTATCCGAGTGAGTTAAATAGGCTATACAGGTCCTACCCTAATGGTTATTAGAGATATAGCCTACATTGGTTCTACCGTGATAGCTACCCATTGGAGAGTCTTCTGAAAGAAGGGGAATCACCCACAATGACTGCTCGGAGTCAGCCTATATGGGTTTTCACCCTGGTGGCCACCCGAGTAAGTCAAACAGCCTATACGGGTCCCATCTTGAAGACTATTCCTCAGGGAGTCTCCTGAAAGATGGGGACTCGCCCAAAATAACTACTCAGACTCAGCCTATACCGAGTCCAACCCCAACAACCACACATTTGGAAATCTCCTAAAATAAAGATTTAAAGCACCACACAAGAACGTCAAAGGTAGTGGTTATGAAAGCACACCTACCGAGTCCAACCCCAATGACCACACATTTGGAAATCTCCCATAAAAACAAAGATTAAAAGCAGCACACAGGAACGTCAAGGGTAGTGGTTCTCGAAAGTACACCTATAGGGGAATAGGTTTAATGCTAATTCAATACAGAATTGCAACAATTAATATGAATAATGCAAACATTCTTCTCAAATTAAGAAGTGAAGCCGGATTCCTAATGAAGGGCTCTAAAATTTCTTCTCTATATTCTTCTAGATTAAGAGTTGAGATGCTCAATTGCCTTCTTGATTGAAAGAGAAAATTTGACAAGTATGAATAGCAAGTACAATGAAAGTAAAAATGTAAGTGCTAGCAATAGAAATAGAGTAAGAGTAAGAGAGAAAGCAATCACCAACACAAAAGATTTGTTTCGAAGTTCGAGCACCAAGCTCTACATTCTCGCCTTAACCGCGTGAAGGATTCCACTATCTACTAAGGATCGCCCAAAGGTAGCACGATTACAAGGTCTGCACATGATCTGCAGTACACAACTTTAACTCTTAATTCTCTATAGAAGAGGTAAATCTAGCCAATTGGGGTTAACAAGATCTTAGCACCACAAAGGTTACAAACTCTCGCTTTACAACTTCTAGGGTTTTGATGAAAAATAAAGCTTAAGAAGTTTGTGAGAGAAAAATTCAGTGAAAAGAGTAATCTTTTAAGAGGTGAAAACTTTAGAGAATGATTGAGAATTGAAGCACTTTGATTGAAATATTTGAGAATTAAAACATGATTTTTCTTCAAAGCAATTTCTCAAAAACTTGAATAATTTGTTAAAACTTGTTATCTTTTCTTCTCAAATGACCCATATATAGGCAATGGGTAAACATAATTAGAACATAATCATGACCTTAACCAAGGTGATTAGGCAAAAAGAAACAAAACAGTCATTGAAGAAAATCAGAAAATTCTTAGATTTTGAAAAAATAGCCATCATTATTGTAGTATATTCACGTTGTCAGTCGATCGATCGGCCAATCCGATAGCTAGTCAAAACTAGCCGTTGGAAAGGTTGTCGGTCGACCGCGCAATCGGCCAAAAAAATATAGTAAGTTCTGGCGGTATTTCGATCGACCGATTGGTTGATCGGTGGGCTAAACAAAGCAACTGTCAAAAGTCTCGATCGACCGATCCATAGGAACAATTCCATGTATCAGTTGTGCATAATTGGTCGACCGCTCGGTTGACCGTTCCAGTGTCACTAAACACAGCTGGCGGTCGACCGGCCAAGCTTCAAAACAGAAATTGTATAGTTTTTGAAGTTTAACCCATTTTTGAGCAAATAATATAAGTATGAAAAATGTTTTGACAATTGTATGGGTTGTAAGAAACATGTCTTTAGCTAGTTTAAAAATTATGAAAAATATAGAGCATGTATCAATAAATAACTTAGGGAAAACAAGTTTAAACACTGAAACAAAACCTTGTTTTTGAAATTTATGTATGTGTGTGTAGTTCTTCCTTGAGCATCAACTCAACACCAAAACTTACACATATTAAGATCTTATAAGGAGTTACATAAGCTTCAAGTTTCATCAAAGAGGGCTCCTCCAATGGCACTTTTGATCATCAATGCTTGAATCCCTTCCTTGAATCAACTCGATCTCCTCAAACCTTTCTTATAAGAAAGAATAGGAATCTTCCAATACTCTTGATCCTTGAAAACTTATAGACACTGGAACTTGATTAGTACCTTATAACTTTATATGGTTTGTAATCATCAAAACAAAATTAGGAAATATACCCTTAGGCCAACAATCTCCCCCTTTTTGATGATGACAAAACACATAAGTTAGTTAAAACAAATGAAAAGAAGAGCTTAGAAAACTCTCCCTGAAATTATACTTATCTATCAAGTTCAATCATACATGAATAAAAGATTTATCAATATTAAAGCAAGTCAAATGAGTTTGATAATGTAGAATATTATGCATAAATGGGCCAACCTCAATTCTTACCTTCAACTACCAAACAAAGAGTATGCAATCAAATAATAAGATACCAATACCAAATAAGATACCAATAAGATACCAATACCAAGAACTTGCATACCATATGTGACATGAGAAGTGAAAGAAAATGCATGTCTCAATAAACAAAAACGCATCAAAATCTTCTCCTCCTTTTTGTCATAAATCAAAAAGGAAAGCCAGTTTTGAAAAACCATATCAAAATACATTTTGAAAGAAAATTTAATTCAAAAGATACCAATAGAAAATAATTCAAAAGAGAATATGAGATACCAATTTAAAAGTGAATGTGAAATTCAATTTCTTCACATAGAACATAAAATCATCATGTATCCATCATACAAATATTCAATTCTCTACATATAAACGAAAATCTATTGTAATCAAGAGGTTTGTGAAATAGAAACCTAATCAACTCAGTATCCTCTTTCTCATAATGTTCTCTAAGAAAGTGATGTCAAATTTTTATATATTTAGTCTTACTATGTTGATTTGCATTTTTGGTCATATGAATATTACTAGTGTTATTACAAAATATTTTAACATGATCATAATTCAAATCATAATCAAAGAGAGTATGTTCCATCAGAAGGACTTGTGTACAATAAGCCCCGGCTGCAACATACTCCTCCTCGGCAGTTGACAGGGTTACAAAATTTTGTTTCTTGGAAGACCATGAATCTAGATAATTTCCAAGAAGTTGACAAGTTCCACTAGTATTCTTTCTATCCACTCTACAATTGACATAGTCAGCATTTGAATAACTAATCTTGAGAAATTATCCGATATCACAGGCCCATATAAATAGTACCCTTAAGATATCTAATTATGCATTTTACCACAATCAATTAAGACTCTTTATGACAAGATTAAAATCTAACACACAAGCAAACATAAAACATAATGCTCGGCATACTAGCTATCAAGTAAAATGAGTTACCAATCATACTATGGTAGAGTTTTAATGTTAACATTTTTATCTTGTTCATCCTTATCAAGCTTGGTGGTGGTAGCCATCAGAGTTTTGCTAGCCTTCGTATTTTCTAGCTTAAATTTCTTGTTAAGCTTTTTGGTATACTTGGCTTGATTGACGATGATTTCATCGCTCTTTTGCTTGATTTGAGGCCAAGGAAGTAGTTGAGCTCTCCCATCATACTCATTTCAAACTCGTTCTTTATTTATGATTCAAAATTCTTACAAAACTTTTCATTGGTAGATCCAAAGAAGATATCATCAACATATATTTGCACTACTAAGATATCATTATCTTCATGCTTTGTAAACAAGGTAGTATCAACATTGCATTTAATAAAACCATTTTCAAAAAGAAAACTACTAAGTCTTTCATACCAAGCTCTTAGAGCTTGTTTTAAACCATATAAAGCCTTATCAAGCTTGAAAACAAAAATCTAGATGGTTAGGATCAACAAAATCATGCTTTAAGAAAAGAACTTTAACATATACCTCTTCATCATATAACTTTTCATGATTAAAACCATTAAGAAAAGAACTTTTAGCATCCATTTAAAAAGCTTGAAATCTTTGAAAGAAGCAAAAGCAAGTGTCATCTGTATGCCTTCAAGCCGTGTTACGAGTGTAAAGGTTTTCTCAAAATCAATTCCTTTAATTTGGGTGTAACCTTGAGCCACTAACCTACCTTTATTCCAATAATATTTTCTGACAGACCTAACTTATTCCTAAATATCAATTTAGTACCAATAGTTAGTCTGTCATGGGGTCTAGAAAAAAGATGATTGCGTTGAAATTGATTGAGCTCTTTTTGTATTGCAAGCAACCAATATAAGTCGCCCGGTCTCATGGATGTTTTTGTTCTCAATATGAGATATTAATGCAACATGCCCACAAATGTCATGAAGTATGGAGCGAGTTGAAAAGTCACCTAGAGGGGGGGTGAATAGGTGACAATGCTAATCAAAGGGCAAATAAAAATTTAAAGCTACAACAATTACCAATCAAGATTCACAAGATGAATGCAAGTAAGTAAATATGACAATGATTATGATGAGCAAGAATAAGAGCAAGTATAGTAAAGTAAAGAGTGCAAGAAAGTAAACCAATCGCAAACACAAGGATATGTTATCGAGGTTCGAGCACCCAGCTCTACTCCCCGCCTTCCCCAGAAGGATTCTAGCTACTTCCACTATCACAAAGAACAATTACAACTGGAGTACCCAACTTCACAATTACAATCACAAGAATCTCTGAGTAGTCACAAGACCACAAACTCTCTCTTTCAAAAATCTCTTCCCTTACAAAGGTCCTTAGAGAATAATGAGTAGAATTGAAGCTCTTTTGTGTGTAAGGAAAGAAATTGAAATCAGAGAAAATCTTTTGAAAACCCTTCAGAAAATTGAGAGAATTTAGCACAAAACCAAGAACTTTTGAAAGCCTTAAACTTTTGAATTTTGTAGCAATAATTGTTGTAATGAATCTCTCCCCAATCACCCCTATTTATAGGAGAGGGCTAGGTTAAGAGATAAAAACAAACTTAAGGCTAATTAAGTAATATTAGATTTGAAATAAATCCTTAATACAAATTTTAAACACAAAAGACAAAATAAAACAGCTCTTAAAAATCTGCCCGTTACTGTTCAAACGGTCAGATCGGTCGACCGGTGCGGTCGACCGCTAGTTCAAAATTATGACCGTTACAGGCATACGGTCGACCGCCCGGTCGACCGGAATAGTCCGGTCGACCGACAGACATGCACACGGATACGTGCATCTGCCAGGACTTCAGTCGACTGGGACGGTCGACCGGTATAACCTGACACAGATTCGGTCGACCGGCCGGTCGACCGGAACTGGTCAAAAATCAGACTTAGAAGGAATTAAGAAAAGATTAAGATTTTGATAAAAATACTTTTGAACAGGGATTAGTATAAAACATAAATATATATCTGTAGGCAAAATCTTGTATGCAAAATATTTTTGTATAAATTATAGGAAAATATTTTGGATTGAACATGTGCGCAAAAACGTGTGTGATAGAGCTTCAAACCTATCCACTATTCTTTAACAAACTATAAAAACTAAAAATAAAGTATGCATAGCAATCTTCACAATCTTTGAGCCATGCAATCCTTGCTAGAGCCTTCTTCTTCTATGATCCTTCCTTGATGTGCAATATGCCTTCATAGCTTTATGAACCTCGAAGTTGTTGCAATAGCAAGCAATGGCCTCCAAAATTGGTACAACCCTGAAACTCATCTTAACAAACTTATTAGTACCAAATAGCTCATATTTGGTTTGTCATCATCAAAACCAAAAACAAATGGAGAGTGTAACCTTTTGGGCCAACAATCTCCCCCTTTTTGATGATAACAAAACAAATAGGCTATAAACAAATATATAGGGAGGAGAAAACTCCCCCTCAAATTGTGCTATATTATTTAAACTTAAAACACAAGAATTCATAGAAAAGATATCAAATGAAACCAAATTGAAACAATACCAATAGAAACAATACCAATAGAAACAATATACAAGATTTCTCAATTTCATAAAACACAAAACTCATATCAAAATTTATTAAAACCAAAACATATAAATTCATATGGAACTAAGACCAAATGAACTTATTTTTGTCCATGTAAACTTACTCTCCCCCTTTTTGTCATACATCAAAAGGGTTATGAAAACATGTCTATTCAATAATACAAACATTAAGTTCTCCACAAATAAACGAAAATCTAGCAAAATCAAGAGGTTTAGTGAAAATATCGGCTAGTTGTAAATCCGTGGAAACATAATCAATATCTATATCACCTTTCTCAAAATGAAGGAAGAGCCCGAATTACTTTCCGTACCTTTTGATCGTTGGAGATGTCATCACCTAAGGAAGAAAGACCATTAGTGATTTTAGTAAACCTTGTAGCCATACTATCAATAGACTCATCATCAAGCATTTTAAATGACTCATATTGGGACCTCAAGAGATCTATCTTAGCTCTCTTGACTTGTGAAGTCCCCTCGTGTGTGACCAATAAGTGTTGCCAAATCTCATAGGCGGATTGGCAATGAATTACCCGTGTAAGGTCATCCTCATTCAAGGCGGTTAATAGGGAGTTTTGGGCCTTGGAGTTAGCCTCATATAGTTTAAAGTCAAGGTCGGTCCAAGTGCTCTCATCACCATCGGGTGCTTCATAGGGTTTGGTCAAGGACTTGGCTACTAAGCTACCCAAAGATTGCAAAAATATAGTCATCCTAACCTTCCAAATTGGGAAATTGAGTCCATCAAATTTAGGTGGGGATTTAATGTTGTCGGCCATGTTTACTAGTGATGAATGAATGAAATGAAAATGTTGATTAGCAAGTTTTAAGGATCTCTCTATGGATGTTAAGCCAACCTAGAGTCCAAGCTCTGATACCAATTGAAAAGTCACCTAGAGGGGGGGTGAATAGGTGACAATGCTAATCAAAGGGCAAATAAAAAATTTAAAGCTACAACAATTACCAATCAAGATTCACAAGATGAATGCAAGCAAGTAAATATGACAATGATTATGATGAGCAAGAATAAGAGCAAGTATAGTAAAGTAAAGAGTGCAAGAAAGTAAACCAATCGCAAACACAAGGATATGTTATCGAGGTTCGAGCACCCAGCTCTACTCCCCGCCTTCCCCAGAAGGATTCTAGCTACTTCCACTATCACAAAGAACAATTACAACCGGAGTACCCAACTCCACAATTACAATCACAAGAATCTCTGAGTAGTCACAAGACCACAAACTCTCTCTTTCAAAAAATCTCTTCCCTTACAAAGGTCCTTAGAGAATAATGAGTAGAATTGAAGCTCTTTTGTGTGTAAGGAAAGAAATTGAAATCAGAGAAAATCTTTTGAAAACCCTTCAGAAAATTGAGAGAATTTAGCACAAAAACCAAGAACTTTTGAAAGCCTTAAACTTTTGAATTTTGTAGCAATAATTGTTGTAATGAAGCTCTCCCCAATCACCCCTATTTATAGGAGAGGGCTAGGTTAAGAGATAAAAACAAACTTAAGGCTAATTAAGTAATATTAGATTTGAAATAAATCCTTAATACAAATTTTAAACACAAAAGACAAAATAAAACAGCTCTTAAAAATCTGCCCGTTACTGTTCAAACGGTCAGATCAGTCGACCGGTGCGGTCGACCGCTAGTTCAAAATTATGACCGTTACAGGCATACGGTCGACCGCCCGGTCGACCGGAAAAACCAGAGAGCAAAAACTATAGTCCGGTCGACCGCCCCGGTCGACCGACAGACATGCACATGGATACGTGCATCTGCCAGGGCTTCGGTCGACTGGGACGGTCGACCGGTATAACCTGACATAGATTCGGTCGACCGGCCGGTCGACCGGAACTGGTCAAAATCAGACTTAGAAGGAATTTAAGAAAAGATTAAGATTTTGATAAAAATGCTTTTGAACAGGGATTAGTATAAAACATAAATATATATATATCTGTAGGCAAAATCTTGTATGCAAAATATTTTTGTATAAATTATAGGAAAATATTTTGGATTGAACATGTGCGCAAAAACGTGTGTGATAGAGCTTCAAACCTATCCACTATTCTTTAACAAACTATAAAAACTAAAAATAAAGTATGCATAGCAATCTTCACAATCTTTGAGCCATGCAATCCTTGCTAGAGCCTTCTTCTTCTATGATCCTTCCTTGATGTGCAATATGCCTTCATAGCTTTATGAATCTAGAAGTTGTTGCAATAGCAAGCAATGGCCTCCAAAATTGGTACAACCCTGAAACTCATCTTAACAAACTTATTAGTACCAAATAGCTCATATTTGGTTTGTCATCATCAAAACCAAAAACAAATGGAGAGTGTAACCTTTTGGGCAACACGAGTAATTACCCCTTTGATACATCACCTACGATGAGATCTTTGGGATGGCTTATAACATATCTTCAATCTTTCGAAAGTAGTTATAATGGTTTCATTTTGACATCTTGGACTTCACCATATTCATCACCCTTTGGCTTGTCTTTTACTTGTATTATTGAGTTCTTCAAAGATATCTTCTCTATGTCTTCACCTAAGAAATCAATCTCCACAGCATTCTTCACAAGAGTATTAGATTCCTCAAACTTAACATGCATCGACTCTTCAATAGTCAAAGTTGACATATTGAAGACTCTATAAGCCTTACTGGTATTTGAATACCTAATAAATATAGCTTCATAAGACTTGTATCAAATTTATCTAAATTGTCCTTAGTATTTAAAACAAAATATTTACAATCAAAAACTCTAAAATATGAAACATGTTTTCTCAAATAGAAAATCTTAAATAGGGTTTTAGAAGTATTTTTGAAAAAGTAAACTCTATTAGATATGTAACATGAGGTGTTTACGGCCTCGACCCATAAATATTGAGGAAATTTATATTCACTTATCATTGTTCTAACCATCTCTTAGAGAGTGTGATTCTTCCTTTTGACGACTCCATTTTGTTGTAGAGTTCTAGGATAAGAAAGTTCATGTTTAATTTTATTTTCATCACAATAAGTAATAAAGGAGTGGTTTATAAACTCACCACCTATATCACTTCTAATAAGCAAAATCGAAATTTTTTTCTTTTTCAACTCTTTTCTAAAAACAATAAAATGAGAAAAATTTTCATCTTTGTATTCCAAAAGAAAACCCATGTGAATCTAAAAAAAAAATATTAAGTGAAACAAAAATAAATCGATTTTCACTAAGACTTTTAGTTTGGTCGGACCAAACAAATCCATATGTATTAGTTCCAAAGATCGTGATGTCATGATATCCTTAATTGATTTGAATGAAAACTTTGTTCGGTACGGAAAAGAGATTTCGCCGTAAAATTTCCTTGAATCAGTTGAAAGATTACAACAAAACAATATTCCGACTACAAGGGAGGGAGGATGCTTGAATCTTCCCTTTGTTTAAATCTGGGTTCTTCGTGTGGCGATGGAGAGTGAATCTTGTTCTCCGTTGACCAGATGACCGTCCTGGACCGTCGGGGTCTTCTCTTCGGCCGGTAGGGGAGTAACTCAGCTCCGGCTACCAAACTCTCAAAGAGGAGGTAGGCGAAGATAGGCTAGTACTCAGTAAGCCTGTTGAAGAATCTCCTCTCTCTCGGTCGTTGACGTCGGGCTTCTCTCTCTCGATGCCTTGATCTTCTGACCCTCTGGATTCAAAAATGCCGACCTTAATTGATCACTCGACCTTCTTCTCCCACTGAATCCAAATCTTCGACCCATCGTTCATAGCTAACAGGGCTATTTATAGGGGTCTTAGGGGGTGATCGTGCCCTCTAAAATGCGCCTGAATGAGGGCCATTACCCGCGATACGCGCGGTAACTGGCTCCCCACGATCTGGGCGGTTGCAACTGAGACGCGGATTTCAGACTAAACGCGCCTTGGATGCTGAGACGCAAGCTTCAGGCCGGACGCGCCTTGGATGCTGAGACGCAAGCTTCAGTCCCTTGCGTCTTGGATGCTGAGACGCGGGCGTCGAGCCAACGCGCCTTGATATTGAGACGCGGGCTTCGGGCCGACGCGCTTTGATGTTTAAGACGCGGGCTTCAGGCCGACGCGTCTTGAAGTTGAGACGCGGGCTTCAATCCTTTGCGTCTTTGAGACTGCTTCTTTGGTGGCTTGCCTGGTTAGTCATTTTTAGACAGCCTACAGAACCCCCTCCAAAGTTTCCGATATTCCGCAGTTGAATGGGACGGATTTCGGAATACTTTGGACTCAAACCGCGTTCGCCTTTGTGACCGGACTGTTGATGCTTCGGGTTCGACCTTATCCGAATTTGGTCTTCGTGAGTGTACTGTTGAACTCTTAGAAGCCATCAGAGTCGATCGTGTTGAGTGTCTAGATACACAGCCTAGACCTCCCCAATTGCTTTTTAGTCTGTCACGGGTGCGTTTTTGGCTGGGAGTAGTTGGTTGTCTGTTGGCGCCAGTGTACTGTTGAACTGTCTTGCAGACGCATAAAACTGGACGCAGGCTCCTTTTTGAAAGCAGACGCAGGAGACTGGACGCAGGCTCCTTTTTTGAAAGCAGACGCAGGAGACTGGACGCAGGCTCCTTTTTTGAAAAGTAGAAGCCACTTTTGAAGACGCAGCGTCTATAGGGTAGACGCGATGTTGGTCAGACGCGAACTCCTTAGAGGGGACGCGACCTTTAGAAAGCATTCTTGGAGATGCTGACGGGGCATGTCCGGTGCGTTTTTTGGGCGCGAACTTTACGCTGTCATGATGACGCCGCCAGCTGGCCTGGGGAAACGGCGAAATTTCGCCTTTTGGCGCGCGGATCTCGCAGTTCATTAAATGAACTGCTCCACGTGTCGGCTTCTGATTCGCGGCGGGGTTGCGACGCATGATCTTCGTCACCGGCAGTGATTTTGTTACACGCGTCAAGCGACGGTTCGCTGCAGCGTCCCTTGGGTCACGCGCCGCGTATCTCTGCGTATCCCCGTGCCTATAAAAGGCAACTGTTTGGAGAACTTCCTCTTCTTCTCCGCATTCGCTTACTCTGAGAATTTTAGAAAAGAACTCTCTTCCTCTGTTCCTTTTTCTAGCTTCAGACCAACTCGCCATGGCACCAAAGACCAAGCCGACCGCCTCCTCCTCAAAGGCGACCACCACCGAGGCCCGGAGGGGCGTCTCCTCCTCTGCGCAGGACTTCGTCCTCCAAGGCCTCCAAGGTAGTATGCCTTAGGCAGAACTGACCCTTAAGGACTTTAAACCATTAAAAGCGTGTTTGATTCCCAGACGCAGTCTTTGGGATGATAACCGGGGCGCGGATTAGATAATCTGACACCCAAGAGCCCTGTGCTTCGGGTCCTTCACTTAGAATTTCTCTAACTGTGAAGGTCTCTGGACGCAGCTTTGCAGAACGCAGATTTGATCTTCGCGTTCTGTGTCATCAGGCGCCAATTTGATGAATCTGGCGTCTGAATCCAAGTGCTTTGAATTTTTTACAAGTCTTGGTTTGCAGAACGCGGATTTGATCCTTGCGTTCTGTGTCATCAGGCGCCAATTTGATGAATATGGCGTCTGAGTCCAAGTACTTTGAAATTCCACAAGTCTTGGTTTGCAGAACGCGGATTTGATCCTTGCGTTTCTGTGCCATCAGGCGCCAATTTGATGAATCTGGCGTCTGAGTCCAAGTACTTGGAATTTCATAAGTGGCTTCAATCTTTGCGTTTTGTGCTTCTTGACGCAGATTTGCGGGTCTGGACGCGGATTTGATGATTCCTGCGTCCAGTATCTTTTCTGCGTTCGGACGCAGAACACTTTGTATTTTTCTTTACTTTTGGTAAAGCATCTGACTTAGTGTCTTCATCTTTTTGCAGCGCCGCAACCTGCTACTTCACTCCCCAAGATACGCCATTTTGGGCATGTAGGTGGAGCTGACCGGAACCTGACCTTTGTGCTGCAAAGGACTGCCCCTGTGACTGCCGACCAGTCGCCGGCTCGTGAGAAGAAGCTCTCGAATGTCGAGATGAGGACTCTTCGAGTGCTGATGACCGATGCAGCATTCGTCACGGATGACGGCATCCAGCTGAAGAAGCCCGCCTTCTTCTTCGGGGATCATATCCACGATGGCGGCCATCGCGTGCACGAAGGGACTTACACATGGCTCCGTCAAATAGGGGGCAGAAGGTTCTTTCTCCCGGCTATGGATAGGATGTACCCTATGTTTTATTACCAGCATATGTCCGTCCCGCGGAAGATGGAGTTTGACCTCGCTCGATATGCTCCTGAGGTTACTCTTGGCGATCTGGGCTCCCACCACCAAGTGCACCGTCATGACGGCCATGACGAGTCGGTTATCGGCCTTTTCCCTGGATCGCGCAAGAGGGAGATCCCGTCTGGAGAGATACCGCACATTGGCTCCACCTTCCTCAACATGTTCATGGCAGCGGAGGGTGACTATCCAGTTGCGTTCCGTGCATATGGGTGGATCTATTCCCCAGCGAATTACTGGTGGGGCAGGATGGTTGGCTTTGTCCTTACCGAGCTCGGGGATTTGCTGAAGCGTGTAGGACTGTACTCGGCGGTCAGGGCCGTACAGTGGGGGATCCCTCAAAGTTCTCAAAACTTCTTTGGGATCCTAGAACGTTACAATCCCTTGACGGGGACGTTCTTTACTCCAGTCGGGGAGATGGGCCTTGCCTTACACGAGATGCACGAGGTCTCAGGACTGGTAACAGGGGACATGCCCTATGAAGAATATGTCCCGACTGCCGTGGAGCTTCGCTACTTGAAGGAGGAGTTTCCCCTCATATATGAGACCTACTGGGAAGTGCTATGTCACTTCCATATCTGCGTTCAGCTCACCAAATGGCGGTCGCAGGGGGTCACGTACTTGTCTTGGGCCAGTTATTTGTTCAACAATGTGAACACCAAAGACCACTTGATCACCCGATTGACGCCCAGCTCTGATAGGGAGATCGAAGACCGGATTGATCAGATGTCCGAGAAATTCTACACCACAGAGTCGAATGAAGATGGTTTCGACCCTGACTTGGTTTTCGAAAGCTTCCACCACCAAGCCCGGACTCCTATCTCCGATCGGGCGCTGCTGGCAGGCTTTCTGATGCTGTGGCTAAAGCGTTGTGTGGTGCCCACGCTGCCACATGAAGTTATAGTTGCCGACGTGGTGTACCCGGCGGTGCTTCTGGCCCATGGCAACCCTATAGCTCTTCTCCCGGCCGTGGTGGCTGGTATTCAGAGCGGGCTGCGGGCGCTGGCTAAAAGCTTTTGTGAGCCGCCAAAAACTGTGGATTCCGAGGGAAAGCCGCTCACGGACGCAGAGGGGAATCCAGTGGTGAAGCGTCCCAATCCTCGGGTTGAGCTGCCTTACACATACCTTATGGCCTGGTATGTGATGCACTGCCCCTCTTTGATGACAGCGGTGCGTTGGAAGGAGGACTCCGTCCCCTTCATACAGCGATTGGAGGGTTCGAGGTGGCAGGATCCTTACATATATTATATCCGGAAGCGTCTTTCAGCCCCGGCAAACTATCAGCTCAATCGTTGCCTCCTCCAGATCCCTGGTGCATCCTACGGCGATCTACTTGTCGATTCCGCAGGCCCTGATGATTTCACGAGGTTATCCCAGGGAGCCTTCTGGTGGTTGCTCAATATTCGGCCCGGGTATATGCTTTTCCGACAAGGGACATCATGCACCATTGAGTCATACATGCCGAATCGCTTCGCTCGACAGTTCGGCTATGACCAGCTCTATATCGGGAATCCAAATGCTTATCTCGCCTTCGAAGGGAACTTGTTCGAGGGTGCTCGGGCCTGGTACTATAGTGTGGCTGGAGGGACAGGAACAACCTTCCGTCTACCTCTTGAAGCGCCCAAGTGCCAGATGAGTCTAAGCTATTGTACTTGGTACTCCCAAGCCGTCCAGACACCAGACTTTCTTCCGGCATCTTCATGTATCGAGAGCATCAATGCAAGCCTCGAGACAAGGACAGAGTCTGGTAAACCAACGAGACTCGTAGAGCAGTACCGGAAAGTCTGTAAGGAGGTCGGGAGAAGGACGAGGAGGGAGCCACGAGCTACAGAGCCACGACCGCCAAGGGCAGAGCCACGAGCGAAGAATGAGCCGTCAGTAACGAGGGCGGAGCCATCAGCGACGAGAGAGGAGCCTCCAGCAACGAGGGCGGAGCCACCAGCAAAGAGGTCTAAGCAGTTGGCGAGTAAGCGTCATCACCGCTCTACTTCTGTTATTGAGCCTGCCCCGAAGAAGGTTAGGAGGGACTTGGCGGCTGAAGTCTCTCAATCCGGAGCTATCTCTGCTGGAGTTGAGGCCCCTCCTGAAGACGTCGTCAGAGTTGAGGAACCTCCGGAAGAGGAAGATTTCCTCCCTTTAGTTCGTGCTCCTAGGTCGCATCGCGAGGCTGTGGAGGAAGGGGAGTTCATCGAACGACCCGTTATTGCTGCTGATGCCGAATCCCCAGAGATTGACATAATGGGCGATGAACTTCCGGAAACCTCAGCTCAGCTCAAACCTCCTTCTGCTCATGAAGGGAGAGATGAGGCACAGCGGTTGGGATCTCCAGGCGTCTTCATCTCTAGTTCCAGGGCCGTCGACCCTAGTCCTACTACTGGGGTGATTGGAGGCAAGGCTCCGATTACGGAGCTTCCTGAGCTGTCGTCTTCTTCGCTTTCAGGGGAAAGCCTCTTTGAGGACAAAGTCGACTATAGCGAGGAACCCGCTCCTCCTGATCAAAGCAAGTTCTTCCATGTCTCAGAGGAGGAAATGTATGTGGGCGAGTCATCATCTGCACCACCAGTGGCGGCTATTCCTGTTGAAGGTACCCTTTCCACCTCCTGTCCAATTTTTCTTTACATGTTGAAGAAGATGTCTTGACATTCTTCATTTTATATTGCAGGGCCAACCGGAAATGCCGAGGCTACAACCTCCTCGCATATTGAGGAGATGGTGAGAGAGTTGACTCGGCCACAGGGAATTGAGACCTCAGCTGCTGAGATGCCCTCAGAGGGGGCAGCTGCTGGTACTGGGGAGCCTTCCACTCTACCAGAGGAGGAAGCCACTACTGAGGTCAAGAAGGCTCGGGTGGAGGGTCTAATGGCAGGTCCACTCCCAGGAGATTGCACAGCCCAAGCTTCAAATGAAGCTTCTGAGGAAATCGTGCTTGCCACTCCATCATTGGTCGCGGAAGTTCCAGCAGGGATAGCACCTCCGGAAGCACCAGTGGCTGGTTCCGCTCTTGCCGTATCGACAGTCAGCATGACTTCTGTGCAAAAAGAGCCGGCCTACACCCCTTCTTCCGAGATAGAAAGGGGGTCGGGGAGCGTTCCGGGTGATGACAGCATGGACTTCCTGACGCGCAGTACGGTGCGGCAGTTCTTTGAAGCGATGCGATCGTGCATCGACTTTATCCTTTCTGGGCGTCGTTCTTTTGACTTTGCCCGGAGATTTCTCGGGAATGTGGCCGAGAACATCGAGCTAGTCGGGGGCCTTCCTCTTGCTCAGGCATGTATGCGGGTGGTGGATCAGTTGGAGAGTGACCTGAAAGAGCTGAAGTCTTTAGACGAAGCTGACTCCCTCCACGAAACCCAAGTCATCCTGGATAGCCTCCTTTCTGCCCAAAGGCAAGAGCGACAGGAAGTGGAAGTACAAATTGCCGAAGAGGTCAGCAACCTTGAGCGTTCCCAGGCTGAATGCCAAAGGCTGATTGAAGACTCAGGGGATACTGAGCTTATCATGCAGAACACAGAGCTGGCTATTACCAACGCTCGGGCTGCCATTGCTAAGGCCAAAGCCATGCTAGCTGTCAATGAAGAGAAGCTCGTCGCCCTCCAGAAGAAGCTAGAGGAGCAGAAGGCTGCAAGGGTACGGGCTGAAGAGAGCCAGTCTGTTCATCTCTCCAGATTGGAGACTTTGCGAGCCCAGCTGGCTGAAAAACCCTGCCTATCTGAAGAGGAGCTGCGGGTCCAGGCGATGATGGAGGCTGAGAAGGCACGTCAGCATGAGATGCATCGTCTCAGGGAGCGCATCCGTTCCCTACCAGATCGAGATTTTTAGCCTTCTCCTCCCTTCTTTTTTTTTTGTAACGCTCAATCTTATTTGTATAAGAGAGCGTTTTTGTATCACTTTCATATTTTTGGATATAAACAAAAGTGACACCCTCCTTTTTACTTCTTTTGTCTCGAACTCTTTGCCTTTGGTCGGACATGTAGGAGCAAGGAAGTCTTTTGATCTTTATCAAAATTATAATCATAATCTTAATAAGTCAAAAGTATTGAGGAAAGATCTTGTTTCAAGAACTTTCATGACACTGTCAGAGGTGTAAGCTTAACTTGACAGAGGTGATTTTTGGTGGACCTGCCACTTTGTGGAAGAAAGTGACAGGTGGAGTTCGTACCCCCAGGAAAGATGAACTTTTATCAAGGATTTGTGCTTAACTTGATTTCAGATCAGCTGGGGATGTTGATGGAAACATTGTTTATTGGTGTAATGTTAACCAACAATGCCTCCAAAATGAATTCGATATTCTGTTGGGAGAATATCAAATGAAACTAGACTCGCGGGGGAATCTAGGGAAGTCCTTACCGTTAGAGGTGTGATATTAACTTAACGGGTTGGAAATAGTCTTGTCAGAAGTGTAATGTTAACTTGACAAGGACATGAGTTAGAGGTGTGATATTAACTTAACTCATCGACATCTCAGTTTTATAAGGGAAAACTGAGGGTGTCACTGTCATAGGTGTGATGTTTAACTTAACAGTGAGGGTAATGCTAGAGGTGTAATGTTGAACTTGGCATTAGTCGTCTCGGCTTGAAGAAGTCGAGGAAAGGTCATAGCCATAGGTGTATTGTTGAACTTAGCAATGACTCGGATGCTAGAAGTGTAGTGTTAACTTGGCATCGTTCGTCTCGGCTTAAGGAAGTCGAGGAAAGGTCATAGCCATAGGTGTATTGTTGAACTTAGCAATGACTCAGATGCTAGAAGTGTAGTGTTAACTTGGCATCGTCCATTTCAGCTTCGATATGGAAGTCTGAAGAAAGGGTGACTGTCAGAGGTGTAATATTAACTTGACGGGCACCTGATATACTGCTTAGAGGTGTAATGTTAACTTAAACAGTAGTTTGTCAGAGGTGTGATATTAACTTGACAAGAATTGGCTCTTGATAGGAGCAATTTGAGGACCTGTCATTCTATTGATGAGAATTGACAAGTGGAATTTGAAATGCCAGAGGTATAGTGTTAACTTGGCAATTTTGAAGTTTGCTGCTCTATGTAGAGGTAACAAGCGGGGCTTGTACTCGACAAGGAGTATTCATTACCAGAGGTATAGTGTTTAACGTAGTAATGTTTGCATTTTGTGGTCCTACCATTCTATTGATGAGAATTGGTAAGGGATTTTGGAGGAGAGAGTGGAATCAGGTCCACTTAGGATTTTTAGCAAACCCTCAGCTGTCAACGGATTTGAGGTGCCTTTACCAACTACCGTTTGAGTTGGGCTAGCCATGCTATTCCCCTCAGCATGATGAGTTGTTGAGGATTTATGTTGGGCTTAAATGCCAACGTTTTCCTCCATCCTTAGCCGTCGAAGGCGTCGGATGTTTGATCAGAGGTGTGGTTTTAACTTGATCGGCAGGATTTTTAGCAAACCCTCAGCTATCAACGGATTTGAGATGCCTTTACCAACTACCGTTTGAGTTGGGCTAGTCATGCTATTTCCCTCAGCATGATGAGTTGTCGAGGATTTACGTTGGGCTTAAATGCCAACATTTTTCCTCTATCCTTAGCCGTCGGAGGCGTTGGATGTTTTTTCGATCAGAGGTGTATTTTTAACTTGATCAACAGAAGAACACCATCTAGGGATAGTATTTCTTCAGGAATTTGCCATTGATTGGCATCATGAGTGTATCGCCATTAGAGGTTATGAGACGATACGATCCATTCGAGTAGACCGACTCTACTACAAATGGTCCTTCCCATTTGGGTTGGAATTTTCCCTTCGTCTTGTGCGTCATGACCATGGGTCTCCGGACGGCTAAGACAAGGTCGCCTTTCTTGAAAGTTCGCGTCTTGACTTTCTTGTTGAAGGCTCTGGTGATGCGAGCTTGATAAAGCTCGATCTGCTGCTGGGCCTGCAGACGCTTGTCGTCTAAGGCCTCCAGTTCTTGGAGTCGCTGTCGATGCTTCTCCTCTGTTGTCATCTCGGCGGTCAGGGCGACGCGTAGAGATGGAATTTGGATTTCCAGTGGGAGGACAGCTTCACATCCGTACACCAAGGAAAATGGCGTGGCTTTAGTTGGGGTTCGCACGGTCGTGCGATATGCCCATAAGCATTCACCCAGCTTATCGTCCCAGTCTCGTTGACTTTTCGAGACGAATTTCTTAAGAAGCTTGCCAATAGTCTTATTGAAAGCTTCCGCGAGGCCGTTGGCGGGAGGATAGTATGCCGTTGAAGACACACTCTGGATTCTGAACTTGGCACAGAATCTCTGGAAAGCCTGGCTGATGAACTGGGGTCCATTGTCATGGACGATCCGCCGAGGCACACCAAAGCGATAGATAACGTGATGTTTCACGAACTTGATCACGTTAGACGATTTTACCTCTTTTAGAGGAACAGCTTCGGCCCACTTGGAGAAGTAATCGGTTATCGCTAGGATGAACCGATGTCCCTTTGATGATGGTGGGCTGATAGGACCAACCACGTCCATCCCCCACATTTCGAACGGCCAGGTAGAGGTCGTAGAGTGGAGGTATCCTGGTGCTTGATGGATGAAATCGCCATGTATTTGACAGGCGTGACATTTTTTGGCATAGGCAACAGCATCGGCAACCATCTTGGGCCAGTAGTAACCCAATCTTTGGAGTCGGTTTGCCAGCTTCGGGCCAGGTTGATGAGCTCCACACGTACCATCGTGGGCTTCTTTCAACACTTCGTGGGCTTCTTTTGATGAGAGGCACCGGAGCAGGATCCCGTCATGCGATCTACGATACAATGTTCGCGAAATCGCATTGTAGTAGAATTTGGAGGCTTTCCTTCGGATGGCAGCCGCCTCCCTGGTGTCTTCGGGCAAGATGCCGTACAAGACAAATCAATGTAGGGAATCGCCAGTCTTTAAGCTCTGGATCGGTCGACACTTCAAGTGTTTCCTTACCGCGACGATCTCCTGTTGACCTCTGGTATCTCCGAGGGGACTTTTTGGGCAGTATAGGTCGTGGCTATAGACGAATACTTTCTCCATTGCTCCAGCTGGGAGAGCTAGGGAAGCTGCGAGAGATGCGAGGGCATCTGCATGCGCATTTCGGCTTCGCGGCACATGGTCGATGTAGAGGTTTGAAAACTTTTCCGCCATGTGGATTGTCGCGTCGTAGTAGGGTACTAGATCTTCATGTCTGACCTCATACTCTCCGCGAACTTGGCTGACGATGAGTTTGGAGTCACCGTATGCCTCGAGATTTTTAACGCCAATCTCATCGGCGAATTGCATCCCGATCAGGAGAGCGTTGTATTCCGCCACATTGTTGGAACAGGGCTCGGTTAACGAGATAGCTCGGGGGATCACGTAGTTTTGTGGGGAGACGAGTACCACTCCTACCCCCGCTACTGTGTGTCCCTTGGGGCTTGCCCTTGATGCACCATCGAAGAAAAGTTGCCATACTTGTCCTTCAAACGATGTCTGGGTTAGGCATACTTCGGCGACCTCATCTGGGAGATCCTCATAAAGTTTGGCTGCCCTCGGATCCGGGTGTTCAGCTAAGAAGTCCGCCACCGCTTGTCCTTTAATGGCCTTCTGTGGCAGGAAGTGCATCTCATATTGAGAGAGCAATATAGCCCATTTTGCCAGCCGGCCATTCAATGATGAAGGCTTTGTCATAAGCAACCTCAGGGGGTTGACTTTTGATATGACATTTATAGTTTGGCCTACCAGATAATGTCGCATTTTCTGAATAGCGAACACCAAGGCCAAACACTCCTTCTCGATCGGGTTGTACCGATGTTCGGCCCCGATCATCGTTCTACTGAGGTAGTAGATTGCTTGTTCTCGTCCTTGGTCATCATTCTGAGCTAGTAGAGCTCCCAAAGAATGATCCATCGATCGGACGTACACCAGGAAGGGTTTTCCGGATACCGGAGCTGCAAGTACTGGTGGTTGGGTGAGGTATCGTTTGATCTCCTCGAATGCTTGCTGGCAAGCGTCGTCCCATATGAACGAGACTCCCTTCTTCATCAGCTTAGCGAAGGGTTGGCATCTCCCAGAGAGATTTGAAATGAATCTGCGGATGTACGCCAATCGTCCTTGCAATCCTCTGAGCTCCTTGAGGCTTCTGGGGGGTTGCATCTCTTGGATAGCACGGACTTTCTCCGGATCCAAATGGATTCCTGTGGAAGTTACAACGAACCCTAGGAACTTGCCGCTGGCTACCCCCAGGAAGGACTTGGTGGGATTCATCTTCAATTGATGAGCCCGCATGATGTCGAAGACCATCTTCAGATCAGCTATGTGATCTCCTTTAATGCGACTTTTCACCGCGATGTCGTCGACATAACATTCCACCGTTTTGCGTATCTGCTGATGGAAAATGGTATTCATGGCCCTTTGGTATGTTGCCCCTGCATTCTTTAAACCGAAGGGCATGACGGTGTAGCAGTATACTCCTAGAGGTGTCCTGAAGGAGGTATGCTTTTCATCGTCAGGGTACATCTTGATTTGATTGTATCCTGAGAATCCGTCCATGAAGGACATTCGCTCGAATCCGCAGGTATTGTCAATCATGACATCTGTGATTGGCAATGGGAATTCGTCTTTGGGGCAGGCCTCGTTTAGATCGCGGAAGTCGATGCAGATCCGGATCTTCCCGTTCTTCTTAGCAACGGGGACGATGTTAGCTACCCAGTCGGGATGTTGTTCCTCCCTGATGAAGCCGGAGTCAATAAGCTTCTTGACTTCTGATTGAATGGCCTCCATTATTTCGGGACGAAACCGTCGCTGCTGTTGCTTGACGGGTTTTACGTCCGGACTGATGTTGAGGCGGTGCATAGCCACTTGAGGATCAAGTCCAGGCATGTCCTCGTAATTCCAGGCGAAGACGTCTATATACTCTTGTATAAGAGATATTAGATCATTCTTCTCTGATGGTGACAGGCCGTCACTTATGAAGATGGGCTTGGGGTTGGCTTCATTTCCTAGGTTGATCTGAACAACCTTGTCTTCTGTGGGTGGCTCACGCTGTTCAAAGCGGATATCCCAGAGAGCATTCAGATGTTTGATCCAGGGGTCTGTATCCGACTGGATCATTTCTTCGCCTTCGTCTTCCAGATGGCTTGTTGAAACCATGTTTACTGAAAGCCCTTTGAAGATGTTGCCAATACTGACATCTGATTCCCACGATGACGTGTCTGAAGAGTGATCATGGCCTGATGGTTTCTCAGAATCAGAGGCTGACGGCACTGGAGTTGATACATAGCCCAACCCCCGGCGGGTCTGATGATAATAGTCAGGTGTTTTCCCTTTTGGTACAAAAGATCGAAGCAATGATCTCCTTCCTTTGCCGAAGTTTAACCCGGGCCTGTTGATTAGATCGTACCCCATACGCTTCATCATCTTGAGCGTTCTCGGTTCATAATGATTGAACTGGGGGGATTCATCCTCGCCTTCTGATTCTTCATGGGGCGTTGGTTCAGACAGGATTCGTCCAAAGAGGATAGGTCTCTGGCCCTTTTGTCTGGCTGGAACCATAAATGAAGATCCTTGCGCGTCACCATCATCATGGTACGTCCCGAAGGATGATTTTATAGGTACATGCAATGATGTCAGAGCATTCATTGCCGACCATACATCCTCGCCCATGTCGGTACTAGTATCCGACGGTATTGACTCAGATTCATACACAGGAAAATACGCGAAATCTAAGTCTTCATTAATATACCAACCGCCTGCATCGTCGGTGGTATCAACATCGAGCTTATTAGTGCTCTTTACAAGTGGTTCTAATTCCCACAGGCACTCTTCTTCTTCGGGCTCGGTGTCAGCTTCATTACCAGAGTCTGGCTCCTCTGGTTGCGGGGTTCCATTATTCTCCTCATATAAGAGGGAATCCGTGAAATAGTTCTCGACCCCTTTGAACGGATGCCTTTCGGCGATCAACGTTCGAACCTGTCCGCTCTCGTCAATGTATTTCATGACTTGATGGAGAGTGGAGGGAACGATGGAGTTTTGGTGGATCCATGGTCGTCCCAGCAACAGGTTGTAGGAAGTGTCAGCGTCAATGACATAACACGTCACTTCTGATTTGAGGCTCCCGATCCGGCATTTGAGCTTGATCTTCCCCATCGGGCGGGAGCTGTTGGCATTAAACCCATAAATAGTCGTCTGGGTTGGGCTCAGACGATGGGCGGGAATGCCAAGAAATTGCATGACTCGGCGAGGTATGATGCTAAGTGCGGACCCTGGGTCTACCTGGATGCGGTTCACCTCGGATGACCCAATATACCCCGTGAAGTATAAGGGTCGGTCATGCTTTCCTTTAACCTGCATGTCGTCTGCTGTGAAGGAAATGCAGGGAAAATTTGGAGAGGTGTGGAGGCAATCCTCTACATCTTTCTCTCTCGGTACGTGGGTCAGAAAGACCTCAGCGTTCGTCAGGGCTTCTTGTAGAGCCTCTCTGGTTGACTTAGATAGCCTCAGGAGCTCATACAAGGTAATGCGTGCCGGGATGTTGGCTAACTGAGCCAGAACATCGAAGCGGTAAGATGTCGAAGATCCTTCCGCTGCACTTCTTGAAAGAATCCGGGAAAACCGAGTTTCTTTCTGTTTCTCCACGGGTGGTTTTGTGGAGGGCTGAGCTGGCTCTACAGCTGGTTGAGGAGGGATCACCGCCTTTTCGCCGTACTGCTTCAAGTACGCCTGCCCTGAACGGGTGCCTGCTGTCGGTTGGTTGGGCTCTGCCGCCAGGACCATTGTCTCCTCTTCTGAGTCGGTCAACGAGGAACATCAGCGTCTGTTTCCCGGGAAGAAGCGCAGATCACGTGGCAAGATGATGCCTTTCCTTTGCCTTTGGACTTCCTGTTGGTCACAGTCGTCCATTGCTGCTCGTCAACGAGGTCAGGGTGGACCCACATGATTCCTCCTTCAGGTGTAGGGACCGGGACCAAGCCCTTCTCCTGCTGCTGATGAGGGTCTGTATTGACCACTCTCAATTCTCCTTTCGGGACAGATATCACTCCCACGGGCATCGGGGGTCGTGTCCCGAAGCGGAGTGCCGACGTCATGTTGGCCGCCCTCTGTTTCTGCTCTGGTCGGAGTTTTAATACCTCCGCGTCAATTAGGGCTTGAAGGACGTCCTTGAAGATGTAGCAGCTCTTGGTAGGGTGTCCGAGCATCCTATGGTACAGGCAGTAGTTGGGGTTGTCGGTCTTGCCGACTTCTTCTGGGCGCCTGATTTCAGGGAGCTTCAGTCGATTGCTCTTGTTGAGTAATTTGAAGAGCGAGTCGACATGTTCCTCCTTGAAGGAATATTGTTTGTTGGCGCGGGGTTGGCTGGAAGAGCCACCTGCTCTGCCTGGTTGAGGCTTGACGGGAGATTTGGTCTCCGTTGCCAAGTTATCCTTCCGTTTGGTTTGGAGGGATGTGTCTGGCGCACGTCTTGTCGACCTTTCTGGCCTGGGCCTGCCTTCTTCCGCTCTGACGCGGGCGACAATCTCTTCAGCCTGTTCACCTTGCTGGACTAACTGTTTCCAGGTGCGGCTTTCTGCTACTCCTATTTGAGCAAGGAGTGAAGTTTGGAGATTGTGGCGACATGTTTCCACCAGGGTGGCCTGGGTCATGCCGCTCGGACATCGGAGTGCCGTGTTCCGAAATCTTTCTACGAAAGACTTAACGGACTCTCCCTTTCGTTGCTTGGTAGCTAAAAGGGTAGGCATGGTAACCTCCGAATCATCCTCGAAGAAGCGTGTTAGGAACAGCTTCTCGAGGTCGCCCCAGTTCTTGATTGAACCTTCAGGGAGTTTCATAAACCATTCAAAGGCTAACCCTTTCAGGGTGCCAATGAATAGACGTGCCAGGATGGCATCGTTATCTACCACATTCCCAGTTTGGGATTTGAAGTAGTAGATATGCTGGTTGGGCGACCCCTTTCCGTCGAATGCTTGGAGAGTTGGAGCCTTGAATCTAGGAGGGTACGGGACTAAGTCCCACTCGGCCGGATACGGCCGGACCACTCCAGCTTCTTGGAGATCTTTACGACTAGCAAGGGCATTGAGTCGTTGCTCCAATAGGCTCATTCTTTGATTTTGAGCCTTCTCCGAATCTGGGTCGCTTCCTGCATGTGCTGAAGGTCTGGACACATTCGAAGGAGTGGATCGTCGTGTCCCATCGGAAGGATCAGAGGGTGGACTTCCTCCTCTTCCCCTTCTAGCTCTTGGCCTTCTGGGAGGAGATCTTGCCCTCTCGTCAAGCAGTTTCTCAAGCATATGCTTGAGGTCGTCAATGGTTCTCTGCTGAGAGGAGAGTACTTCCATTTGGTGCTTCTGCATCCGGGCCAGGTACTTAGTTGTCTCCTCGGGAGCATTTGCTGTGTCCTCAGGAGCGTCTGCCATGTAAGCGGAAACCTCCTTTCCACCGGAAGAATTCGAAGCCCATGATTCTATCACAACTGAGTGAGAATCATCTTCCCTAATGCCGCGGGATAGGGCATTGTAGTCAATTGGGGTGATGGCTCCAGTCCGGGTACGGGTGTGTCGATACACCCCTTCTGGCTCAGAGTCTGACCCATCTGAATTGACCATAGGTTGTTTTCCCCTGCTTCTGCTTGTCATATATGCAGTGAGCTCCGGGTACTCAACGTCAGGGAAGGTTCTCCTTCGGTGGGAGCGTCTTCTTTTAGCTGACGGGGGAATCAGGGTCAGCTGTCTAATCAAAGACGGCTGGTGAACGCCTGATTCGCAATGGCATTCAGAGAGCATCTGGATGAGCTGTTGACAGCAGCAAGAAGAAGTGGCCTGATTGGCACTTCTTTTCCTTGTCAAATAATCCCTCAAATCCGTGGGAGGGGGATTAAATAGACTGGCCTCACAGCGTCGAAGACGGGGGGCAGTCGTGTGTTGCGCTGTCTGGACGCAAGTCTCAGAAACGCGGAGATCACACTGTGGCGTTACGCGCGTCTGGCGTCTCTGTTGAGACGAGACGCGGTCCTCGCGTTGCAGTCTGCTGCGTTGGAGCAGAGAGACTTGGGACGTTACGCGCGTCTGGCGTCTCTGTTGAGACGAGACGCGGTCGTCGCACTGTTGTCCACTGCGTTGGGGCAGAGACACTTGGGGCGTCACGCGCGTCTGGCGTCTCTGTTGAGACGAGACGCGGTTCTCGCACTGTTGTCCGCTGCGTTGAAGCAGAGGGACTTGGAAGATAATGGGCTGCTGGGCCCCACGCCTGGGAACGCATGCGTCCTGCGTTTGATGAGACGCAGAAACTTCGCTTCGGCGTTTGGTAAGTTGGTCTCCAGCAGACTCAACTTGAGGAATCTCGCGTTTGGGTCGCCAAACGCGGATTTCTTGCACTGGTCGAGGTGCGGGCAAGGCATCATATTGAACGCCGCGTCCAACCCCAGTCAGAGAACCATCGGTTCCAACCGAGTGTTGACGCGCGCGTCGTCTTTGTCGACGCTCGGCATTTCGATTGCGTCGTGGAGGAGGAGAGAAGCCAACAACTTCCTGGTTTGAAGAACCAGGGCTGTTCACCACGCGGGTCTCTTGGGAGACGTTGACGCGGGGTTTCTGCGAGACGCGGGCGTTCTGCAAGACGCGGGCGTCACGCGAGACGCGGGCGTTGTGCGAGACGCGGTCGATCGCAGCAACAGTTGTGCCGTGGACCACGCGGGCCTTCAGAGAGGCGTTGGCGCGTGGGTTCTGCGCGTCGCGGTTGATCGCAGCAGAGGCGTTGGATGTTACGCGGGCCTTCGAGGAGGCGTTGATGCGTGAACTGGGCGCGGCACAGAGGGTGACAGCAGCGTCTGGTTGAGCCACAGATTGGACTTCGGGAGGCTGCGTCGTTGAGACCCTGCGGCAGACGCGGGTCTTGGGGCTCTTGGAGCCAGAAGAGAGAAACTCTTCATACTTCGCCTGGTCGAACTCAACGACGAGTGATTCGACCATCTTCCCCTTACGGAGAACGTCATCCTGCACCACGATGTGCTCATCGGTCACGAATGTAATCCCCAGCGGAGTCGCCATCTCTTGTTCGGTACGGAAAAGAGATTTCGCCGTAAAATTTCCTTGAATCAGTTGAAAGATTACAACAAAACAATATTCCGACTACAAGGGAGGGAGGATGCTTGAATCTTCCCTTTGTTTAAATCTGGGTTCTTCGTGTGGCGATGGAGAGTGAATCTTGTTCTCCGTTGACCAGATGACCGTCCTGGACCGTCGGGGGTCTTCTCTTCGGCCGGTAGGGAGTAACTCAGCTCCGGCTACCAAACTCTCAAAGAGGAGGTAGGCGAAGATAGGCTAGTACTCAGTAAGCCTGTTGAAGAATCTCCTCTCTCTCGGTCGTTGACGTCGGGCTTCTCTCTCTCGATGCCTTGATCTTCTGACCCTCTGGATTCAAAAATGCCGACCTTAATTGATCACTCGACCTTCTTCTCCCACTGAATCCAAATCTTCGACCCATCGTTCATAGCTAACAGGGCTATTTATAGGGGTCTTAGGGGGTGATCGTGCCCTCTAAAAATGCGCCTGAATGAGGGCCATTACCCGCGATACGCGCGGTAACTGGCTCCCCACGATCTGGGCGGTTGCAACTGAGACGCGGATTTCAGACTAAACGCGCCTTGGATGCTGAGACGCAAGCTTCAGGCCGGACGCGCCTTGGATGCTGAGACGCAAGCTTCAGTCCCTTGCGTCTTGGATGCTGAGACGCGGGCGTCGAGCCAACGCGCCTTGATATTGAGACGCGGGCTTCGGGCCGACGCGCTTTGATGTTTAAGACGCGGGCTTCAGGCCGACGCGTCTTGAAGTTGAGACGCGGGCTTCAATCCTTTGCGTCTTTGAGACTGCTTCTTTGGTGGCTTGCCTGGTTAGTCATTTTTAGACAGCCTACAAACTTAGTTTGTTTTTCAAGTTAGCACGCATCACAAATGTGATTTTTTTTCAAATTTCAAAAGAGGGATACCCTTCACCGCTTCCTTAGAATTCATACGGGATAAGTGTTCAAAGAAATATGACCCAACCTTCTATGCCAAATCCAAGAATCTTCATTAAATGCATTCAAACATGTAGTATTATAATGTAAATTCATCATGTCAATAATATAAACATTATTCTCATGAAAATCAAAAGTACACAAGTATTCATTTTCTTATCTAAAACATCGCAAGTAGTGTCACCAAAAATAACCATTAAACTTTTGTCATACAATTGACTAATGCTTAATAGATTATGTTTGAGGCCATCTATCAAAATAATCTTTTCAATCAAAGGAGATGAGTCAATCTTGATATTACTTATACGAATGATTTTTCCCTTTGAATCAGCTCTAAAGGTGATGATGACACCTTCATTGTACCTTCATAGGATTGCAAACTTGTTGATGTCTCATATCATGTGCCTTGAGCAACCTCTATCAAGGTACCACTGTGTAATGGCCTGAATATTATATGACTATATTTGTGTATGGATGTATGGATATGTGTGTGTGTATGTGTGTGTGTGTATGATCCGATACGATATTTGATGTTCAGATGAGGATATATGTGTAAATGTGTGCATGGTACATATATGTGTATATGTCTGTATGTGTCTGTGTATGCAGGTACATATACATGTTGGCGAGGAGCACGCGGAGTGCCTCGCATATATTGAATAAGTCCACACATCGAGAGAGAAAAGTTGGAAAGATACAGTGTTCAGAATAGGTCAAGAATCAAAACTTGAAAGAGGTTTGGTCGACCGTCCGGTCGACCGACCTGTACAATTATGCATTTAGGATGTCAGTTGGTTGACCGCTGATCGACCGAACCCCAACAGAGAGTCAGGGTTTATCGGTCGGTCAATCGACTGGTCGACCGATCCCCAATAGAGAGGACTGACAAGAAGTCAGTCGATTGGCCTATATCAGTTGGAGACCATCGGTCGACCGGTCAGTCAACCAACAATGGGTCTAGGCTTTATTCTGGGCCTTTTCTTCACTTCTCTATAAATAGGGGAGTGATCTCTTTTTTCTCTCTTTCTCAATTACACATCCTCTCTTGCTCTCTCTATATATATCACTCTCCCCCCTATAGTGGCCAACATAGCACAAGAAGAAGAAGAAGAAAAAAGAAGATGAAGAAGGAGAAGAAGAAGAAGATGGAGATCCCCATGGATCTTCCCCTAACTTGAAGCCATGCTTGGATGGAGCTCCCTCTTCTTGATCCCATCATCATCTTCACCATCCCCATAACCTAGCAAAGTAAGTCTTACTCAAGCTTGCTTTCCCCCATGGATCTGATAGTTTAGATATATTAAAAATGATATTTTTATTTAACCCATGAAATAAAAATGATATATTTAGAATGCAGAGTTATCGAATCCAGATGAGATTATTAGATCTTTAGGTTTATCATGTTAATCACCATATGTGTTAAATTGGATTGATTTAAACTAATAAAATGTGATTTTTATCAGATCTAAGATTCATGAAATATCTATAATATAAAAATATGATTTTTATTACTTGGAATTAAACAAGTTAAATATATGTTATCCTCGGCTTGCTAGTTTACAGCCTTTTGAATATGAAATGATTCGGACCGTTAAAAATGTTATTTTTATTAGATTTAGAAAGTGCTTGATATATAGATTAAAGCAAGATTTTTATATGTTCATTAGATAGTTGTTAACATGTTCATAACAAATTTGGTTTTGTTTTGATCTATAAAAATGGGATTTTCATTAGATATAAAAACTCATAATTTTGATTATAAATAAATATGATGTTTACCATGCTTGGATCGTTCCATAGATCCCTATGATTTGTTTGAGCCATTGGTTATTGAGTTGAATGATCGATAACGTTAGAAGAAAACCTAATAGGTTCTGAATGAATAATTGAACCATTATATGTTGTTTGATTTCTTGAGATGCGTATCGATTTCTAATCGATGTTTGTAATATGGACCCGGTGTACCTTTATAGGATGGGTGTAGCATACATTTAGATACGTTAGCTACTGTATGTGTATTGGAGGTATGCGTCTAAACTGGACACGTAGGGTTATCCTACTTGTATGCTTAAAACACGATGTTGCACTGACATATATGTGTTGTGTGTGTGTGTGTGTGTGTGTGTGATGCATTGATTACCGTGATACATGTATGAGACACGTGGGTTTGAATGAACGCTGAGTGCGTATGTGTGGATCTAGAGATGAGCATGTGTTGTTTCATTTAAATTATTGTATCATTTATATTCTGCATCATTACATTGGGTGGAGTGGCAGAGATGAGACCATCGCGTAGAGGAAGGGACTGCGGATGGAGATGTACATTCATTCATTTGATATGTTTAGTGGTAATCATCATGTGAATGGATTTACTAATAGAGGTCTGATGTATTTAGTTGTGACCATCACGTAGAGGAAGGGGAGTCTGGATGGATTCATTGTTAGTTATTTCATTTTCTTATTTTAATAGTCGCCTTTGAGGGCGTGGTTTCTAGTGTTGGATATGATTACAGTATCATATTGATTTGTTGCGTGTCATGTTGCGTGCACGGACGCGCCTTAACCTTTGTTTTCCATATATATTATTTTGGTAACCCGCGTGATAGTATAGATCCTCTTTCATGTTTAGTTTGGATCGAAAGAGATACTTCGCTCTGATTGTAGTCTGATTTAAATATTCATCGCTGACTTTTCATTTGGGTGTCTGTCCCTATTCTGTAGCAGCTCAGTGCGTGTCCTATTAGACACAAATTGGATGATTATTCGAGGATATATTCGACTGATCAATGGATACTTAGAATTGATTAAAAATATAGAGCTTCAAACTATGATGAATTAGTGTTGACCCATGTGTTAGGGTTTCTATGCTGATTTAGAACTTGTAAATTGACTCGTGTATCGAATATGAGTGTTGACATGTGTATTGTACACACGATGTATTCAGTGATTAGTTCATACTATAGATTGTATGAGAATGATGGGCAGCGACCCATGCTAATTGACTTAAGATAGTAAACCTATACCTGCTTGGTATTATAGACTTGACTGGATTAAGAGGCAAACCTGTAGTTTGACCATGAGTTGGACATGAGTGTTTGTCTGTATGATTGACCTGTGATTGATTGGTTTAAGTTATAGACCAGTGATTGATCTGTATATATATGCCAGACTTGAATAGTTTAGCTGATCTGATAGTTTGACACTGTACCGGACTTGTGTGGGTGCTCGTGTACTAGACACGTATCATAGATGTGATTGAGATTTGGGTAACCATAGTATTGTTCCCTTTTGTTATGTGAGAGTGTCATATTTTAATAGTTGAGATAGTATTCTAGATATGGAACGCAAACTCCATTTTCTCATAGTGTTATAGTTTACCTCTATTAGAGAATACTGGTAATTTAATCATATGATTAGACAAAACCTTTGAAGAACCAGACTTTCTGATTTCATTTGTGACCGTGAGCTAGACTTGGATTAGAAACCCATAAGACCTGAGGGATCTTTCCCTACTTGTATTCATCAACTTCAGTGTTGTCCAGTGCGTTGCACAATTCACAGTGCTAGGTTTACACTTGATACAGTTTGGATTGGACCCTGCGTGTACGATATGCACGGATGTGCATGGAGGTGCACATACACATTCTTTTCTTCATTTGATTCCCTTTTCATAGATTATGATCTAGATAGTTATATTATTAGCTTTGGGTTTTCTGATTTATCTCCTCTTCATCTATGAGCTGGCTTCAGACTCATGGTGGGAGGAAACCTCTGAGTTTGACTTTGCTGGCGCATTGATGGTATTTTCCCTCTTTTTCAGATTCTTTGGCGTGGCTAGCGAAGAGGCGTGTCGTTCGGGATTTCATTCTGAGAGTAGAGCTCGTCCATTGTATTGTTCAGTGTTGCATTCCGTTATCTGAATTAGGCGAATCAGTGTATTCATTGCATAGATATTTGTTCTTATTTAGCTGAGCCCATTTGTATTATTATTCGAGGCCAAGTGCATGTTCCATTCCTTATGTATATTTTGTATCCCTATATTGGGACACTCATGTATTTGAGACTTAGATCTTGTATTCTGATATTTGGACTCTTCTGTTTATTGGGACTAGAGTATTTTCCTGTGTGAGATTTTTCTTGTATTTATATTTGTAGTCTCGTGTCTGATATACCTGTTTACACCTTCTGTTGATATCTGTGCATATATATATATATTATATATATATATATATATATATATATATATATATATATATATATATATATATATATATATATATATATTGTGATATATTCTTGCCTGTGTTACATATATCAACTGCTTGTGTCCTTTACCCACTATTTCTAATAAGATCATGCCCGATTTTCCACTGTGTATAGACATCATGTCTAGATATTGCTATCTGTCTGAGTTATGTACTATATATAACGGCTTTAGAGTTCGCCTCAGATAGCCACTGGTTCATGGACTCTCGGAGCGTTACAGTTAGTATCAGAGCTTTAGGTTTTAGAATCCTAGGGCATTCATAACCTGTGTCTAAGTAGTGTACTAGTCGACTCAATTCTTTACGTATAGGATTCTTTGAGTCTAAAATCCGTCGTAGAGGGACTCGTACTACTTGGAGTCCACATGAGGACGATTGTTTGTTTTATATTATTATAATATACTATTTTTATGTAAATTTTTTTTATGAGCTATGGATTTTAAAATCTACATGATATCTTAACAGTCTATTATTTGACTATAACTATTTGGTTGAGTCATGTTATATCTGTTTGAGATATACTTGATTTGTCGATTTGTCAATTTGTTGTGGGAGAACTGCGATTCTTTGAGATTGATTTTGATTTAGGAATATTGATATCCCTACGATACCTGAGTGATTGAGGATGTTTGATCTTGTAGCCTGCTAATAGGCTTGGTGGTGTCCATTTGAGACCAGTTGGTATTCGTTTTCATAGATGACACTCTGGATTTGTAGTTTTGATATGTGTTGTGCATTTTGATGATTGATTTGTGCCATACATTTCAGCGTTGTGTATATATTTGTTTTCTTACATCATCATTTCTCTTACGAGTATTTGGTATGGGCTGAATACACGTCGTCATTAATTTTATGAGTATTTAGTATGGGCTAAATACACATACTTATTAATACGGTTATGAATATGATGATTTGTGCTTTTATTGCATCATTATCTATATTGTTACGTGTATATAACAACTGATCACACGAGATTCACGGTACCAAGTTTTGTGTGGGTAGACGCTAAATACACGTAGTCATTGTGTATACTTACTTGTTTGTCATGGTTTAATGCAGATTGTATATATTTAGCTTATAACTGTGCGAAACATATGGTTTATATATGAGGGTTCCTTATTTGGATTATTTCGCTTGACATACCAGTTTCAAGCAATTAAAAACCCACGATATACATATCTGTGTTACACCATCTAGTAGTTGTATTCTTTTTCTGAATATTATATTTATTTATTTCATACCTTGGTGATGAATTTCGGGACGAAACTCTTATTAAGGTAGTAAGAATGTAATATCCTGAAAATATTTAAACTATTTTCATATTTGGATATACGTATATATGAATTTTGAGGATGAAATTCTTAATAAGGTGGTGTGAGTGTAATTGCCTGAATATTATATGACTATATTTATGTATGGATGTGTGGATATCCATATAGGTGTATATGTATGATCCGATGTGATATTTGATGTTCAGATGGGGATATGCTTAAATGTGTGTATGTGTACTTATATGTGTATATGTGTGTATGTGTACATCTATATAGGTATATATACGTGTTGGTGAGGAGCACGTGGAGTGCCTCGCATATATTGGATAAGTCTACATATTGAGAGAGAGGAGTTCAGAAGAGATGGTGTTCAGAACAGGTCAAGAATCAAAACTTGACAGAGGTTCGGTCGACCATTCAGTCGACCAACCTATACAATTGTGCATTCGGGGTGTCAGTCAGTCGATTGTCCGGTTGATCAAACCTTAACAGAGAGCTGGGGGTTATCAGTCGATCGACTGACTGGTCGACCAATTCCCAATAAAGAGAACTAACAAGAAATCGTCAACCAGCTGGTCGACTGACCTATGTCGATTGGAGACTATCGATCTACCGGCGAGTCGACTGACAGTGGGTCTGAGCTTTATTCTGAGCCCTTCCCTTACTTCTCTATAAATAGGGGAATGATCTCTTTTTTCTCTCTTTCTCATTTACACATCCTCTCTTACTCTCCTTATATTTCTTTCTCTCCCTATGGTGGCTAATATAGCATAAGAAGAAGGAGAAGAATAAAGGAGGAGGAGGAGGAGGAGAAGAAGATGGAGATCCCTATGGATCTTCCCTAACTTGAAGCAATGATTGGATGAAGCTCCCTCTCCTTGATCCCATCATCATCTTCATTATCCCCACAACCTAACAAGACAAGTCTTACTCAATCTTACTTTCCCCCGTGGATCTGATAGTTTAAATATATTAAAAATGATTTTTTATTTAACCCATAAAAGAAAATTGATATTTTTAGCATGTAGAGTTATCAGATCCAGATGAGATTATCAGATCTTCAAGCTTATCATGTTAATCATCATATATGTTAAACTGGATTGATTTAAACTAGTAAAATATGATTTTTATCAGATCTGGGTATATCTATAATATAAAAATATGATTTTATTACTTAGAATTAAATAAGTTTAAATATATGTTTATCCTTGACCTGCTAGTTTAGACTCTTTTGAATATGAAATGATTCGGACCATTATTTTTATCAGATCTATAAAGTGTTTGTTATACTAACCAATAAAAATATGATTTTTATTAGTTAATTTAAAGCAAGATTTTTATATATTCATGGATAGTTATTAACATGTTCATACCAAAGTTTGGTTTGGTTTTGATCTATAGAAATAGGATTTTCACTAGATATTGTTGGAAAGAGAGAGTATTACCTAGGAAGCTGACTGGATTGCTGGATTGCCATGGGTCGCGTCGAGGAGATCGCCGAGGAAGTTGACGACGAAGACGAAGGGAACAACAGCTGGAAATAGCAGCAGCAGCAGAATCAGGCAGGGTCGGTCGACCGGTCCGGTCGACCGACATGCACAGCATGCACAGGGCCTTAGGCGGTCGACCCGGCCGGTCGACTGCAATTCCCTGACTATAAGACCCGAACTCTCGGTTAAATTCGGTCGACCGGGCGGGTCGACCGAGGTGGAGGTCGGTCGACCGGCCGGGTCGACCGACAGTCGGGTTTTGGGCGAAAATCTGCTGCTCCTCAAATTTGGGTATTTAAGCCTAATGTTGATTTCTAGGATTGTATCTTGAGGAAACCCTGCGAAATTGATAAGCTGATAGTTCTCTTGCATTTAAAGAGACTTAAGAGCTATTGTAATCATCTTCCTAAGAAAAAAAAAACTCTCTCCATTGATTGCCCCGAGGACGTAGGCATTGAGGCCGAACCTCTTTAAATCTTGTTCTTTGTGATTGTGCGTTCTTCGTGTGATTGTTGGGTTGTTCTTTGTGTTTGAGATCTGTGAGATCCTCTATCGGTTGTTGTCATCGGCGCACAACAAGTGGTATCAGAGCTTCCGGGTTGCACTTGGGATTTCTGAGGATTCGGAGGGCTCGAGATCGGATCCGGTGGAGATCGTGTGTCGATCTCAGATCTGAGGTATTGGGTGTTCGTGGAGATCGTGTGTCGATCTCAGAAGGACTCAAGGAGGGCTCGTTGAATCCGTGTTGAAGTAGATCTGGTGAGAAACTCTATCTAGGGTTTCGAGGGACAGGTAAAAATCATATTTTTATCTGTGTATAGATCTGTTTCAAGGTAGTTGATCTTCCGCATAGATAGAGAACTAGGGAAAATCTCAATGGCAGAAGAAACTGCATCTGTTAAGATAATGAACAATCATCCAAGGATTGAAGTTGTTAAGTTTAATGGGACTAACAATTTTGGTATGTGGAGATGCGAGGCTATGGATGCACTGAATGCATCAAACCTCGAAGACACTCTCCTATTGGCGAAGAAGAAGAATACTACCATTGATGAAGACTGGGCGAAGATGAACAGGTCGGCATGTGGCTTGATACGTTCATGCTTGTCAGAAGACATAAAATACCTTGTGCAACATGAGACGTCAGCGAAGAAACTGTGAGAAACCCTTGAAAATAAGTACCTGACGAAGAGTGTAGAGTCCAGGTTTCAGCTTAAGAGTAAGCTGTATCAGTTTCGGATGAAGAAGGGGAGCAAAGTAAATGAGCACATCAACCGATATACGAAGCTTCTTACAGATCTGCTAAATGTGGATGTCACGGTAGATGAGGAAGATAAGGCGGTCATCTTTCTGAATTCACTTCCTGCAGAGGAGTACGAGACATTCACACTGACCTTCATTAATGGAAGGCAGAGCTTAGATTATGATGAGGTATTGTAACACCCCGCTCCCGGAATACGTACTTAGTTGCGTATTCAGATTTTTCGATCGTATTTTTCGATTTACTTCTTGTATTTGTTTTGTATTATGAATTATTCATATGAACGTTTTGTCTCGGATTTGGATTCGTGGACTCGGAGTCAGCCCTAGTCTGAACCGAGGGCCCGATCCTAGAGAATTACTCGATTTGGTCTTTCTACTATTCCGATTTGACCGATTTCAGTTTTAAACATCATTTTCCAATATTCTGGATTTTATGTGATTTTCTGGAATTTTCCTGGATTTAATTGTAAATCTTCAAAACCGGTGTCGGCCAGTTTCGTTGACCGATTCCTGGATTTTTAATTTACGAACAGATTGGAATTTCTAATAGTGTCTTTAGACATTATTTCTTAAAATAATATTTCTATTTAAATACTTTTTCTGAGAATTTTCAGAATTTATCAAAACCCGGCCAACCCGGTGTAGACCGAGATTGACGGTGGACTTCAGGATTTTTAATTTGAACATGGCATTGAATTTCTGAAAACTGATTTCACCAAAATCATTTTATAATATTTATTATTTTTGAGAATTTTTGAGAAGCTTTCTGGATTACTTTATTTTTGAGGTTTTCCGGAGTTTTTGGTGTTTTCCCAGATACCGGATTTTGCCTTGATATTCCATTTTGTCTTTTTCCACTTTTTCCTTCCTCAAACGCCGGCTTCACCATCCTTGGATCTTGCATTTAATGCAAAGATCTTCTCTTCACTTCTCCCCACACTTCATTTAATGTGCTGCCACCAACTCCCATCAAGCATTATGCCTCTTTGTCCTTTTGTGAAACGCCACCTTGCTTCTCCCTTGAAACGCCGCATTTATTCCCGCGTTAGGCTAATTTTGGCCTAAACGCCATCTTGCTTTTGTGGGCTGCGTTTGAGTGGGGAGAACAAGTCTCACTTGGCATCCCCAAAGTCAAACTTGCCATTATTGCTCCTTTGCCTATAAATACCCCCTCCCTCTCTCTCCATTCATTTTTCTTCTTTCTCTCTTCTTCCTCTTTGTTTCCAGAGAGCAAAGGCAACAAACGCAGCCTTGATGCTCCCTCCTTTGGCCAACTTGTTCTCCACCATTTCCCTTCATCTTCTCCTCCATTTCTTGCAGCAGTGAACCAAGCATCATCACTATCACCATCTCCTTCCTTCTCTGGTAAAGACCGGCCGACTCCTTCGGATTGGGGGCCGTGTTCTTCTTCATCACCTGCATGACTCTGGGGGCCGGCCACTCCTTTTGGATTGGGGCCGAGCTTCTCTTCATTGGAGACATCGCCGTGGATCTTCCAATAATCGTTCGTGATTATTCCGGTGATCGTTTTGGTGATAGTTAACGACAACTCAACCAAGGACCCATCTCCTTCACTTGTGTTTTTTCCCTGCTTCTAGATGGCGTTTTGGACGAGTAACTTCACTCTCCAAGACTTGGATGACTCATCAGAGCCCTTGCATTTTCATATCAGTGAACTCAGCACTTAACAGGATCCTGCTCCCTGATTTGCACTCTGTTAGTCGACTTGACTTGGTCATTAGTCGACTAACTTCCCTTATTAGTCGACTAGCCCTCCTTCCCAGTCGACTAATCCTGTGAAACGCTGCCTTGATATTCTGAAACGCAACCTTCTAGTCGACTGATCCTTCTCCCTAGTCGACTAACTTTACTGAGACGCGAATCTTGGAAACGCGAATCTGGGAAACGTGCCTCTTGGAAACGCGGCCTTGTGGGACGCGACCATGTGAGACGCGACCTTGAGAAACGCGCTCTTTCTTGAAACGCGACCTGCTCTTTCATTCCAAATTGGCTAACTCTTTCTGGTGAGACGCGGACTTATGAAACGCGGATTCATAAGACGCGGACTTGTGGCAAGACGCGGACCTATGAAACGCGACTTCGTGAGACGCCGTTTTGCGAAACGCAGCAGACTAGTCGACTAACCCTGTTCCTAGTCGACTAACCCATCCTGAAACGCCATTCTTGAAACACCAGCCTTTTTCTGAAACGCAGCCTATCAGTCGACTTGCCCTTTCTATTAGTCGACTAACTCCCCTATTAGTCGACTAATTATTACCCCTAGTCAACTAATCTTGGCTGTTGACTATTGTTGATTCCTTCTTTGTACATGAACATTATTATGTATATGGCTATTACATGGCTTATCACTTGATGGATGTCACCTTCTCTCCTCTTTCTCTCTCTTATTCTCTCTCTCCTGATCCCCCCCTCTACCTATTACCTTCTCTCTAACGCATTGAAGCGTTGATCTCCTGGATTCCGGATATCAGAGATTTAACCATATTTTAGGCGAGTAATCTTGCTATCCTCTTGCTTTCCTATTTTATTGGTTGGGCGAGTGTTCTCACTCTCGCCTCCATTTGGGATTTCCCCGCTTCGTCGAGTCGATATGTATTCCATTTCATGTATTTTGTATTGGGCTGAGTCCCTGTATTTGTGTATGGCCGAGTGCCAATATCTGGACATGTATTGCTCTGTGACGAATGCTTGTACTAGGGTAGTTTCCTTCTTGTACATATACCATGCATGTGATGTATTGTACCGCCTTATACCATACTTGGCTTCCGGACCCTTCAACCTCCGGTCACTCACTATCTCGAAAGAGAGGTGATTGGGACTGGCAGGTCTCTCGGTTCAGCCTCCGGTCACTCACTGTCTCGAAAGAGGCGTGATTGGGATCGTCAGGTTTCTCAGCTCCGCCTGCTTGTTCAGCTCCGCCTGGTTATCATGATTAGCGTTCAGCGCTTTACCACTAGATTCGTCTAGGCGAGTTGCTGCCGGATTTACCGCTCGTACTTCAGTCGAGTCGTCCCGGTAACCTCGCCAGACGCTCCAGTGTTAAATACTGTCTGCTGTCTGTACTTCCAGCTTGCTCAGCTCCGCTTGTTTGTGCTCAGCTACTATTCTACCCCATGCCATTACTTCATGCCTGACACCTGTCTATACTACTTGTCGTTTTCATATTACTTTTAACACATGTATATCACCTGACAACTGATGTATTATCATCTAACACCTGACATGCTACTTCTTGGCAAGACCTCTTGTTATGACATGACTTGCCACCGGATTATTATCAATCTCTTGACATGACTGGTTACCTGTCTAATATCACCATCTTGTCATGCTATCCCTTGACACTCAGCATGATATACTTGACCTGTGATTATCACATTTACGGGAATCCTGCCTTGTTATCCTGTACTATGTACAGTGACCTGATATCTTGTATCATGATCAGTGACCTGTTATCCTGTATTATATACAGTGACCTGAACTCCTGAATTCCTGATCATGTCCTGTTCCTGTTATTCCGTAAATTGATAATTAACCTAATAAATCGTAAAAGGAACAACTTGCATCGGGTCGGGGGAAACATGCGGCTATCAATATGTGTTCGTGTTTACAGTGGTTTTAGGAATGTTGTGCAACTACATGTTCCGGTCTGACCTGTGGGCCTCCAGGCGACCGAGGGGAGTGCTGGCTCCCTCCTTCTTGGTACCATCTTGACAAGGGCATCCTATAAGACCCTCCTGTTAGCCTTGCGGCAGGTTCCGTCACCAAGCAACGGAACAATCCTGGGCCGTGGTCCCGGGTATGTACGGGACCCACTGTAAACATAGTTCGTTGATACCCCCGCTGGTTTCCAATAACAACCTTGCTTTACTCGGATATGGATCTATGTGTGCTGGGACGCTAGTTCACATAGCTAGATATCAGGGTAAGACGAGTAATAATAAGTGTCAAGATAATAACCGGCTCTTTAAGTTGTAAGTAGAGGTATGTGGAATGGGACGCATACTGAAGCCTGCGACTTAAACGGCCATGAATCTGTGATATGTCTTACCATGCTTGCTTGTATCGGTTTTTACATCGGATTTCCGGTTTCATGACTATTATTATATTAACTGCTCATACTCTGCTCTATTCCTTGTATCCACCTGCCTCCTGCTCATTATCTTATCATGCCCTGAGTACAGTCGGGTTGTATGTGCTTAGATTATGGTGACATAAGATAAGGGTATATAGATGAGGGTTTCCTTGTTTGGATTATTCCTTCGACGTACTAGTCTTATGGAGCCGTGATCTGAAACCATACAATCAGATTTGCTCGTCCTCGCTATACTTGGTCTTATCGCTTTACATGTGCTTACCCTCGCTCGCCACTTGGCTTTTGCTTCACCACTCGCCTGGGGAGTTTCATCTGACTCCCCTGGATTCTCATGTCCAGGTCAAGGAGCTTGGAGCGTGTGGATTCTCTCTGTTGTTGATCAGAGTGGCGCAGCTGAAGCGTGGATCCCCAGCAGACCGTTCAGAGCTCTATTCTTCCAGGCCCCCTGTGTGCCTCTCGAGTTTTCCTTTAGTAAACTCGTGAGTGCCCTTTTGTACTATTCATTCATGTACATCTGCTTGTAATCTCGCAATTGCGCATGTCAGTGATGTAATATTCATGTAATATTGGATCACCTCTGGTGATAACTTTGTAATTGTACTCATGTGTTGGAATGTATAATGCACCACTTGCTTCCGTACTCTGATTCTTGCCTGTACTGATGCTTAGCGTATATACGTGAAGGTACTTCTGACTTGCGTATATACGTTGCAGTAATGTCTCCGTATCCGCCAGGATCGGGGCGTTACAGGTTGGTATCAGAGCTTAGGCTCTCACCTCCTCAGTACGTCCAGACGGCAAATTAATGGTAAAGAATTTGCAACTGGAATGCATGAGTCTTGGTTATACAATCCAACTACAAGTACAAAGTTATCCATTCTCTCTTGATAATCTTATCCTTGAATTCTGAAGTTCTCCCATCCTTTCATACTTCAGTTTCTTGTTATTCTTGGACCAACTCGGACATGAAAAGATGGGGAAATCATAACGGTTTTTGTTCTTCCTAGGGTAACCCTAATGGAGAAAATCTTGATTTAAGGCTATCTCTGCAAGATATGATGAGACACGATCAAGTACAGACGAAGGTCCCGCACCAAGGATCATTGGTTGCACTCCGGGAACAGAAGCCAGGCGACATGTTGGATTTCAGGAAATTACAGCCGGCAATCTTTTCAAGCATGGAGAAGCCCTGGATGCATAGCAGTGGTCAGTAAACCTGATGGGTCTTCTAAGTCAACTTGGGTCCCTGACGAGAACTAGGTGAAAATGATCAAAATACAGTTAGAAGATGTAGCCTGGATGTAGTAGTTGGCGGAAGCAGCGAGACTGGGAAAGCCCAACACTTGGGACTAGTTCTCGAAGGATTTCTATAGGAAGATTCTTCTCTGTAATAGCCCAGGAAGAAATGAAAGAATGATTTATCAAATTGCGGTAGGGAGATTGGATTGTAAATAAGTACACTGTAAAATTCCTAAGGCAAAGTCGGTCGGTGTTTTACATGGTGGCCGATAAGGAGAACCGAGCAAGCAATATCTTAAGTGAGAAATGAAGATGAAGAGCAGGATGTTTCTTATCCCCAAGCAGCCCAAGGAGTATTCTCAAGTTCTTCAGTCATCATCCGGGAAGTGGAATGGACCCAGAGAAGAAAGATTAGGATGAGTTGCAGATGAAGCTGGTGAAGAGACCCTCTTAATTGATGGAAGTGAAGGCTCAGATAGGCCCTTGGATGCCCTATTAGCTAAGCCATCCCTCCAACCTTGCCCTCAACACATGACATGGGAGTATCATCTGAAGCCGAGCACTTATAACACAACCACCGGAGAGGTCATGAATTATGTCATACACGGGTTCAGAGATTAGTTGAAATGTGACTGACTGTTCAAGGAGACAGAGAACATCACACCAATCAGATCAACTCATCCAGTATCACCGTTGTGAGGAAATCCAAGACCTACTGTCAGAATAACCTCACTTCATCCCCAGCATCCAGCATGGAGTCATATACAAAGGAGACTAAGAGTTAGGGCGCATGGTGAAGGGAAGCAAACATATGATCTGACTGAAGGGGAAGTCAGGATGCTCAAGATGATGGAGTAAGAACAGAAAGGGTGTTCGATATCTGAAGGAGGAATCCTTGAAGTACTGACCGTAATTATTATCCCCATTTTAATATGTCCCGGAGTTGGTAAATTCTCTATATCATATCCTCCTCATTGTCCTATCACCATCAATCCTAGTCCGTCCTATCTCTCTCCCTGTTTTACGATTCCTATCTCTCCTATTTTTGCTATTCTGATTTTATAATCTTTATGCCAACTTAAGATATGCGTAGACTAGTGAGGTAACAGCAGGGCAGATATGGTTCGTTCTCATTATGTTCTGGCATTCCTTGACTCTGGTATATCACACTATCTTATATTGGGCAGATCTTCGGTCTTGCGTTGTATTCTTATAATTGTGGATACATCATGGGAGGCTAGTGCATCAAGCAGAGTAGTCGTCACTTATATAGGCAAATAGATTGCATCATTTCATGAGGAGTGTCAGTATATAACAGTAATTCAGAATCAGGACTTCTGGCAGACAGAGTTATGGTATTTTCTATTTTTATTTCTCTAATAGCGATCATGATTTCTTGGACTATGTTCATGGAACTCGGGTATTCTCAGAGCTAATCTGCAGTCAAGTTACTATTTAGAAGACAGAATTCGAGACTCGTTTCTATTCTTGTGATTTCTTGATCATATTCTCAGAGCCAATAACTCCTGGCAGTTTTTATTGATTTGATGGACCAAAGGCTCCGCTAGCCTCGCTAAGCGAGGGTCGTGTTCTAGTCATCCGTGAACCTAACCAGGTGTGAGTTTCGCTGCACCCTGGTGCTTAGCATTTAGTGTTGTGTTACGCGCTGACTTCGCCGCGTGAGCTTCGCCAAGTGCGAACCTCGCAGGGCGTTAGCTTCGCTGCACCCTAATGCTTAACACCTGAGCTGTGTTACGCGATAGCCTCACCTAGGCTTGGCTTTGTCCGTGGCTAGTTCCTTCAGTGCTTAGCACTCTAGCCCGTTCCTCGGATTTCTTCTGCCTAGCGTGCTTTCATGGACCCGCGGAACAAGGTTTTATCGTTGTATCTGAGCTATCGCCATGATCCTTGTCAATGACCCATTCCACCAATCTTGCAGGGCTCAGATATCTTCTTCATGTTTCATCTGCAGACGGTTATCATTCAGAAGTCAGTATTCAGAATTTTTCACAGTTATTCTATATTCTTGGCTACGTCTTTCAGAATTAGCAACGCCCAGTTTACGGAAATTCTTAATTATTGGTCTTCTTGATTTACACTCATCATTATCAAGGTTTTCTTTATTTTGGGTATTCTGGTTTATTCCCGGGAATTAATATGTATATGGCACCTCAGTAATTCTACTGCAGAAGGACAACATCATACCATGCAGGTTTTGTATTATATTATGGATTTCAGCACTACGGATTTCTATGGATTTCATCAGCCTTGGTTCACAGTTGATCGAAGTATTATTGATTATCTCACCAAGCCAGCTCACCTTATATCATTCAGAGATGGGGTAGTCTTTCGAAGTTCTGACAGCGTTCCTTTATAAGCCGACATTAGATCAGTATTATTATGGCACCGTCAGAAGATGCATATATATATATATATACGGCAGAAGTGCAGAGATGCCTCAGTCTTGAGTTAGCCGTTCAGTCGATCTGGGAGAACGGCTCATAGTTATTCATATCTTGATTGGCATAATTCTCATTTCTATCTTTTTGTGTTCATTTCACCCCTTATCGAAATTGCGAGGACGCAATTTTTTGTAAGGTGGATGGAATGTAACACCCTGCTCCCGGAATACGTACTTAGTTGCGTATTCAGATTTTTCGATCGTATTTTTCGATTTACTTCTTGTATTTGTTTTGTATTATGAATTATTCATATGAACGTTTTGTCTTGGATTTGGATTCGTGGACTCGGAGTCAGCCCTAGTCTGAACCGAGGGCCCGATCCTAGAGAATTACTCGATTTGGTCTTTCTACTATTCCGATTTGACCGATTTCAGTTTTAAACATCATTTTCCAATATTCTGGATTTTATGTGATTTTCTGGAATTTTCCTGGATTTAATTGTAAATCTTCAAAACCGGTGTCGGCCAGTTTCGTTGACTGATTCCTGGATTTTTAATTTACGAACAGATTGGAATTTCTAATAGTGTCTTTAGACATTATTTGTTAAAATAATATTTTCTATCTAAATACTTTTTCTGAGAATTTTCAGAATTTATCAAAACCCGGCCAACCCGGTGTAGACCGAGATTGACGGTGGACTTCAGGATTTTAATTTGAACATGGCATTGAATTTCTGAAAACTGATTTCACCAAAATTATTTTATAATATTTATTATTTTTGAGAATTTTTGAGAAGCTTTCTGGATTACTTTATTTTTGAGGTTTTCCGGAGTTTTTGGTGTTTTCCCAGATACCGGGATTTTACCTTGATATTCCATTTTGTCTTTTTCCATTTTTTCCTTCCTCAAACGCCGGCTTCACCATCCTTGGATCTTGCATTTAATGCAAAGATCTTCTCTTCACTTCTCCCCACACTTCATTTAATGTGCTGCCACCAACTCCCATCAAGCATCATGCCTCTTTGTCCTTTTGTGAAACGCCACCTTGCTTCTCCCTTGAAACGCCGCATTTATTCCCGCGTTAGGCTAATTTTGGCCTAAACGCCATCTTGCTTTTGTGGGCTGCGTTTGAGTGGGGAGAACAAGTCTCACTTGGCATCCCTAAAGTCAAACTTGCCATTATTGCTCCTTTGCCTATAAATACCCCCTCCCTCTCTCTCCATTCATTTTTCTTCTTTCTCTCTTCTTCCTCTTTGTTTCCAGAGAGCAAAGGCAACAAACGCAGCCTTGATGCTCCCTCCTTTGGCCAACTTGTTCTCCACCATTTCCCTTCATCTTCTCCTCCATTTCTTGCAGCAGTGAACCAAGCATCATCACTATCACCATCTCCTTCCTTCTCTGGTAAGACCGGCCGACTCCTTCGGATTGGGGGCCGTGTTCTTCTTCATCACCTGCAAGACTCTGGGGGCCGACCACTCCTTTTGGATTGGGGCCGAGCTTCTCTTCGTTGGAGACATCGCCGTGGATCTTCCAATAATCGTTCGCGATTATTCCGGTGATCGTTTTGGTGATAGTTAACGACAACTCAACCAAGGACCCATCTCCTTCACTTGTGTTTTTTCCCTGCTTCTAGATGGCGTTTTGGACGAGTAACTTCACTCTCCAAGACTTGGATGACTCATCAGAGCCCTTGCATTTTCATATCAGTGAACTCAGCACTTAACAGGATCCTGCTCCCTGATTTGCACTCTGTTAGTCGACTTGACTTGGTCATTAGTCGACTAACTTCCCTTATTAGTCGACTAGCCCTCCTTCCCAGTCGACTAATCCTGTGAAACGCTGCCTGATATTCTGAAACGTAACCTTCTAGTCGACTGATCCTTCTCCCTAGTCGACTAACTTTCCTGAGACGCGAATCTTGGAAACGCGAATCTGGGAAACGTGCCTCTTGGAAACGCGGCCTTGTGGGACGCGACCATGTGAGACGCGACCTTGAGAAACGCGCTCTTTCTTGAAACGCGACCTGCTCTTTCATTCCAAATTGGCTAACTCTTTCTGGTGAGACACGGACTTATGAAACGCGGATTCATGAGACGCGGACTTGTGGCAAGACGCGGACCTATGAAACGCGACTTCGTGAGACGCCGTTTTGCGAAACGCAGCAGACTAGTCGACTAACCCCTGTTCCTAGTCGACTAACCCATCCTGAAACGCCATTCTTGAAACGCCAGCCTTTTTCTGAAACGCAGCCTATCAGTCGACTTGCCCTTTCTATTAGTCGACTAACTCCCCTATTAGTCGACTAATTATTACCCCTAGTCGACTAATCTTGGCTGTTGACTATTGTTGATTCCTTCTTTGTACATGAACATTATTATGTATATGGCTATTACATGGCTTATCACTTGATGGATGTCACCTTCTCTCCTCTTTCTCTCTCTTATTCTCTCTCTCCTGATCCCCCCTCTACCTATTACCTTCTCTCTAACGCATTGAAGCGTTGATCTCCTGGATTCCGGATATCAGAGATTTCACCATATTTTAGGCGAGTAATCTCGCTATCCTCTTGCTTTCCTATTTTATTGGTTGGGCGAGTGTTCTCACTCTCGCCTCCATTTGGGATTTCCCCGCTTCGTCGGGTCGATATGTATTTTACTTCATGTTTCCATGTATTTTGTATTGGGCTGAGTCCCTGTATTTGTGTATGGCCGAGTGCCAATATCTGGACATGTATTGCTCTGTGACGAATGCTTGTACTAGGGTAGTTTCCTTCTTGTACATATACCATGCCTGTGATGTATTGTACCGCCTTATACCATACTTGGCTTCCGGACCCTTCAACCTCCGGTCACTCACTATCTCGAAAGAGAGGTGATTGGGACTGGCAGGTCTCTCGGTTCAGCCTCCGGTCACTCACTGTCTCGAAAGAGGCGTGATTGGGATCGTCAGGTTTCTCAGCTCCGCCTGCTTGTTCAGCTCCGCCTGGTTATCATGATCAGCGTTCAGCGCTTTACCACTAGATTCGTCTAGGCGAGTTGCTGCCGGATTTACCGCTCGTACTTCAGTCGAGTCGTCCCGGTAACCTCGCCAGACGCTCCAGTGTTAAATACTGTCTGCTGTCTGTACTTCCAGCTTGCTCAGCTCCGCTTGTTTGTGCTCAGCTACTATTCTACCCCATGCCATTACTTCATGCCTGACACCTGTCTATACTACTTGTCGTTTTCATATTACTTTTAACACATGTATATCACCTGACAACTGATGTATTATCATCTAACACCTGACATGCTACTTCTTGGCAAGACCTCTTGTTATGACATGACTTGCCACCGGATTATTATCAATCTCTTGACATGACTGGTTACCTGTCTAATATCACCATCTTGTCATGCTATCCCTTGACACTCAGCATGATATACTTGACCTGTGATTATCACATTTACGGGAATCCTGCCTTGTTATCCAGTACTATGTACAGTGACCTGATATCTTGTATCATGATCAGTGACCTGTTATCCTGTATTATATACAGTGACCTGAACTCCTGAATTCCTGATCATGTCCTGTTCCTGTTATTCCCGTAAATTGATAATTAACCTAATAAATCGTAAAAGGAACAACTTGCATCGGGTCGGGGGAAACATGCGGCTATCAATATGTGTTCGTGTTTACAGTGGTTTTAGGAATGTTGTGCAACTACATGTTCCGGTCTGACCTGTGGGCCTCCAGGCGACCGAGGGGAGTGCTGGCTCCCTCCTTCTTGGTACCATCTTGACAAGGGCATCCTATAAGACCCTCCTGTTAGCCTTGCGGCAGGTTCCGTCACCAAGCAACGGAACAATCCTGGGCCGTGGTCCCGGGTATGTACGGGACCCACTGTAAACATAGTTCGTTGATACCCCCGCTGGTTTCCAATAACAACCTTGCTTTACTCGGATATGGATCTATGTGTGCTGGGACGCTAGTTCACATAGCTAGATATCAGGGTAAGACGAGTAATAATAAGTGTCAAGATAATAACCGGCTCTTTAAGTTGTAAGTAGAGGTATGTGGAATGGGACGCATACTGAAGCCTGCGACTTAAACGGCCATGAATCTGTGATATGTCTTACCATGCTTGCTTGTATCGGTTTTTACATCGGATTTCCGGTTTCATGACTATTATTATATTAACTGCTCATACTCTGCTCTATTCCTTGTATCCACCTGCCTCCTGCTCATTATCTTATCATGCCCTGAGTACAGTCGGGTTGTATGTGCTTAGATTATGGTGACATAAGATAAGGGTATATAGATGAGGGTTTCCTTGTTTGGATTATTCCTTCGACGTACTAGTCTTATGGAGCCGTGATCTGAAACCATACAATCAGATTTGCTCGTCCTCGGCTATACTTGGTCTTATCGCTTTACATGTGCTTACCCTCGCTCGCCACTTGGCTTTTGCTTCACCACTCGCCTGGGGAGTTTCATCTGACTCCCCTGGATTCTCATGTCCAGGTCAAGGAGCTTGGAGCGTGTGGATTCTCTCTGTTGTTGATCATAGTGGCGCAGCTGAAGCGTGGATCCCCAGCAGACCGTTCAGAGCTCTATTCTTCCAGGCCCCCTGTGTGCCTCTCGAGTTTTCCTTTAGTAAACTCATGAGTGCCCTTTTGTACTATTCATTCATGTACATCTGCTTGTAATCTCGCAATTGCGCATGTCAGTGATGTAATATTCATGTAATATTGGATCACCTCTGGTGATAACTTTGTAATTGTACTCATGTGTTGGAATGTATAATGCACCACTTGCTTCCGTACTCTGATTCTTGCCTGTACTGATGCTTAGCGTATATACGTGAAGGTACTTCTGACTTGCGTATATACGTTGCAGTAATGTCTCCGTATCCGCCAGGATCGGGGCGTTACAGGTATCGTCTGCACTGATGAGTTATGAGACAAGGAAGAAGGAGAGGTATCCTTCTCAGTCAGGGTCATCGGCGGAGGCATTGGAAGTAAGAGGCAGAGGTTCATCAAGGAAGGCAAAGAAGATTAGAGGAAGATCGAAATCCAGGCTGGGTTCAGAAATCTGAAGAGGAATCAGTGTGCCTTGTGCAAGGAACTAGGACACTGGAAAGCAGAATGCCCTAAGGCCAAAGATAAGAAGGTGGAGTCAAAGACCGAGGCGAATCTCGCAAAGGCGGATGGATCGGATGATGACTCATCGGTGTTCTCTCTCTCAGTTACTACCCCTACTGCTTGTAACTCAGATAGGGCTGGATCTTGGATAGCGGAGCCACCTATCATGTATGCCCAAATAGGGCCTGGTTTTCTAGCTTTGAGAAGCTGGATGGATGTTACACGGTCATGGAGAATGACCATCCGTGTAATATAGAAGGGATGGGTACAGTCCGCCATTGGCGGACACAGGTGGGGGCGAGTGGGAGCAGTCGCCCCCACTGAAATTTTTTTAAATTTACATGATGCAGTCAAATTTGATTCAGAAGAGGGGCAAATTTGAGGATTTCAGCTTGATGAAGACCCCAAAGAGAAGCTTCAATCTTCTCAAATGTCTGAGAATTTCAACTTTAATCTTCTCAATTCTACACCTTCTCGAAGACCCATCAAGTCCCCTTCTTTCGATTATGTCTCTCATGAATCCCGATCTCAATCTCTCTCTCACGAAAATCCTAATTTCTCTGTATTTGATAGTTGGTTTGAGCAAGTTCGCGTTGCCGGTGGGCGGTGATGCAGCTGGAACTGCGTTGATCTCCTCGCGCGATTGGATCAATCTGAGTCGGGACGCGATTGGATATATACTTTTTTCATTATTGTTTGAGAAATTATTTTATGAGTATGACATTTCAACTGTAAGTCTTGAAAAAAAAAATCTTATTTTTGTTAATTGAGTTAATAACAGCATAATGATTGATTTTTCTATGTTATGAAAATCCTGTGAAAATCTTGAGTTTGTGGATTGTTTTCTGCCCCCACTGAGTAAAAATCCTGCGTACGCCACTGCAGTCCGCATCAAGACGGATGATGGGATAGTTCGAGAGCTGAAGGAGGTGAGGTATGTACCTCAACTTAAGAGGAATCTTATTTCAGTTGGCACTTTGGAAGCATCGGGCATGGTGATATCTGTTCGAGATGGTATTCTCAAGATGATCAAAGGCTCAATGATGGTGATGAAGGGCGTCCGCCGAGGAAATCTTTACTACTTAAAGGGTAGTATGATGACAGATCAGGTTGAGACTTCGAGTTCTTTAGATAAAGGTGGCCCGGAGGACTGGCAGGGAAAGGTCGGACACGAAGATGGAAGGTCTTTGCAAGCTCCTGCAAAGAAGGAATCCATGGAAGGTGCTGCTACCTGCAATTTGGAAGGTGGACACAGCGTTCTGGATAAGAAGAAGGTGAGATTCAGCACCAGTACTCACCGCAATGAAGGTCTTCTTGATTGTGTTCACATGAGCGTATGGGGACCTGCTAAGACGGCATCTCTTGGAGGTCACAGGTACTTTGTCTCGTTTATTGATGGTTCATCTAGGCAGGTTTGGATAAATCCGATGAGACAAAGGGGAGAAGCCCTAGATGTGTTGATGAAGTGGAGAGGAAGAATGGAGAGGCAAATAGGTAGGAAGGAGCTTCATATTAGTAATGTTGAAAAGGACATGGACCAGTTCCTACGGTTTAGCCAGAACACAGGTATTGCTACTCACTTCACAACAGGTAAAGATGGGTTGGCTAGAGATGTAGTCCGTTCCTTGCTGGAGGAGGTTCGGAGGTTGTTGTCTAATGCAGGATTAGACAGGTCGTTCTGGGCTGAGGCGACTGAGTATGCTAGCCATCTCATGAACATATCGACTGCGATAGGAGGTAAAGCTCCATTGGAAATTTGGTCTGAGAAATCTGCTCAAGGTCATGGTGTGCTGCGGGAGTTTGAAAGTCCGGCCTACTTCAGTGCCAAGAGTGGCAAGGTGAATCCGCGGGCAAAGAGATTTGTCTACTTGGGTGTCAAAAGGAACAGCTACAGGTTGTAGGACCCCGAAGATAAGAAGATCGTGATGAGCAGGCATGTCACATTTGGAGAGGCTTCAGTGTTGAAGTCCACTGTCTCTCAGCAGGTGGAGAGGACGGAGACCAAGGAAGGATCGCAGCGGATGGAGGTTGATGCTACTCCATCATCTCCAGTTGGTTCGGCATCAAAGGATACTTCAGCGGAGGTGACACCGGGTGGAGTTCATGATACTAAGGGTGATGCTGAACAGATTGACGACATTGTTGAGGATGTCGAGTTATTTGCAGCCATTGGAACCAAGGTGAAACCACGTTTGTCGTTAAAGAAGCATGGATCTCAAGCTTGTGATCTCAACAAGCTAAAGTTAAAGGCCGTTGTTCTCCATGATGGTCAGGAAGAGGTTCATATGACTCAGTCAGACAGGTTCGCTGCTGCAAATAGAGGTACCAGTGCTTGAGCTTGTTGAAGCTCATTTTAATGAACTACGTTTGGCTTGATCCTTTTGGGCAAAGGTACGTAGGCAGCCGTAAAGGCACAGCCATTTGGTGATGCAACTCTTATGAAGCTATTTGGGTTCTCGAGAAGCTATTTGGATCTTCACGTAGAGGTGAAGAGGTGTGGCCGTTTGGAACTTCACGTAGAGGTGGAGAAGCTTCACGTAGAGGTGAAGCGTTGTGGCCAGTTGGACTTCACGGAGAGGTGAGGTGTTGTGGTCTCGATGAACAGGTGATCTTTCGGTGAGAAGATGTTGAGCTTGCATAAGGAGTGGTGTGCATCCAGTTGAAGCCGATGATGTTTGGTGTGTGAAAAGTCACCTAGAGGGGGGTGAATAGGTGACAATGCTAATCAAGGGCAAATTTAAAAATTTAAAGCTACAACAATTACCAATCAAGATTCACAATATGAATGCAAGCAAGTAAATATGACAATGATTATGATGAGCAAGAATAAGAGCAAGTATAGTCAAGTAAAGTGTGCAAGAAAGTAAACCAATCGCAAACACAAGGATATGTTATCGAGGTTCGAGCACCCAGCTCTACTCCCCGCCTTCCCCAGAAGGATTCTAGCTACTTCCACTATCACAAAGATCTCAAATACAATGGAGTACCCAACTCCTACAATCTCAAGTACAAGTAATTTCCTTGGTAGTCAAAAGACCACAAACTCTCTCTTTCAAATATCTCTTCTCTTACAAAGGTCCTTAGAGAATATTGAGTAGGAATGAAGCTCTTGTTGTAAGTGAAGAAAGAGAATTAAATCAGAGAGTATTTGAAAACCCTTCAGAAAATCAGTGAGAAATTCAGCACAAAAACCAAGAAACAAGTCTCTTTTGAAAGCCTTAAACTTTTGAATTTTCTAGCAAAAATTGTTGTAACAAATCTCTCCCCAAACACCCCTATTTATAGGAGAGGGCTAGGGTTTAGGGATAAAACATAATTACTGATGTTTAGGAGGTAATTAGATCAAAATATATCCTTAAACAAATTTTTAAACACAAAAGACAAAAATAAACAGCTCACTTAAAATCTACCCGTTACTGTTCAACGGACACATCGGTCGACTGGGTCGGTCGACCGGTAGTTCAAAAATTCGATCGTTATAGGCCAGCGGTCGACCGACCCGGTCGACTGAGAAAACCTGTGAGCAAAAACAATATCTCGGTCTACCGCCCCGGTCGACTGGCAGACATGCACACGGATACGTGCATCTGTCAGGACCGCGGTCGACTGGTCCGGTCGACCGGACCAGACTGACACAGACTCGGTCGACTGCACCGTCGACCGGATCAGGTCAAAAATCAATTTTAGAAAAGAAAACAAAGAGGATTTTGATTTTAACAAAATACTTTTGAACAGGAAATAGTATAAGATATAAAGATGTATCTGTAGGCAAAAACTTTTAGGCAAAATATTTTTGTATAATTTATAAGAAATTATTTTGGAATGAGCATGTGCGCAAAAACGTGTGTGATAGAGCTTCAAACCTATCCACTATTCTTTAAATTACTATAAACTGAAAAACAAATTACATGAAGACTTCTTGTGCTATCTTCAAGTCTTTGAGCCATCCAATGCCTTGCTAGAGCCTTCTCTTCTATGATCCTTCCTTGATGTGCAATTTGCCTTCCTTGCTTTGTGGAACTTAGAAGTTCTTGCAATAGCTAAGCGAATGGTCTCTAAACATGGTACAAACCTGAAACTTATCTTAACAAAGTTATTAGTACCAAATAGCTCACATTTGGTTTGTCATCATCAAAACACAAAACAATTGGAGAGTGTAACCTCTTGGGCCAACAATCTCCCCCTTTTTGATGATGACAAAACAAATAGGCTATTAACAAAAATATAGGGAGGAGAAAACTCCCCCTCAAATTATGCTATACATAAAACACAAGAATATGCTCTAGATACCAATAATTGAAATGATGCACCAATTATAGAAACTAATTAAAACAAATATATAAAACACAAAAATTGCTCTTGATACCAAAAATACCAAAACAACTAAATTCACTGATACCAAAAATACCAAAACAACTAAAACACAAGAATTCATAAAACCAAAACATATAAATTCATAAAACTTATTTTTGTACATGTAAACTTATTCTCCCCCTTTTTGTCATACATCAAAAAGGGTTATGAAAAACATGTCTATTCAATAATACAAACATTAAGTTCTCCACAAATAAACGAAAATCTAGCAAAATCAAGAGGTTTAGTGAAAATATCGGCTAGGTGTAAATCCGTGGAAACATAATCAATATCTATATCACCTTTCTCAAAATGATCTCTAAGAAAGTGATATCTAATCTCAATGTGCTTGGTCTTACTATGTTGATTTGCATTTTTGGTCATGTGTATAGTACTAGTATTATCACAAAATATTTTTATATGATCAAAGTGCAAATCAAAATCAAGGAGAGCATGTTTCATCCAAAGGACTTGTGCACAACAAGCCCCCGTGGCAACATACTCCGCCTCGGCAGTTGAGAGAGCTACGGAATTTTGTTTCCTAGAGGACCATGAAACAAGACAATTACCAAGAAATTGACATGTCCCACTAGTACTCTTTCTATCTACTCTACAACCCGCATAGTCGGCATCCGAATAACTAGTCATTGAAAAATCTATAGTTTTCGGATACCAAAGACCCATTCCAATTGTGCCCTTAATATAACGAATAATGCGTTTTACCGCAATAAGATGAGACTCTTTAGGACACGATTGAAATCTAGCACAAAGACACACACTAAACATGATATCCGGCCTACTTGCCGTTAAATATAAAAGACTTCCTATCATGCTTCTATATAATTTAATATCAACATTTTTACCTTGTTCGTCCTTATCAAGCTTGGTTGTAGTTGCCATTGGAGTGTTGCAAGCCTTTGATCCTTCAAGCCCAAACTTCTTTACTAGCTCCTTTGCGTACTTGGCTTGGTTAATGAAGGTTTCGTCTTGCAATTGCTTGATTTGGAGTCCAAGGAAGAAATTGAGCTCACCCATTGAAGACATTTCAAATTCAAGTTGCATGACCTTCTCAAAATCCTTGCATAAAAGCTCATTAGTAGATCCAAAAATTATATCATCAACATAAATTTGCACAATTAAAATATCATTCTCAACATGCTTAGTAAAAAGAGTTGTGTCTACTTTGCTTTAATAAAATCATTTGAAATGAGAAAACTAGAAAGCCTTTCATACCAAGCTCTTGGAGCTTGTTTCAATCCATACAAAGCTTTATCAAGTTTAAAAACAAAATCGGGATGAACATGATCAATAAAACCGGGAGGTTGAGAAACATAAACTTCTTCATTAATAAAACCATTTAAAAATGCACTTTTCACATCCATTTGAAAAAGTTTAAAATTTTTAAAACATGCAAAAGCTAGTGTCATCCGTATGGCTTCAAGCCGTGCTACGGGTGCAAAGGTCTCCTCAAAGTCAATTCCCTCAACTTGAGTGTAACCTTGGGCCACTAACCTAGCTTTATTCCTAATGACATTTCCGGACTCATCCATCTTGTTTCTAAAGATCCACTTAGTACCAATTATTGGTCTATCGTGGGGCTTAGGAACAAGGTGCCAAACTTGGTTGCGCTCAAATTGATTGAGTTCCTCTTGCATGGCAAGCAACCAATATGGGTCCGTCTCGGCTTCGAGAATGCCTTTGGGTTCAAAATGAGAAATGAAAGCAAAGTTACCACATAGGTCATGGAGTTTGGAGCGCGTAGTAACTCCTCTAGATGCATCACCCAAGATGAGCTCCTTCGGATGATTTGTAGCGTATCTCCAAGCTTTAGGAAGCGGTTGAGAGCTTTCCTCCTTATCCTCTTGAACTTCACCAATAGGATCTAGCTTTTCTTCTTGAGCGGGTGAGTCCTTCAAGGATAGTCTCTCCATGTCTTCACCTAATGGTTCAATCTCTACAACATTCTCAACAACCACATTAGATTCTTCAAATTTAACATGCATGGATTCTTCTATGGTAAGTGTAGATCTATTGAAAACTCTATATGCTTTGCTAGTAGAAGAATATCCAACAAAGATAGCTTCATAAGCCTTAGCATCAAATTTACCCAAATTATCTTTAGTATTTAAAACAAAACACTTACATCCAAAAACTTTGAAATATGCAACATTTGGTTTTCTAGAATGATACATTTCAAAAGATGTTTTAGAAGAATTTTTGCATAAATAATACGATTTGATATATAGCATGCGGTGTTTACGGCCTCGGCCCATAAATATTGAGGGAGGTCATACTCACTTATCATTGTCCTAGCCATCTCTTGAAGTGTTCTATTTTTCCTTTCTATAACTCTATTTTGTTGTGGAGTTCTAGGACAAGACATTTCATGCTTAATTCCCTTTTCATCACAATAATCATGAAGAGTTGGTTAATAAACTCACCACCTCTATCACTCCTTATTCTCAAAATCAGAAAACCCTTTTCTTTTTCAACTCTTTTTCGAAAGATCTTAAAATGAGAAAAAGTTTGATCTTTATTTTGCAAAAAGAAAACCCAAGTAAAACGGGAGAAATCATCAACCAAAACAAATGCAAATCTACTTCCATTTAAACTCTTAGTTTTAGTTGGTCCAAAAAGATCCATATGAATTAATTCTAAAGGCCTAGTTGACATGATATCCTTGATTGGTTTAAAGGAAGACTTGGTTTGTTTCCCAAGTTGGCACGCACCACAAATGCGGTCTTTCTCAAAATTCAAGCAAGGTATACCCTTCACCAATTCCTTTGAATTAATCCTAGAAATATGGTCAGAAGATGCATGTCCTAATCTTCTATGCCAAAGCTAAGAATTTTCATCAAAAACATTCAAGCATTTAGTAGAACAATCTAAATTAAGCATGTCAATGATATAAACATTATTATCACGAAAACCGGTGAGAATACAAACATCGGATTTAACATCAAAAATCTTGCAAGAAGTATCATCAAAAATAACTTTAAGTTCACGGTCACAAAGTTGACTAATGCTAAGCAAATTATGTTTTAAACCATCTACTAAAACAACATTCTCAATAATGGAGAGATGCACCAATTTGAATGTTACCTATACCGATGATAGTTCCTTTGGAGTCATCCCCGAAGGTGACGGTGCCACCTTCCAAGTACCTTGATAGGGTTGTGAAGTTGTTGATGTCCCATGTCATGTGTCTTGAACAACCACTATCAAGGTACCACCGCTCCCTACGTCTTGGAGCTTTGGTGTGTACCTACATCAAACAATTTAAGACTTGATTTTGGTACCCACATTTTCTTGGGTCCTCTAGGGTTAGTGTCATGAACCCAAACAAGATTATTTGTTCTATTTAGTTGATCATAACAAAACTTAGCTAAATGTCCATTTTTACCACAATATGTGCATCTATATACTCTACCATATTTAAAAGCATAATGAGTGTGTGATTTGTGAGCATGGGCATTGTGAGCATGAACATGAGACGTGTTAGGTGTAGTGTGAGCATGAGGAATCTTAGCATGAGATGTGTGCTTTTTAGAAAATTTTTCTTCAAGTTTCTTAGTATTAAAGGCACAATCTTTTAAAACTTTTTCAAAATCATTCATTTTGGATTTAAAAGAAGAAATTTCTTTTTCATCAATAATAGGGGATTTAGCCTTACAAGAACTCTTGTAGGCACAAAATTCTTTTTGCATGGAAATGAAATTAGAAGAAATATCATCTTTTTCTTTAGAAACAATGGCGAGTTGATTCTTACGAAAAGCAACTTCTTTTTGTAATTTTAAGCATTCAAGTTTCTTGTTATCATAAGTTTCAGAAAGTTCTACAAAAGCATGCACTAGAACTTCCTTACTTACATCATCATCTTCATCATCAAGGGATTGAGGAGTTACCTTGGGTGTGTTTGCCATGAAACACATATTAGCTTGATCCACCTCCTTTTCGGACTCGCTTTCCGAATCCCATGTTGCTTTGTAGGCTTTCTTCTCCTCCGGCTTCTTTGGCTTGAAAGAGGAAGTCATTTTCTTCTTGAACTCCGGACAATCCGCCATGATATGTCCGGGTTTGCGGCAATTGTAGCATATGATCCTCCGCTCCTCTTTGCCTTCAAATTTTCTCCGAAAGTTGAGCTTGTTCTTCCGGTACATCCTCTTGACGTTGCGAACAAGTAGAGTAAGCTCCTCATCTTCTTCTTCGTCATCTTCATCGTCATCATTGGTGGATGAAGTCTTGAAGGCTATGGATTTCTACTTTGAAGTAGTGGCCTCTTCTCTTGCCTTCTTCTCCATCTCATGGGTCTTTAGGTTCCCAATGAGACTAATGAGGTCCATCTCGTCCTTGTCGTTCAACTCCTTCAAGGTGGTGGCCTTGATCTCCCATGATGAAGGAAGAGCCCGAATTACTTTCCGCACCTTTTGATCGTTGGAGATGTCATCACCTAAGGAAGAAAGACCATTAGTGATTTTAGTAAACCTTGTAGCCATACTATCAATAGACTCATCATCAAGCATTTTAAATGACTCATATTGGGACCTCAAGAGATCTATCTTAGCTCTCTTGACTTGTGAAGTCCCCTCGTGTGTGACCAATAAGTGTTGCCAAATCTCATAGGCGGATTGGCAATGAATTACCCGTGTAAGGTCATCCTCATTCAAGGCGATTAATAGGGAGTTTTGGGCCTTGGAGTTAGCCTCATATAGTTTAAAGTCAAGGTCGGTCCAAGTGCTCTCATCACCATCGGGTGCTTCATAGGGTTTGGTCAAGGACTTGGCTACTAAGCTACCCAAAGATTGCAAAAATATAGTCATCCTAACCTTCCAAATTGGGAAATTTAGGCCATCAAATTTAGGTGGGGATTTAATGTTGTCGGCCATGTTTACTAGTGATGAATGAATGAAATGAAAATGTTGATTAGCAAGTTTTAAGGATCACTCTATGGATGTTAAGCCAAACCTAGAGTTCAAGCTCTGATACCAATTGAAAAGTCACCTAGAGGGGGGGTGAATAGGTGACAATGCTAATCAAGGGCAAATTTAAAAATTTAAAGCTACAACAATTACCAATCAAGATTCACAATATGAATGCAAGCAAGTAAATATGACAATGATTATGATGAGCAAGAATAAGAGCAAGTATAGTCAAGTAAAGTGTGCAAGAAAGTAAACCAATCGCAAACACAAGGATATGTTATCGAGGTTCGAGCACCCAGCTCTACTCCCCGCCTTCCCCAGAAGGATTCTAGCTACTTCCACTATCACAAAGATCTCAAATACAATGGAGTACCCAACTCCTACAATCTCAAGTACAAGTAATTTCCTTGGTAGTCAAAAGACCACAAACTCTCTCTTTCAAATATCTCTTCCCTTACAAAGGTCCTTAGAGAATATTGAGTAGGAATGAAGCTCTTGTTGTAAGTGAAGAAAGAGAATTAAATCAGAGAGTATTTGAAAACCCTTCAGAAAATCAGTGAGAAATTCAGCACAAAAACCAAGAAACAAGTCTCTTTTGAAAGCCTTAACTTTTGAATTTTCTAGCAAAAATTGTTGTAACAAATCTCTCCCCAAACACCCCTATTTATAGGAGAGGGCTAGGGTTTAGGGATAAAACATAATTACTGATGTTTAGGAGATAATTAGATCAAAATATATCCTTAAACGAATTTTTAAACACAAAAGACAAAAATAAACAGCTCACTTAAAATCTGCCCGTTACTGTTCAACGGACACATCGGTCGACTGGGCCGGTCGACCGGTAGTTCAAAATTCGACCGTTATAGGCCAGCGGTCGACCGACCCGGTCGACTGAGAAAACCTGTGAGCAAAAATAATATCTCGGTCGACCGCCCCGGTCGACTGGCAGACATGCACACGGATACGTGCATTTGTCAGGACCGCGGTCGACTGGTCCGGTCGACCGGACCAGACTGACACAGACTCGGTCGACTGCACCGGTCGACCGGATCAGGTCAAAAATCAATTTTAGAAAAGAAAACAAAGAGGATTTTGATTTTAACAAAAATACTTTTGAACAGGAAATAGTATAAGATATAAAGATGTATCTGTAGGCAAAAACTTTTAGGCAAAATATTTTTGTATAATTTATAAGAAATTATTTTGGAATGAGCATGTGCGCAAAAACGTGTGTGATAGAGCTTCAAACCTATCCACTATTCTTTAACATACTATAAACTGAAAAACAAATTACATGAAGACTTCTTGTGCTATCTTCAAGTCTTTGAGCCATCCAATGCCTTGCTAGAGCCTTCTCTTCTATGATCCTTCCTTGATGTGCAATTTGCCTTCCTTGCTTTGTGGAACTTAAAAGTTCTTGCAATAGCTAAGCGAATGGTCTCTAAACATGGTACAAACCTGAAACTTATCTTAACAAACTTATTAGTACCAAATAGCTCACATTTGGTTTGTCATCATCAAAATACAAAACAATTGGAGAGTGTAACCTCTTGGGCCAACAGTGTGTTCTACGCAGACTTGGTTGGACCGTCAGTGGAAGACAGGTAGACTAGATAGAGCTAGTCAGTGGAGAGTCAGTGTGGGCTCATAAGGAAGTCTTCGTGAGGTCATGAAGTTGCGGAGAGGGAGCCACGGTTAGTGATCGGCAGGTATGAAAATTCTCCTAAGGTGAAGTGCAGGGAAGGCATGTGCGATGTTTTCCAGGAATGGATGAGCCAAAGATTTCAAGCCGAGATCATGTGTCAATTTCACCGAGATCGTGTGTCAATTTCGACCGGTGCGCGCAAGCCGAGATCGTGTGTCGATTTCGCCGAGATCGTGTGTCGATTTCGCCAGGTGATGGACTGGGGTTCGTTGGAGTTCGGCTCAGATTTGGAAATCTTCGCCGAGGTGGAGGATTGTTGGAAAGAGAGAGATTATTACCTAGGAAGCTGACTGGATTGCTGGATTGCCATGGGTCGCGTCGAGGAGATCGCCGAGGAAGTTGACGACGAAGACGAAGGGAACAACAGCTGGAAATAGCAGCAGCAGCAAAATCAGGCAGGGTCGGTCGACCGGTCCGGTCGACCGACATGCACAGCATGCACAGGGCCTTAGGCGGTCGACCCGGCCGGTCGACCGCAATTCCCTGACTGTAAGACCCGAACTGTCGGTTAAATTCGGTCGACCGGGCGGGTCGACCGAGGTGGAGGCCGAGTCGACCGACAGTCGGTTTTTGGGCGAAAATCTGCTGCTCCGCAAATTTGGGTATTTAAGCCTAATATTGATTTCTAGGGTTGTATCTTGAGGAAACCCTACGAAATTGATAAGCTGATAGTTCTCTTGCATTCAAAAAGACTTAAGAGCTATTGTAATCATCTTCCTAAGAAAAAAAAAACTCTCTCCATTGATTGCCCCGAGGACGTAGGCATTGAGGCCGAACCTCGTTAAATCTTGTTCTTTGTGATTGTGCGTTCTTCGTGTGATTGTTGGGTTGTTCTTTGTGTTTGAGATCTGTGAGATCCTCTATCGGTTGTTGTCATCGGCGCACAACAGATATAAAAACTCATAATTTTGTTTATAATAAATATGATGTTTACCATGCTAGAATCTTTTCATAGATCCCTATGATTGGTTTGAGTCATTAGTTGTTGAGTTGAATCAATATTGATTGATAACGTTAGAAGAAAATATAATAGGTTTTGAATGGATAATTGAACCATTATATGTTGTTTGATTTCTTGAGATGCGTATTGATTTCGAAATCGATGTTTGTGATATGGACCCGGTGTACCTTTATTGGACGGATGTAGCATACACGTAGATACGTGTAACTACTGTGTGTGTATTGGCAGTGTGCGTGTACACTGTACGCGTAGGGTTATCCTACTTGTATGTGTAAGCACGATGTTACACTGACATATATATATGATGCATTGATTACTGTGATACAGGTATAAGACACGTGGATTTGAATGAGCGCCGAGTGCATATGTGTGGATGCAGATATGAGCATGTGTTGTTTTATTTAAATTTTTGCATCTTTTACATTCTCCATCATTGCATTCAGTGGAGTGACGGAGATGAGACCATCGCGTAGAGGAAGGGGAGTACGGATGGATATGTACATTCATTTATTTGATATGTTTAGTGGTAATCATCACGTGAGGAAGGAGGGTACGGATGGATTTATGGATGGAGGTCTGATGTTTAGTTGTGACCATCATGTAGAGGAAGGGAGTACGGATGGATTCACTATTAGTTATTTTATTTTCTTATTTTAATAGTATCGCCTTTGAGGGTGTGATTTCTAGTGTTGGTTATAATTGCGGTATCATGTTGATTCATCGTGTGTCGTGTTACATGCACGGACACATTCTGACCTTTGTTTTCCAGATATGTAAACAGCTTGATAATATAGATCCTCTTTCATTTTTAGTTTGGATCAGAGGAGATGCTTCCTCTGATCGTAGTCTGATTTAAATATTCATCGCTGACTTTTCATTTGGGTGTCTATCCCTATTCTATAGTAGCTCAGTGCGTGTCCTGTTACACACCAGACTGGATGATTATTCGAGGATATGTTTGACTGATCATGGATACTTAGAATTGATTAAAAATATAGAGCTTCAAACTATGATGAATTAGTGTTGACCCATGTGTTAGGGTTTCTTTGTTGATTTAGAGCTTGAAAATGACTCGTGTATCAGATAGGAGTGTTGACACGTATATTGTACACACGATGGATTTAGTGATTAGTTCGTACTATAGATCATATGAGAATGATGGGCAGTGACCTATGCTAATTGACTTAAGATAGTAAACCTATACCTGCTTGGTAAAATAGACTTGACTCGATTAAGAGGCAAACCCGTAGTTTAACCATGAGTTGACATGAGAGTTGGTCTGTATGATTGACCTGTAATTGATTGCTTTGAGCTATAGATCAGTGATTGATTTGTGTGTGTGTGTAGCAAGCTTGAATAATTTAGATGTGTGCTAGATCCGTATAGTTTGACCCTTATCTGGACTTGTGCGGGTGCTCGTGTACTAGACACGTATCGTAGACGTGATTGAGATTTGGGGACCCGGTGTATTGTTCCCTTTGGATATGTGAGAGTATGCATCACTCTATTTTAATAGTTAAGATTGTCTTATAGATATGGAACACAGATGCCATTTCCTTGTAGTGTAATAGTTTATCTTTATTAGAGAATATTGGTGGTTTAGTCATGTAATTAAACAAACCCTTTCAAGAACCAGACTTTTCTGATTTCATTTGTGACTGTGAGCTTGAGCTACACTTGGATTAAGAAACTCATGAGACCTAAGGGATCATTCTCCACTTGCATTCATCAACTTCAGTGTTGTCCAGTGTGTTGCACAGTTACAGTGCTAGGCTTACACTTGATATAATTTGGATTGGACCCTGTGTGTATGATATGCACAGCTGTGCACGAAGGTGCACATACACATTCTTTTCTTCATTTGATTCCCTTTTCATAGATTATGATCTAGATAGTTATATTATTAGTTTTGGCTTTTCTAGTTTATCTCCTCTTCATCTATGAGCCAGCTTCGAACATATGGTGAGAGGCAACCTTTGAGATTGACTTTGCTGGCGTCTTGACGTCATTTTTCCCCTTTTCAGATTCTTTGGCGTGGCTGATGGAGAGGCGTGATGTTCGGTATTTCATTCAGAGAGTAGAGCTTGTCCATTGTATAGTTCAATGTTTTATTCTTTATCTAAATTAGACGTATCAGTGTATCCATTATATAGATATTTATTCTTCTTTAGCTTAGCCCATTTGTATTATTATTCGAGGCCGAGTTCATGTTCCATTCCTTATGTATATTTTTGTATCCCTATGTTGGGACATTCATGTATTTGAGACTCAGATCTTGTATTCTGATACTTGGACTCTTCTGTCTATTGGGACTGGACTATTTCCCCGTGTGTGATTTTTCTTGTATTTATACTTGCAGTTTCGTGTCTGATATACCTGTTTACACCTTCTTTTGATATTTGTGCATATATATATATATATATTAGTGAGTTGATCCCCTAAGAACGGTTCTCACGAATTCATGTGAGAACTTTCACATGGGCCGTAGGATCTGATAGAGATCTAGTTTTATTTGATTTGATCTATCAGATCCGACGACCCACGTGAAAGTTCTCACAGAAATCCGTGAGAACCGTTCTTAGAGGATCAGCTCCCCCCTCTATATATATATTGTGATATATTTCTGCCTGTGTTATATTTATCAACTGCTTGTGTCCCTCACCCACTATTTTTTATAAGGTCATGCCCAATTTTTCACTATTTATAAATATCATGTTTAGATTTCTATCTGCCTGAGTTATGTACTATATTATATTGGCCTTAGAGTTCGCACCCAGATGGCCACTGGCGTATGGACTCTCCGGGTGTTGCACACCGCTTCCTACGTCTTGAAGTCTTGGTACTTAACTATATTAATTAATAAAGGAGTTGAGTTTGGCACTCAAATTTTCTTGGGTCTTAGAAAGTTTGTCTTCCAAATCCAAATATGATCAATAGAAATATTAATTCTATCATATCAAATCTTTTCCAAGTGACCTTTTCGGCCACATAAGGTGTAAGAATACACCTTGGCATAAATAAATGCATGATGCGTGTATGCATGATTAGCATGTGCAGCATGGATGTGTGTAGCGTAGTGTGCATGATGTGCATGTGGTTGTGGTGGTATGTGTGCATGTTTCCTTTGAGGTTTCCTGTTTCGAAACATAGTCTCTAATCTAGTTTTATCAAATTCACACTTTTTCAAAACATTTGTCAAAGTATTTATTTTGGTTTTCATCAGGAAAAAAATCTCATTTTCATTAAAACAAGAAAATTTAGCTTTACATGAAATCTTGTATGCATCAAAATCTTTTTGTGTATTTTCAAGATTAAAAGATAAGCTTTTTTTTTGTAATAACAAGTAATTGATTTTGCAAAAGCTCATTTTCATTCTTGGTTTTCAAATATTTTTTTCTTGAGAAAATTATAATTATTTGACAGCTCTTAAAATGCTTCTTCTAGTTACTCCATGGTTAAATCACAATCTTCTAGAGATGGTTCCGAAAATATCTTGGGTGTGTTAAATATCATTTGCCATGAAACATACTGTTGTCGTGTCCACCTCTTCATCGTAGTCACTCTCCGAGTCTCATATAGCTTTCAAGGCTTTTTTCTTACAGGGCTTCTTGGAGGTAGAGGGGTTTGCTCTTATTCACTGGACATTCGGCAATAACATGATCCAATTTTCAGCAATTGTAGCTTACAATTTCTTTCCTCTTTTCCTTACCATCTTCTTCTATTTTCAAACTTAGACTTATTGTACATCCTCCTTACATTCATTACTAGGAGGGATGAGTCTTCAACATCTTCTTGGCCTTCTTCTTCTTCGTCAGAGATGGTAGTGTATATTTGAAGGCAAGGACTCTCTTCTTGTGCTTCTCTTTCTTGCTTTTTGTTCCATCTTATAGGTCTTTAGGTTGCCAATTAGACCAACGAGATCCATCTTTTCTTTGTTATTAAGCTCCTTCAATGTTATTGCTTTGACTTCTCCTGAAGTTGGAAGAGCCCGGATGACCTTCTTTACCTTTTGGTCGTTGTCGATTTCATCACCTAAGAAAGCAAACCATTGGTGATTTTAGTAAATTTGGTAACGATGTCATTAGTAGATTCATTTTCATTCATTGGAAATTCTCATATTGGGAATATAAGATATTTATCTTAGCTCTCTTAACTTGTGATGTCCTTTCATGAGTAACAGCCAAATGTGACCAAATCTCATGAGTGAATTTACAATGAATAACCCTAGTAGTATCATCATCACTTAATACTTGAAATAAGGAATAGTGTGCCCTATCATTAGCATCAAACTCCTTAGTGGCAACAGCGGACTAAGTGTCTTCATCACCATCGGTACACTTAAATGGCTTGGTTACCACCTTTGCAACTCGACTTCCGAGAGATTACAAAAATGTTGTCATGTAAAGTTAAGTCCATCAAACTTTGGTGGGGACTTGATACTATCGACTATGGACGCAAGTGTGTGAAGCACAAATAAGATTAGCAAATAATGATCTCTCTAAAATGGTTAAACCATAATATAGAGTCCAAGGCTCTGATACCAATTAAAAGTACACCTAGAGGAAGTGAATAGGTGTAATGCTAATCTAATGTGAAAATGCAACAATTAATATGAATAATGCAAATGGTAAACTCAAATCAGGAAGTGAAACCAGATTCTTAATAAAGGACTCTAGAACTTACTCTTCTATATTTACGCGGGGCGAAAATACCCTCACATATATATACGTTAAGCATCAGTACAAGTAAGAATCAGAGTACGGAAGCATAATGATAATATATATTCCAGCAACCATAGCACAAGTACACAGTTATCACAGAACAAATAAAATATTCCAAGAATATTAGATCACCAAGAAGCGCAAGAGCATGATATGCAATATAAAAGGACTAAAAAATACTCACGAGTAAAAAGATGAGAATCTCGCGAGCCGATCAAGGGGCTAGAAGAAAAGAGGCTCCGGACAGACAGCTGCTAATCCATGCTTACGCTGCGCACTCTAATCTGCTACGACAAGGCCACCATGGTCTAGGCTTCTGGATCTGGACACGCGGGTGCAAGGTTGTTGATGCAACCCAATGAGCACATAAGATAAAGCCAGTTGGCGTGCTCAGGCAATCACACGTGTACATGATCAAGTGATGTAGTTTAGGAATTCAAGTACAAGCAATGACCAGTAATATAATTGAAATTAGAGAATTGGTAGTAAATTCAAAATCAAGAAAGTACATTTTATCGATAAATCTGAATCAGAAAATATGCATAGAAAATAGTGTCCAGAGCATAGGCATATATAAACATGGGAAGAGATATCAAACATGCGATAAATACAAGTATAGACAAAACTAGTTGTACAAGCCCAGATTACGGATTCAAAAGATTAATACGTCGAGGGGATAACCAAACAAGGAAACTATCATCTATACACCACATACCTCAAGTCATCATAGACTGAGTTTATACAACCCGAGTTGTCTCCACAATAACAGAGTAAGAAAACGGTATGAAATCCCAAAAATAATCAAGTCAAGTGATTCAACACAGTAGCACAGATATCATATGTAAGTAGCTAGCAGGATAATGTACTGTGTCAAAGGTATCACAAGTATAGATCAAGTATGTCGTTAGTCAGATGTTAGTAGTATGTTAGTATTATGTTATTAATACTCGTCCGATTTATATACGTCAGTATGCATCCCATTCTACATACCTCAGCATACAGAATGGAGAGTAAGTTATTAAAAACTGATAGGGCTCGATGAATTATGTTTAGAATGGGTCATGTACATGCACGGGACAACAGTCAAGGAATATACGGTACTGAATCGGAACGTACCGCTAGGTACCAGGATTTATTATACGCCCAAATAAGAATAGGATGTCATCGCTCCTACAGGAATAGGCCCAGGTGCTTATGGCACACCCGGCAGGTAGGGGACTAGGGGTGCCAGTATACCTCACGTAAACACCTGATGGCCACCAGGTAGAATCCCAAGTATTAGTTGTACAATATTTATATGGCCACCATAAACACAGAAGCTATATCGGTACCCATCAGTTTTCCCCATTTCGATGTAAGTTGTTCAATTATTACAGATTGTCTAGATGATAATGTCCACAGTGTGTTCACAGTAATCAAATGTCCGTAATTAACTAATTATGGGGATCAACAAGAGTATAGTATCAAGAGTCTCCCTGTTTCAGGGGGTTCAAGAATACAGGAGTTCAGAAGCATCAGATGGTAGCAGTATAATAATCATGCCAAGTCCTTGTAAAAGTGATAAACCTGAATAGGCAATGTAATACATGTGTCAGGTGTAATAGTATCCAATCAGATGTCACAATATCTGGTCAAGTGTATCAATACGAAGTGATAACATGTGCCAAGTATCAAGTGATATTATGTCAATTGTCAGGTGTTAGATATCAGGTGTCAGTGTCAGATATCAGTTGTCAGGTATCAGTGTTAGATATCAAGTGTCAGGTAATTAACAAGTCAGTGTCAGGTAAGTTAAATACAAAGTCACAACATCATATGTCAGGTAATCATCCGGTCATATAACATGATACTGGAGGATAATATAGTTAAACATTTCAAACTCTTCATAACCATACCTACTATAGTAATAATATATTCTATTAATTAGCTATATGAAGCTGAGCGAAGTGGAAGCGTTTATAGGCATATTCCATACAAGTATAATACTAGCTCAAATGCCGAAAATAGTACTCACAATTGACTAATAATTTGAACTCGCATAACATGTATCAAGATCTAGAATAGAACTCGCAACACATGAAACAACATGAACAAAGCACTCGCTTATATAAAAAAGTAGTATTCACAATCTCAGAAAAATTACTAGCTAAACATATATCAAGTATTATGAAAAAAATTGCACTAACAAGTCTAAGTACTCACCTAAAATCACATGACGCTGAGAAATATCTGGGAAATCCACGAACACCGCGTGCATGCGCACACGGGAAAGAAAGAGAAAGAGATAGAGAGAGAATGAGATAGAGGCTAGAGAGAGTTGGAAGAGGGGAGAGAGTGTGTTGTAAAAGAAAAAGGGCAAATAGGGAAATAAAAGAAGGGGAAAAGAAAAAGTGAAAGAAAGAAAGAAGGAAGTTAAAGGAAAAAAGGAAAGAGAAGAAAAGGGAAAGGGGGAGGTGGCCGGTAGCAGCGCGGTGGAGGGGGAATGGCAGCACGATAAAAAAGGGCGGCACGGCGCCCTAGGGTGAAGGAGAGAGGGAAAAGGGAGATGTAGTTGTTGTTATGGTTGTTGATGTTGTTGTGATGGTGAAGATAGTGGCGCTGGGGAGTTGGAGGAGGAGGAGGAGGAGATGGTGGTTAGGTGGTGGAAGTGGAGGAGGTGGTGGATTGATGGTGAACTTTGGAGAAGAAAACGAAGATGGTGGTGGTGGATTTAGGTAAAACTGAAGAAGGAAAGGAGTTAATTGAAGGGGAGGAAAGTAGAGAAGAGGGGAGGGGGACTTGGAAGGAGGCGGTGCCAGCTAGGGAAGGTGATGGCACAGGTGGTGCTGGCGGCAGCGGGGGTCAAGAGAGGAGAGAGGGGAGTTGGTGGGAGAGATAAAGAGGGAGAAATGAAGAGATTGAGAAGAAGGAAAGAAAAAAGAAAAGAGAAGAGAAGGAGAGGGATATTGGGTATGGTTGAGAAGTGAGGGTGCTGGGTGGTTGTCGGCAGGGTATGGGGGGAGGACGGGAGCCGATGGAGAAGGAAGAAAAGAAAAGGAAAAGAGAGAAAGTAATGAAAAGAAAAGAAAAGAAAAAAAGAAAAGAGAATTTGGAAAAATATGTAATTAAATATATTATTAAATAATAAAATTAATAGGATAAAATGGGAGTATTAAATAGAGGAGTGGAGAAGGAAAAAGTAAGAAAAGAAAAGAAGGAAGATAATATTATTATTTAAATCGGATAAAAATTTACTGCTTCAGAAATATTCCCAAAAATTTTTCAAAATAGAAAATATTATTTTAAGATTTTTGATGAAATTAGATTCAAGAAATTTAATATAGTTTTCAAATTAAAAATCTTGAAATCCACCGGTGATACTGGTCGGCACCAAAGCGGTCAAATTTGATAAATTCAGAAAAATCTCAAAAAAATAGATAGAAAATAAGATTCTAAGAAGTAATGTGAAAGTTGTTTCTAGAAAATCAACTTTTTTGAAAACTAAAAATTCGGGAATCGGTGGGCGACACTAATCGATACTGGCTTTGAAGATTTTGCGAAAAAATTCAAAACAAATCTAGAAAATCATAAAATATCTAAAATATTAAAAAATAGTATTTGAAACTAAAATCAGTCAAATCGGACTATCAGAAAGGTTTAATCGGTAGTACACTGGTGTCGGGTCCCCAGTTTGGACTCGGGCTGACTCTGAGTCCAAGAATCCAGATTCAATACAAAACAATCACATAAATAAACATAAATCAAAAACAATTACCAAGAGAATACTAAAAAATATGATAAAAAATTAGAATACGTATCTAAGTATGTATTCTGGGAATGAAGTGTTACAATATTTCTCTAGAGTAAGAGTTGAGATGCTCAATTCCCTTCTTGATTGAAAGAGAAAAATCGATTAGTATGAATATAAAGTACAATGAAAGTAAAAACACAAGTACAAGAAATAAAAATAGAGTAAGAATAAGAGAAAATAATCACAACACAAAAGATTTATTTTGAGGCTCGAGCACCAAGATTTACGTCCATGCCTTCACCTCGTGAAGGATTTTCACTATCCACTAAGAATCACCACAAAAGTATCATGATTACAAGGTCTACCCAAGACCCAGAGTACACAACTCTAGCTTTTAATCCTCTACACAAGAGTTAACACTAAGCCAATTGAGGTTAACAAGATCTTAGCAAACGCAAAGGTTACAAACTCTCTCTTTAAAATTTCTAGGGTTTTGATGGAGAAATTAAACTCAATAACTTTGTGAGAGAAAATTCAGTGAAAAGAGTAATCTTTAAGAGCTAAAAACTTCAGAGAATGATTGAGATTTGAAAGCACTTTGATTGAAAAACTTGAGAATAAAAACTTGATTTTTCTTGAAAAAATATCTCAAAAACTTGAATAATTTGGCAAAAACTTGTTATCTCTTCTTCTCAAATGACCTATATATATAGGCAATGGGTAAACACAATTAGAAGAGAATCTTGGCCTTAACTCAATGTGATTAGGTTAAAAGAAGAAAAAATAGCCATTAAAGAAAATAAAAAACTGTCAGATTTTGAAAAAAATAGCCGTTACCTAGCAGACTCACGTTGTTAGTTAACTGGCAGGTCGACCAACGGCTAGTCAAAACTAGCTGTTAGAAGGCTGTCGGTCGCCTGGGCGGTTGGCTGAAAAATACAGTAAGTCCTGACAGGACTTTGGTTGGCCGGTCAGTCGGCCGGTGGGCTAAACAAAGCAACGGTCAAAAATCTCGGTTAACCAGTCAGTTGACCGGCCCAAGGGCATAACTCCATGTATCAATTATGCACAATCGGTCGACCGCTCGATCGCCGAGCTAGTGTCCAAAACATTGAACACAGTTGGTGAATGACCAGCCAAGCTCCAAAAACAGAAATTGTATCATTTTTTAAGTTAACACATTTTTGAGTAAATAATATGAGAAAGAAAAATGATTTGGCAACATATGGATTGTGAGAAACATGTATATAGTGTTGGCCCGGAGGCCTTCTTCTCTAGTTTTGATGATGATTAATTCATGTAGTTATGTTTACTAATAATCTTGTGATTTTAGTTTCAGATCATTTAACAAGATATTAGTTGGTGATTGCTTCAAAAAGAGGAGTTTGGAAGCCTTCACTTGGTGATTCCAGTGCCCGAGCATCAAGATCATACCTTTGCACTTGGTGGATCACGTTTGGGATCGAGTCGGCTTGAAGATGAAGATCATCAAGAAGACTTAGGTATCCTAGTTTTAGTTTAGTGTGTTTTAGATCCATGTGTAAAGATTAGATAGTTGATATGCTCAAGTGCACAACACACAAGTTTTATGTTTTGGAATTGGTTTTCATGAATAGTTGATCAAAACAAGTTTACTTTATTTTTATGTATATTAGATGTGCTCTTATATACATACATGCTTACATGACTTATACAAACTTAGTTTGACATACCTATTCATGTAGTTTTATGTTTTGGTATTTTTACCAAAACATATTTTTGGATTTAAAGACAAAAACTATGATATATCTATGTTTCATGTATATTGGACTTATGTCCATATGCAACATGTTTCAATGTGTTTAAATATCATGTTTTTGTATTTCTATAAGTTTTAGGAAAAATCAGATTTCCTATTGAAAAATCCAAGTTTGATAAAATACAAGTTTTGGTTTTTGGTAAAAATGATAAGACACAAAAATAGTTCAAATTGCTTGATATTTGAGTTGAAATTTTTATCACATGTTTATATATCAATGCAAAATGATAAAACTATTTTTGGGAATTTTTAGAAGAGATAAAAGAATTTTTAAAATTATTTTTAACCCCAGTTTCTGACCCAGGACAGTGGCTGACAGGCCAGGTCGGTCGACCGCACGGTCGACCGAACCAAGGGCCGGTCGACCCGACAGGCGACCGACGTGCACAGCCTTGTGCACGTCTGGCAGGCACATGGGCCGGCCGACCGGGCGGTCGACCGGACCAGAGGGCTCTGCTCTCTGTATCTGGGCGGTCGATCGGGTTTGTCCAACGGTCATAAATATGACCGTTGGCGGTCGACCGGCCAGCCTGTCAGGCTGCCAGATCAGCCTAACGGCTATTTTTCTTTTGGGGCTATAAATACCCCATCTCTTTGGGGATTTTGGTTTGATTTAAAAGAGCTAAAATTTCTCTCCTTTCTTGGTGTTTAAAACAAGTTTTCAAAAGGTTTTAGAGCTTCAAAAGATCAATCTTATTTGTTTTAGAGTTTTTGAAAAAATCAAAGAAAATAGAAAAATTGGGAGATTTGTATTGTTCTTCATTTCCATCTTTTACAAAGTGTTTTTCCAAGTATTTTTCTTTGAGTTTTTGTTTTTCAAACTCTAAGTTTTTCACACTTGAGCTATATCTCCTATCCTATCTATTTAGGATCTTTTGTTTGTGAAAAAGAGAAGTGTTTGAGGTTGATTAAGCCTCCAAGTTGTAAACCCTCCTTATTTTGTTGTATCCCTCTTTGGTAGAGGTTGATCGGAGTGGTATTGTTTTGGGTCCCTCTTCGGTAGAGGTGATTGAGTTTGTTTGTTGGCTACGGGCCTTATCCCTCTTCGGTAGAGGTGGATTGTGGTTGTATTGCCTCGTGGCATTGTAAGGTTGAGAGAGGAGTTCGGTACTCCTTAGTGGATTAGAAATCCTTCTCGGTGAAGGCGGGGACGTAGAGTTAGTGGCTCGAACCTCGAAATATATCTTTGTGTTTGCTTTGATCCATTGCCTCTCAACTCTCTCTCTTTATTTGTGCAAAGCATCATTTCATATCATTCATATTTCTTGTGTTGTGCCTTGCATTATTTCATATTGCTTATCATCCTTATATGCTTGGCTTGTGCTTGTGTGCCTCACTTGTACTTAACCACAAGAGCTTCATATAGCACCTCAACCCATATCTAGGGGAATCAAGAGGAGTTAGTCCAGAGCCCTTCACGGGGAATTCGGCTACACTTGTTGGTTGTATTAAGTGTGTTGCAAAATTGTATTAGCTTCCGTATTTAGTATCTAGATTAGCATTATCACCTATTCACCCCCCTCTAGGTGATTTACAATTGGTATCAGAGCCTACGCTCCTGATACTTAGGCTTAACATCCTAAGAGTGAGATCCTTGTTTGCTAATCTTGTTTGCATTTGCTTGTTTGCACACATATAGTTTATACCATGGACTTCATGACCCCACCTATATTTGACCCTTCCAACATTATTGTTTGGAAGACTAGGATGTCCATTTACCTACAAACCCTAGGATATAAAGTTTACCATGCCATTACCAAGGAATCCTACCTTAGTGATAGCAAGCATATAGAGGCCAATGCACTAGCCCTAAAGGCCATTAGAAGCACGCTTTCAAAAGAATATCTTATGCTTATTTTCAACCTTGATTTCGCCTTTGCAGTGTGGAACAAGTTGACAACAACCACCACCTCCAAGCTTCAAATGCCAATCCAATAAGAAGAGGAATATAGTGGAGAATCCGATTCACAATGCCACATGGTCCAAGGGAATGACTCCCTTGAGGTACACTCGGAATCTCAACTAGATAGTTTTGATTCTAGTTCTTCAAATAATTATGTTGATGCCCATGCTTTAAATGAAGAACTATCTATTGTTTGTGAAAAATTGATAGAAAAATATAAGATTTTGAAAAAGAAAAGTCTAGGCCTTAACAATGAAAATAAAAATTTGATTTCTAAACTTGACATTGTTTTGCAAGAGAAAGAGGAGATTTCTAATGAAAGGGATTCATTGAAATCTCAACTTGATCTTGCACTAAAAGAAAATAAATTTTTGAAAAATAAAAATGATTGTGATAATGTTTTAAAAAATAATGATGTTTTGTCTTCAAAAGTTGAATTTTTTTAAAAGAAAATGATTCTTTGAAAAGAGAAATTGATTTTATTTCAAAAGAGTTAGAAATTTGTTTAAATAAAAATAAATCTTTGAAAAATGATATTGTTTCTCATGTTTGTCATGCTTCACCTAAATCATCTATTGCATGTCACACTTCTTCTTTAATTAACAATAATATATCCATGCTTAAGAAGAGTGTTGATTGTTTGGGCTCCACTTTGAGTAAATGTGTAGTGGGTCATACACGTTTGGAATTTTTGTTTCGAAAGAAACAAGTTCCATCTATTTTGTATGCACACCCTCCACGGCATACACATGCTCCTCACGGACACCATCACACTTTGTATGCTCATGTGTACACTTGTACACATTGTGGACGTAAGGGCCACCTTGCTAAATTTTGCTATGATCGTATACTTGTTGAGAATTTAGCAAATAAGTTTATTTGGGTTAGAGAAGGTACTAACCCCTATGGACCCAAAAGAGTGTGGGTACCAAAGACCACCCCTCTTGTTTATGATGTAGGTGTGGGCTCTCGCATGACGTGAGAGTTGAGGTACCTTGAAGTGGATGCGTTCCGTGCTTAAAGAAAACTATTTGGATGCATCACTTTCAAGGGGAGTTTGGTGGGAGGACCACCGCGGTTTGGAGTACTAGAGAGAGGCCCTCATCCGTTTTGGTATCAATCTCTAACTCCCTATATTGTTTACATACTTTCATTTCATTGTTTATAGCATGTTTTGTTGTTTATCGATTATTATGAAAATGCCATAATTATTAGATCATTGACATGCATGTATAGCATTTTGAGACACCCATGTTTGATATGGACCATTATTTTAGTGTTCTCACCTTTGTTTAGCTATCATGTTTATCATAACTCTAATAACATGTGGATTTACATAATGATCATGTTTATGTTTATCATGTTGATTTTGTTTTAATGTTTCATGTTTTGATTACTTATTTAAATGTTAGTTTTCATTAAGACTAGGTATATACTTGTGCATATAGTGGGCTACAAATAAATCTATATATGTTTGTGCTTGAATGCTTATTTGTTCCCATTAGATGTGCTAGTATAGTCTAGTTTTGATGATTCATGCATTTTAAACTTGTATTCCCATTTTTATGTTTTCATGTTTATGTTTAATTTCATGTATATGTCTATCTTGTCCAAACTAATGATTATACATATACATCCTTTGAGTCACGTGCCTTCATGCATATATCTTTGTGGACTCATTGTGTTTTGGATATGTATGTATACTTTAGTTTGTATAAGACATACATATACCTTGAAGATTAAATAAGTTTTAATGATTTTCATGTTTTCATGTTTAAAGGAATATTGAGCTAATTGTCTATCTTTCATGATATTTATACACTCACATTTATTGTTTACTCATGTTTTATTTTCATGAGCCATTTTTATGCTTAATTTGATTAGAGTGTTGACTATCATGTGGATTTCATGTTTCATGAAAAATAATCTTGTTTATTCCTTGCTTGAAGGATTCCATACTAGTTTTTCAAATATTTTCATATAACTAGTTCAAATTCTTTATTTGGTAGAGTTTTTCAAACATACTATAATTTTCAAACTTTTTTTTTGAAAACCCCTACCTTCAAAGCGTGGTTGGATGAGAGATCATGCTCATGTATACTTTATAGAGAAAATCATTTTAAACTTGAACATGATTGGAGGATTGGAAATATGAGATATACTTTGATATTATTGTTGTTTCAATTGGTATCATTGAATTCTTTCAATTGGTATCAATTTTGACCTTTCTTGTATACTCATATATGTTTGTATGTATGTATGCTTTCAATTCAAAGAATATCAATTTCTATTGGTATCTATTTTTCATACATATATATATATATATATATATATATATATATGTATATATATATATATATATGTATATATGTATATATATATATGTATATATATATATATGTATATGTATATATGTATATATATATATATATATATATGTTATATATATATATATGTATATATATATATATATATATATATATATATATATATATATATATATATATATATATATATATATATATATATATATATGTGTGTGTTTGTGTTTATGCTAAGCTTGAGTTTCAATTTTGTTTCAATTGATTAGTTATCAATTGGTATCCTTAAACAAGTTTATGCATGTTTTTAGTTGGTTTTTCATAAAGGGGGAGAAAACTCATATTTTGGTTTTCAATTGGTATTTTATTCCCTTACTTTATGATAGAAAATAATAATTTCAATTGATATCATATGTTTAAAATGAACAATTATTTCAATTGGTATCAAGATTGTTTATTTACAATTGGCATGTTATTTGTTTACTTATCAATTGGTATCAAGATTTTTTTTCAATTGGTATAGTTTCTCTTTTAACTTAGTATCAATATGCACTTCATTAAATATGATACCAATTATGTTTTAATGTCACCCCTTATTGACTTTGTTTTTGTTTTAGACAAAAAGGGGGGAGAACATTGTTTTTATTGTTTTTACCCCTTTGTTGATGATTGACAAAAAGGGGGAGAATTATTTGAGAGTTTCATATGCATATTTAATGTTTTGCATATATTAAGTTTAATTGATATCTAGAGCATATTAAGTTTAATTGATATCTAGAGCATGTTTTGTTTTTAAAAATTTCATTGGTATCTAGAGCATTTTCTTGTTTATGCATATCTATGCATGTTTCATGTTTTATATTCATTGCATATTTATGTTTATTTGTATATGCATGAGTTAAGGGGGAGCTTCTTTGAAGCTTAACTTTAATCCATGCATATATAACTCCATGAGTTTTGTCATCATCAAAAAGGGGGAGATTGTTGGCCCGGAGGCCTTCCTCTCTAGTTTTGATGATGATTAACTCATGTAGTTATGTTTACTAATAATCTTGTTATTTTAGTTTCAGATCATTTAACAAGATATTAGATGGTGATTGCTTCAAAAAGAGGAGTTTGGAAGCCTTCACTTGGTGATTCCAGTGCCCGAGCATCAAGATCATACCTTTGCACTCGGTGGATCACGTTTGGGATCGAGTCGGCTTGAAGATGAGATCATCAAGAAGACTTAGGTATCCTAGTTTTAGTTTAGTGTGTTTTAGATCCATGTGTAAAGATTAGATAGTTGATATGCTCAAGTGCACAACACACAAATTTTATGTTTTGGAATTGATTTTCATGAATAGTTGATCAAAACAAGTTTACTTTATTTTTATGTATATTAGATGTGCTCTTATATACATACATGCTTACATGACTTATACAAACTTAGTTTGACATACCTATTCATGTAGTTTTATGTTTTGGTATTTTTAACAAAACATATTTTTGGATTTAAAGATAAAAACTATGATATATCTATGTTTCATGTATATTAGACTTATGTCCATAAGCAACATGCTTCAGTGTGTTTAAATATCATGTTTTTGTATTTCTATAAGTTTTAGAAAAAATCAGATTTCCTATTGAAAAATTCAAGTTTGATAAAGTTTTGATTTTTGGTAAAAATGATAAGACACAAAATAGTTCAAATTGCTTGATATTTGAGTTGAAATTTTTATCACATGTTTATATATCAATGTAAAATGATAAAATTATTTTTGGAGATTTTTAGAAGAGATAAAAGAATTTTTAAAATTATTTTTAACCCCAGTTTTTGACCCAGGACAGTGGCTGACAGGCCAGGTCGGTCGACAGCACGGTCGACCGAACCAAGGGCCGGTCGACCCGGCGGTCGACCGACGTGCACAGCCTTGTGCACGTCTGGCAGGCACATGGGCCGGCCGACCGGGCGGTCGACCGGACCAGAGAGCTCTGCTCTCTCTATCTGGGCGGTCGACCGGCCGGTCGACCGCCAACGGTCATCGGTCGACCGGGTTTGCCCAACGGTCATAAATATGACCGTTGGCGGTCGACCGGCCGGTCGACCGCCAGCCTGTCAGGCTGCCAGATCAGCCTAACTGCTAGTTTTCTTTTGGGGCTGTAAATACCCCATCTCTTTGGGGATTTTGTATGATTTAAAAGAGCTAAAATTTCTCTCCTTTCTTGGTGTTTAAAACAAGTTTTCAAAAGGTTTTAGAGCTTCAAAAGATCAATCTTATTTGTTTTAGAGTTTTTGAAAAATCAAAGAAAATAGAAAAATTGAGAGATTTGTATTGTTCTTCATTTCCATCATTGACAAAGTGTTTTCCCAAGTATTTTTCTTTGAGTTTTTATTTTCCAAAATCTAAGTTTTTCACACTTGAGCTATATCTCCTATCCTATCTATTTAGGATCTTTTGTTTGTGAAAAAGAAAAGTGTTTGAGGTTGATTAAGCCTCCAAGTTGTAAACCCTCCTTATTTTATTGTATCCCTCTTTGGTAGAGGTTGATCGGAGTGGTATTATTTTGGATCCCTCTTCGGTAGAGGTGATTGAGTTTGTTTGTTGGTTACGGGCCTTATCCCTCTTCGGTAGAGGTGGATTGTGGTTGTATTGCCTCGTGACATTGTAAGGTTGAGAGAGGAGTTCGGTACTCCTTAGTGGATTGGAAATCCTTCTCGGTGAAGGCGGGGACGTAGAGCTAGGGGCTCGAACCTCGAAACATATCTTTGTGTTTGCGTTTGATCCATTGCCTCTCAACTCTCTCTCTTTTATTTGTGCAAAACATCATTTCATATCATTCATATTGCTTATGTTGTGCCTTGCATTATTTCATATTGCTTATCATCCTTATATGCTTGGCTTGTGCTTGTGTGCCTCACTTGTACTTAACCACAAGAGCTTCATATAGCACCTCAACCCATATCTAGGGGAATCAAGAGGAGTTAGTCCAGAGCCCTTCACAGGGAATTCGGCTACACTTGTTGGTTGTATTAAGTGTGTTGCAAAATTGTATTAGCTTCCGCATTTAGTTTCTAGATTAGCATTATCACCTATTCACCCCCTCTCTAGGTGATTTACATATAGTTGGTTTAAAAATTATGAGAAAATGTAGAGCATGTATTAATAACCAACTTAAGAAAAACAAGTTTAAACACTAAAAGAAAATTTATTTTTGAAATTTGTGTATGTATGTGTAGTTCTTCCTTGAGTATCAATTCAACACTAAAACTTACTCATGCTAAGATCTTATAAGGAGTTACATAAGTTTCAAGTCTTCATCTGAGAGGACTTCTTCAAGGTTCACATTTTGATCACCACGCTTGAATCCCTTCCTTGAATCAACTCGATATCCTCAAACCTTCCTTATTAGGAAGAATAAGCATCTTCCAAAACTCTTGGTCCCTGAAAAGTTTTAGACACTAGAACTTGATTATTACCTTATAACTTCATGTGGTTTGTAATCATCAAAACAAAACTAGGGAATGTTTCCTTGGGCCAACAGTTCAACACTCAAAGAAAATGGAGGACAAGTCTCCTTATTACTTCTTATTACAAAAATGGGCAAGTTTGGCTAGTTCTGCCTACGATCATTGTTTTGGTCCTCAGATCATCCCTGAGATCTCCCGTGCCAACTGTTAGAGCCTTCAGTATGATCATTTGTCCTCCCCGACTGATGCCCCGAACCTCTAGACCAAAAGCTCGGCCCCTCAGAGTCGCGGCCCGTGCTCCCGAGCCAGCCACTTGCACTTTCCACCTGACCACCCAAGCTATGGATCGTAACTTGAGATTGTAACATTTGCGCCTCCTTGTGTAGATCGCCATGAGCACTCCAGAAATCATTATAATGCTTTGATTGATGCAAAGCCTCGGCCCTCATTTCCTCCACATACTTCTCGCGACTCTCCGAGTTCTTCTCCAGTACCTAAACTTTGTAATTGAGTGCCAGCTTCTCGGCATGCTCCTTATCGATCTATTTTCGAAGCGAAAAGATCTCCGATTAGGCCAAGGCAACCTTTTCTTGAAGGTTGGACACCTCATCCCACACCTTCCACAGCTCCTCAAGCTTGCTCAGGAGCCTCACTTCGAGGTCCATCTTCTCCTCCCTCAATTCAGCCAACACCCCCAGGAACTTGCGAGCTTTAGGAACACCTGGCTCATCTTTCTTTTGAGACCATTCACCATCAAATTATGGGAGATAAGCTCGCGATCTAGCTGAGAGGTAAAGAAATCAAGCAATTCAGGTTCACTACTACGAGAAAGCCCATGTATCGCCCGAAACGAACTCGAGGCGACCTTTCTCCGCTAGGCATTTAGGAAATCCAACAATGATCCAGGCTCATCATCCAGATCTACTTCTACCCTGTTGTCACTACCCGCGGGGTCAGATCCTTCTGCTTCCTCGAAAAACTTTACACCGGAGGGCCCAGCTCCAATAAAATTTAGGCAGGCAAGGAATGCATGTGGCTTCTCAAGGACATACTAAACTTGACCCTTCAGGCCTAGAAAGAGGTCGGAAGCTAGACCCGAAGGGTCCACCGAAACGTTGCCCTCAACAACCTTGAAATACAATGAAAGCACTACATTCAAAAGGAGGTGACAGCCAAAGATTCATTTATTTTGTTCAAAAAGGATTACATCTGAATTTTGCAAAAAGGAAAAGGGGAAAAAAAACAAACAACAAGGCAAACACCCAAGCACTCACTTCACCCTTGTAAGACGCCTCTACTGGAGGGCCAGAAGCGTCGTGTCCTCAGAGGTAGCCGGAGCCAAGCCCTGTCAGGAGCATCCGAGGGGAGACTCATCACTGGGAGTGCATCACTGCTAGACAGGGTGCTCAGGGAGATCCCTGCCTCAGCAGCAGAGGTAGCATGACCTACAGGATGTCCCATCCTTTGGCTCTTCAAGAAGGTTCCAACCTCAAGTGGATATCTCGAGGCTGCACCTTGCTTCCCGTCCTCATATCCATCTTATACTTCTTGAACTTGAAAACCTTAATCTCCCACTGGCATTGATCAATTACCGCCTGCTCGCGCTTCTCCACCTCGTCCTGAGCAATCAGCTCTCGACTTAAGTCATCCTCGAGGCACTTCTTCGCCTCCTCAAAGGAGGCCCTCTCTGATCTCAGGGTAGCTTCAACTCCCTCAGCCCGCTGGACCGCCTCTCCTAGATCCTGCTGAGCAAACCGCAGCGCTGCCTCTTTTGCTACAGGTCAGAGTCACTCTTCTACAACTTTGAGCTCTACTTTAACAGCTCCCCTTGAGCGTCTGCCAGCTGGGCCCACAGGAACTATCTCCCTTGATTCTCCCCTAAGCTGCTCCAGCTCCTTCTCCAGACTCTGCTGGACCGCCACATCATAATCCAGATCTAATTGAAGCTGACTAATCTTCTCAGTCGTCGCCTTTCCCGCGGCGCTGAGCTCCTTCATCCGTCAGCACAAATTAGCAATTTTGCCCTCCTCCTTCATGGTTTCATATGATCATCCAATAGCTCGGAGGTGAGCATGGCGTTATGAAATTGAAACCAAAGTCAGACAGTACATAAATAACTAATTCAAGACAGAGTTGTCGCGATATTCATCCTAAAAACTTCATTCTTCAAACGCCACCTCCATTCCTTCAAAGGCAGGGCCTTGAGGTCCTTAAGCCCTCCGAGGAAGTCACCATACCCAAGGGCCGCCTCAACATCTCCCCTCCAGAGAAAAATTCTCATTCAGGATTTGTAACGGTGCACCCCGAAGGCAGCTCCTAGGACTGAGCGGTAGTTCCCGAGGAGCCGACACAACCAACGACCATCGCGCCGTCTGTAGCCGGAGGATCTTCAGTAACCCCCACTGTCTCAAACCTATGCAAGGACTCAAGCTCAGCATCATCTAGGTAAGGCGTCGTGGCCTCAATCTCCTCATCAGAGAGTAACTTAATAGTATTAAGGGGTTCCACTGACATCTCCAGCTCCCTGTCCATCCCTTCAAGATGCGCATCAGTAACCTCTTTGGGAGCCTCAGTAACGGGAAAAGCCCCTGAGTGCCGGATTGCATGCACTCGGAGGGTTCAACTCGAGCCTCTTCAGCCACAAGGGACTGCTCCGTGGTTGTGGTCGGATAAGTAGCCGTGGCCACGAGCAAGTATGTCATCCCTTCCTCGTTATACTTGTCAAATTGAGGCATGTGCCTCTTCTGCAAAAGAAAAACAAGCATCAAGAAATGGCTCCTCATATAGAAAACTAAAGAAATCAAGGATTTACCACGGGCACGGAAGGTGCAACGGTTGAGCAAGAGCCCTCTGCTTCTTAGTGTGAACCATCTGTCCTACAACCCTCGACTTCTTGAGATCGATAACTGGTTGGCCCTTATTCAGAGTAGGCTCCCCCAGTTCGCTGGTAGGTAGGCCCTTACCCAAAGCAGGCACCCTCGAGATGACTGGGGGCACTGAAGGCCTATTTAGATCTAGCAGTTACGGTAATTGAAGTTGATGGTCGTCAACTTTCGCAGCTTCGCCTCTACATCTGCAGCGAGTGATGCTCCCCCAGGTCAGCAAACTCATATTCCAATTGGTCGGGACGATTCTACATTCACTTTCTAACTTGGCCTTCCACAGGCTAGTAACTCGAACCACGGTCTCACGAATGTTGTGATCACTGTCAACTATGTTGATAATAAGTTTATCACATTTACTTCTAGGTACCTAGTAGCGAACATCCTGGCTAGTTTTTTCAGCACATAGGCAGCACTGAAAACTTCTTGTTGGCAAGCGTCTGGAACCTTCAGAAGACAGAGAGTCTCGAATCCGAGGACTGTTCGCCCGCGACCCCCGACAACTGCGAGGGATAAATTCTGTAGAAAATCAGAATGCTGCGGACGAACTTCATTATTGACAGCTTTAAACCCAGTGCTAGGACCTGGGGGTGCATGTAAACTCCGCGATGAGACAAACCAAACTTAGTTTCTAGGGGGCAGAATTCAACCTTGATCCCAGGGGAAAGTTCAACCCCATATTTTTCCAAATACTCATCGATCTCCTCCTGGCTATAGAGCTTGGTGGCCCTAGGGTCAAAATCCATACAAATCCTGGTGCAATTAGAAGATCATTTTCCCTTCTCCTCCGCCGCGGCCTTTCCTTTGTCCGCACCGCTGACTGCAGTGAATTCTCTCCCTTCATTATTGCAATAGAAGCAAAGAAAACAACAAAGATCTGAGAACCCGAGGATCTGAAGATGGATGAAATCTAATGAAGAAGGGAAGGATAAGGACTCAAAGATTTGAGATAATGCCGAAGGTTCTAGAGCCTCACTTTTAAACCCTAGAAGAATGAGCAACCGCTTGATCACGTCACACACATGTCACAATGGATTAGACCAAAACCATCGATTCAGATATGCAATACCAAACTTGAGCGCCGCACCCCACGAAAACTAAAGGTTAATTGACCGATGTTGTAGCAGATGGGACGCACATTTAAGACTTTGCCAGACTGTAAGGTAGCAATTATAGGACAAAAGCTGAAGTGACATCAATTAATCTAGGTCCAGACCGAGGAAGACTGCTCTCCTCCCTCAGAGTTCCCGAGAACCTCTAAATTCCAGAGGGAAAGTCCATGACCACCTCCAAAGAGAGGGAAGCAGAGAGGGTGGCGGTAGTGATCAGTTTTTGACCTCCTTAAGATCATGACACGTGTACACCCAGCCTCAAATAAGCGCGCGACACGTGGCTGCTTCTAGAACCTCTGAGTGGGAGTCCCCGTTCAATTCAAAGTACGAGTGATTCAAGTACCTAGAAGGGAGAGATAAATTTGGTTACGAGTATCTCTATCTCTAGGCCAAATCTCCACTCAAACTAGGCAGTTACAGCTCGAAAACAGATCAACCACATCAACAGCTGGACGCAAATTGTCAGATAAAGATCAACACTCGCTCAAACCAATTCAAATCAGGATGTTCGACTCTAACCGCCTCTGAGATAAGTGGTTAAATATTTAAACAGAGCTTAACTATGTAGCCTTATTCAATAGACACTACTTGTATAAATAGGAGATCTCTTCCAACGTGCAAGAAGACAACGAATTGAGCCCAGAAACCCTAACACTTCAGAAAAATACCATTGTAATTGCTATTATCATAGTGGAATCTCTCTCTCTCTCTCTCTCTCTCTCTCTATCCATAATTTTTCTTTTTAGATTTCTCACGTAAATATCTGTCTTTGTGTTGGTTTTTTCTGAGATTCATTTGACCAATCTTCATAATTTTAATGTGTGAAAAAATTTCATAGGCATTTACCCATAGCATATACATAGACTCAAACCAAAAATTAATGGGAGATTATGCAGACATATAATTCATGAATCCTCTCCCGGGGCCTTTTGAACACTCTCATGGAATTTAAGTTGGAAGAATAAACAAAAGAAATGGAATTAATGATAAAAACAACTGAGAGACTCCCAGAAGACCTAGCCTTGTCATCCACTCTCCGGTGGGAAACAGAGATAGTGGGGGCGAGAGAGACGCAAGAGCCACCATCTCTCCCTCTCAATATTTAATCGTGAATTCTCTCTCTCAGCACACTATAATACATATATCATTACACTAGCCTAATTATATTTTAAATCTTCCAGCAATTTGCCACTAGGGTTTCAATTTTGAAACCTGTCCACTATCCAAGACTAGCTAGCCGCCGCCGCCGCCGCACCCCCCCCCCACCCCCCCCCCCCCCCCCCCCCCCCCCTCCCTCCTTCACTTTCCCATGCATGATCTCCCACCACTGCAACACAGAGGAACACTGGTGAGAGAAGCTTAAAGGCTAAGAAACATCATCATCAGCAGCATCTCTCACCTCCTCCATAAACCCAAAAAAAAAAAAAATCAAAAAGATTTATATATAAGAGACATAAAGGATCAAAAGGATAATCTAGTGATCTAGTCTTCCCCACCCCCAAGCCGGGGCCCGTCTACCCTCCACACCCGCACCCCCACCCGCACACCCCCCCCCCCCCCCCCCCCCACCCCCCCCTCTTCCTCTCTCCAAACCCTTCAAATCTATCAAACATACATCAAGAAATTCAAGAAGCTAGTCGGCCATGGACTTCACATCACTTCCTCTCTATCATCTAGACCCCCTAACTGGAACCAGGTGAGCTTCTTCATCAAAAAAGCAAATTTTTTTCTTTTTTTTTTTTATTAAACAAAAAAAGAAAGAAGGATCACAAAACAAATATTCTTCTTTAATCTTTTCTTGAATATACCAGGCTAATTTTTTTTTGCTCTTCTTTCTTTCAGCCTAATCAGCATCACCAGCACCAGCACCAGCAACCACCCAACAATGAATCCCCCCACCTTATCTCGCCACCGCCGTCGATGACAGCCCAGTCAGCCCAAAACCAGGCCCATGGCAGCGGCGGAGGAGGCGGGGGCAGCAGGCCGGGGTCGATGGCGGAGCGGGCCCGGCTGGCGAAGATCCCCCAGCCGGAGCAGGCCCTGAAGTGCCCCCGTTGCGACTCCACCAACACTAAGTTTTGCTACTTCAACAACTACTCCCTCTCTCAGCCCCGACACTTCTGCAAGACCTGCCGCCGTTACTGGACCCGCGGCGGGGCCCTCCGCAACGTCCCCGTCGGCGGTGGCTGCCGCCGCAACAAGCGCGGCACCAACAACAAGTCCTCCTCCTCCTCCAACAACAACAATAACAACAAAAATAAGTCTGGTGCCTCCTTGGCCGCCGCCGCCTCCTCTTCCAGCTGCTCCACTGCCGCAAGTGGCAGCACCGTAATTCCCTCCAGCTTCGCCCACCACCAACTCCCCTTCCTCAGCTCGGGCCTGTCCCCCCTCGCCGACCAGTATGGCGCTTCCCTCGGCCTGAATTTTATGCATCAGCAGCAGCTCATTGACGTCGGGGCCTACCAGATGGAGGCCGGTGGCGGCGGATCGAGTCTCGGATTGGAACAGGGGAGAGTCCAGCAGATCCATCAGTTCCCATTTCTTGGAGGACTTGATCATACTTCTTCAGCGAATCCAATGACTGACACTATTTACCCTAATTTCGATGGCGGAGAGGCTGGTGGTGGTGAAGGGTTCCATGTTAATCCGAGCAAAGTAGCGTCGAGTACTACTACTACATCGGGTTTGATTACACAGCTGGCATCGGTGAAGATGGAGGATAGCCACCCCCACGGCGGGTTCAGCTTGCCGAGGCAGTATCTCGGGATACCTGGGAACGATCAGTATCTCGGTGGTGGGGGTGGGCCGGGGATCTCTCCGGGTTCAACTCTTCGGGAAATATGTTGTGAGGAAATGGCACTGAGGAAGCTTGAGTTTTTAATGGCTTCGGATAACGGTCGATGATGAAGAAGAGAGAGCTTCTTCTTCTTTAACTTTGGGGGATATGCGAATGTGATGGTAGCTAGCTAGCTAGAAGATGGTGTAGCTAGGTTAGTTAATTTAATTTTCTCGTTCTTGATTTGTTTGGGTTTTTTTTTTTAAATAGTTTCTCCTCTTTTTATTTGTATGTTATAGTATGGTGTTACAAAAATGTGGGGCATGGGTTCTTGGAGCTTGACATATGACATATCTTTGCATGAAGAGCTAGTTGTCAATTATGACCAAGAGATTCATGAACAACTTAATTAGTTACTTGAAACTATGTTGAACTGATTTCTTCTTGTGTCCATTATATTAATTACCTAATTGATATTAGAAGCACTGCATAGTGATAACTAGTAGCTAGTTACTATGTTTATTGAAATGGTTACATTTGATAGTTAAATCACATTTGTGAAATGTGAAGCTGCATTTTGGAACTCAAAGCTGAATTCATAGCTTGGTTTCATTTTGTCTAGTGTTAGATCCATGAAGTGTTAATTTTCAGTAAGTTGTTTGGAGAGGGAATATATATTTAAGATTTGATATCATCATTAACAATATGATAGTAAAATTAGTTCATTTGATTTAAGATATATATGGGTTACACACATAAGCTAGCTAGGAAGTAAGACTATGGAAATAATGTGGATTTGAAATGCCTCTAAATCTCTAAATACATGCAAACTCTCTCTCTCTCTCTCTCTCTCTCTCTCTCTCTCTCTCTCTCTCTCTCTCTCTCTCTCTCTCTCTCTCTCTCTCTCTCTATCTCTCTCTCACACACACACACACTGCAAACAAAGGCAATCTGATGACTACTCTTAGTTTTGAGTACTTCCAAGCGCAAACCAAGAAAATCTGTAATCTGATATCTAGTCCTAGTTTTGGGTACTTCAAGAATGTTTTTAATCAGTTCTAAATAGTTGCATGCAGATAAATAATTATATATAATATCTCTCTCCTCGCATTCATCTAAAGTTGTCATCAGTACCAATCTCCCATCTTGGAGCCTGCGAAGCATGTGTTCCATTAGGAATTTTTTTCCCCTTTCCTTCTTTTTTTTCTTTTCAAGAAATACATTAGGATTCAGGCACCGGGTTTTGAAACTTTTCTGCTTCATGTTTCCTTTGTACATGTTTCTAGAGTTGTGAATCCTAGCTACTGCCTTTGACTAGCAAACGATTGTTGCTACTTTCCTTTAGTATATCTTTTGTCTTGTTATCCTCATATGAAGCCTATCTATATATATATATATATATATATGTTTGTGTTTTGTGTTTGTTGAAAGTGAGCTAGAGATTATATGCCAAAAAGAAACATGAATTAGCTTGTGTGTGTGTGTGTGTGTGTGTGAGAGAGAGAGAGAGAGAGAGATCGACCTAGTATATATGTATGCTTCGATTTCCTATATTATAAGTTATTGAATTTCTACAATATGAGGAATGGTTAAAAATGCTAACAACCTGAATTTTCATTATTATTATTTTTATGAATCTTTGAAATTTTCACTTTTTATCTATTAAAAAATGCTGTAGTCTAACTTCAAACATGTTGAAGATTTTCTATTTAATGGTGTACAATGGGAACCAAATCCAAATCTTTTACCATATTGTAATACCTAATCCAGTCCATTTAATTTTTTCTTTTTTAGGGAAACTCAGTCCATTTAATGTTGATTACTAAGGGATATTTTGGAAAGCATGTTTTAGTTTTAGGATTATGGATATAAAATTTTATATATTTGGGAACTATATATTTTCATATTTTTTCAGAGCAGGATTTAAGAGTTGGTGGTTTGAACAGTATTAACTTCTCTGTCCTTATTTTACTGCAATGAACTTTTTCCTTTTTAATTAAAATACAGTTAACTATATATTACTATTAATATATGCAATTTTTTTTAATAAAATGCTTGAGGTTTTATGGTGTTCATGTTCATTCTTCTGTTTAAACGTGTTTGAAATTTTGTTGAAGCTCCGTTTATTTAATTAACGAATGATCTTGCTAGAGCAAAGATTTAATGACAATGAGCTTTTCAAACTTATTTATAGTTAGCAGGAGAACGAAGAAGATAGAATCTTAATCGTTTTGACAGCCAAGGATTTTGTTATTTGTCTCGTGTTTTGAGAATGCATGACTATGTGATTTATTTAAGTGAAGACATGTCAAAATTATGTTTTTTTTTTTTTCAGTGGTGTACCTATGAAAATCTCTGTTATTATAACGCAGAGTGCTTTCAGAAATTTTAGTTGAATTCTATGTTACTAACTCATATCCCTTTATGGCCTGATATTATAAAAGAAAACTAAAATCCTAACTTGTCATTAAAATTATTTAGAAGTTCTACTTTTGAAACTGAGTAATATTTTAATTTAGACCAATCTCTATAAATTATATCTCATTTGAAAACATTATTTAGAAAATGAAAGAATTTTCTTAGCAGTGCCCTGCAAGTTTTTAGAATCTAGGTACATATAAGATATCAAGCTCCTCGTCTAACTCTTATCATATCTTTCCAAATCGACTCTCGAGCTTTTCAAGCTTATTCATAACCTAATCTCAAATATGTTGCTTGGCTAGCACCTTTACACAAGTGCAAATGTTAGGTTGTCTCATGAAGACCCACACATTTCATTCAGTAGACGAAGAGACGACCACTTTATCAGTGCAGTATGCTGCTAGATTTGAACTGAATTATTATGACTCCTCCCCATCTTTTTTTCTCTTTGTGGAACCCAATAAACTCACACCCTAAGTTATTTTCATTTTTCAAGGAATGTCACAAAAATCCGTGCAATTGCCTGCAGCCCAAGAATTCGTTAGAATAACCTAAGATATCAAATTGGCAGTCTCCTCATTGAAGTACTACAACACACTTGCACTGACACAAAGAAGAAACAATACATAAAAAAATGTAAGAAAATTTGATCATCAGAGGAAAAAAACAGAAAAAGAAGCTAACCAAAGGATATAACAGGAAAATCTCTGTTTGTGTACCTGTCACTGTCCTCAAAGGAATCTAGGGTTTCGTCCACTTTCGCGCCGATCAAGGCAGGGAATAAAGTGGCTCGGACCCTTGTTGTTTGCAAGCAAGCCACAAAGATTAATAATAGAAGAAGAGGAAGCATCATGCATCAAGATCAATCTCAGTAGAACTAGTAATGCTGCTAACTGAGATCGAGTTGTTTCAGATTGTTTGGTTTAATGTAGTTGCAGTTCAAACTGCACCTTATTCCTATTGCTTTAAAATATTAACTGCAATAATATTGCATGCACTTGGTATAATTACTATAAATTTTTTTAGTAGTAATTATTTTCCTGGCTTAACTCAGTATTATGAATGGCCCTTAATTATAACAGTAATTTATGGCAAGTTTAAAATATAACAAGTGTTAATGTACTAAGGTGATTTTAGTTTCCATATAAATATGTAAAATTCCCGGTTACTTAATATATAAGAAAAATATATAACCAGAACAGAAATTAAAAATTTAAATCAAACCATGGTCTAAAATGCCCATTGTTGAGGGAGTTGATTAATTAAGCTTTTGATTTATGAACATGATCACAGGATTAGTTTTGTGGGGGGTTAATGAAACAAATAAGTTACACAAATAAGAACAATCAGGGAATGACTGCAGCTTTAGCTTTCTTTTTTTTTGAATCTCCCCTTCTCTTTTTACCTCATAAGGACCCCACAGTCCTCCATTTTTGGGGGAGGGAACCCCAGTTTCCATGTTGCTTCACGTTGTTTCACATGAGATCAATCATGGGCACAATCGTTTGTGTGATCTCAGAGATAAAATTAAGATGTCTCTCAGAGGAATCAGATTCGAAGATGCTAGGGGATATAGCTAATAATACATTATGCTTTACGAGGGGGATCTTCTCCATATTTTTAAGCTCAAGGAGAGACTGAGATTCATCATGCGTTTATTAATGTGACACATTGGTGTTTTGAGATTAATTAATTGTTAATTAAACTTTGATGTACTAGTGTCAGTTTCTACTTTTGGGGCCTCCCCAATGTTTGATTTATAACTTAGCTAAGTGGGTCTTTTATTTGACATCAAAGTGCATGAGTGATTAGGATCAGGACTGGTTCTGGAAAATTCAACGTCCTGGATAAAATTTTAAATTGTACTCCTAAATACACTAATCACAATTATGTCAAAGCAAATCATTTTTCATCATCAAATAATTATTTTTGTTAAAATGATTAGAGTTTACGAAAGATAAGAGAGAACCTTTTTGGAGCCTCGTTAGAAACTTGTCTAGTGAAAACACGGTGGGACAAAACACTAGATGAAGGAAAAAGAGTACCCTGATTCTCAAAATTTTACATTCAAAAATATAAGCCCTATGTTGTTTGATAATAAATTGGTCGAGGCCCAATCTCTGCTTAATCTTGTTATCATGTGATTCATCCAAACGGAGGAATAATGTCATCACAGATACAAATATGATACCGATACGTGAATACATAAATAAAATAAACTACCAATACAGATAAGTCGTAGATACAACACTAAGCAGTATTATTATATATTTAATTATATTTAATTATGATGTTTTATAATTTAATCATAAAAAAAGTGTTAAGAAGACTTTTGACAAATGTTAAAAGAGGAAACTGTACAAAATTAGTACATTATAGAGAAAATTTATAAAACAACACCGTGATCCAATTCACATTTTATTGTTATTTTAAACTAGGTATATGTTAAATTATAGAATTATTCGATAAAAATCCAACGAGAATCATATCGAATACATATCAAATACGGGTACGTGACCTATCAAAAAGAATTGTGCATCACAGATTCACAGGTCAGCAAACAGTATAAGTCTAAATTTTATATAACAACACCAAATTTGGTCTAATTTTTGGCAAGAGTTCGCTTATACATTTCGAAATTTGTATCATGGCCTGGGCCATACATGGATTGAACAAGTCAAGGCCCAAAACAAAACAACTACCTAAAATTGTGCACTTTCTCCATCAAAAATTGTGCACTTTTAAAAAAAAAAATTGGGTCCACTTTCTCCATCAAAAATTGTGCACTGTCCCCAAAAAAAAAAAAAAAAAAAAAAATTGGGTCCCTCCTAGGTTTGGACCCTGAGCTTGTACCTGATGGCCCTAGTCCCAGGCCGGTGTTAGTTTCTTTTAATTAATATAAGAAAATAATAGAGAAAAAAAACAATCACAAGGGATAAGCCACACACTCATTAGAAAGAATTTAATGAAATATTCTTTAAAGTTGAGTATCAATACAAATATTGTGAGAGTGAGGCTGCAAAGAAAGGCAAAATGAAGAAAAAAATAAAAATGAAAATCTAAAGTCTAATACAATAAAAAGATTCCATTAACAACAGTAAATAATGTATACATGCGTGTATACACATGCATATACCCATGAATATATTTATACATGTGTAAGTACTCATAAGTAATATATATTAAGCATTATTTATTCTCGCTATATAAATTTTTCGCTTTTCAGTTCTAGATTTATGAAGATATTCTCTTTGAAGTATCATTTAGTTTTTGCTATACCTTGTTGTAGAAGGTAGATAGCACTCTCACAAATTCAGGAGAAAGATACTCTAAACAACTCACAATTATTTTTTAACATACCTCTTCTATAAATCTTTCAAAGTAACCTTGTGCATTTGGTGAATTACAGCTTGTAAGGGAACCCATAGGGATCTAATCCTTTTTTTTCCTTCATTTTATTCTCTGACAGGTTTGATTAGCATTACTCTTTTCGTACATATATAATATATAAATATATTAAGAAAAAAGATTTACATATAATTTCTCTTAATTAACAAATACTAAAAAGAAGGCATAAATTAAACTTGCAATGCAAATATCTGCTTTATTTATTTATTTTTTTTTTTTGCATGCACGAGGTTTCAAAATGATTGCAGAGAAGCATCTTGAACTGGAAGACAACAAACGATGATTTGTCTTTTTTACAAGCATCACTACGAGGTAAGTCTTTTCACGAATCAGTGCAGTAAAATCTCTTTTGTCCACACTCACACAGTTTTATCTCCTCCAACGACTTGTGGGATTCTTATTCTCTCTTCTGCAGCTTCTGGCTGGCATTCATTCATTCAGGAACACAAAAACTTTTATGGATTGAGGATGCATTTGCACTTGCTGAGGACTCACACATTTTACTCGTTGCTGTAGATTGCATAGTTTCACATCAGTCTCTATGACTCCTTTTTTTTTGTTTGTTTGAAAGAACCCACAAGATTTGCTACATTCCAGAGGTCTTCTCAGCTTTCATTCTGGGGGAATCTCTAGTTAGTTAAGGGCATGTTTGTTTGACGCTGAGAATATAGTGAATGGACTGTGGGGTTCAAAATCGCAGCTTTTCAAAGAAAAGCTGCGGTGAACAGTAATTTGGTCAGAATTTCAGTCTATTTCGAGTCATGAGGAGAGGAATTTTGTGGAAAGCTGCAGCGTGTATGACAACCAATATTCGCGAGCCTCACACTGATTTTTTCGTTTACACCATTTTGATATCCAAAGACAATTTGGAAAAAAAAAAAAAAATCGGGCGGCCCCCACCATTGGAGGCTTTTTCAGCCTCTCTTAGTGCAACCAAACAGGGGCGCAAATAGAACAGGTACATCCTGAGCCGATACCACAATTCCCGTGGTATTTGAGCAAATGAAGATAAGTTATAGAAAGTGGATTCGGATATTTTGAATATCTATTCACAATTTTAATTACATACAATATTTATAAACAGGTAATACTTTTGCTCAAAAAATAAACAACTAATACTTTACAACAAAGATTACTACCTTTTATGCATACAGTAGTAACTAGTAACAAAATATATAAATAATAGATTTAGTTCAATTTAAATGGAGCAGGTATTTAATGAAGAAAATATTATGTTATTAAACATAGCGTGTATTGATTATTATTATTGTTGCTGCTGCTGCTGCTGCTTTTGTTCCTGTTATTATTGTACTTGCACAAACAAATGCAAATGCAAAGCAGATTCGAATATTTCACATACCCCTGCCTCTATTGGTGCCAATTTAGATAGTTTAGTAGCACATAACTAGTTAGATATTGTTGTTGGAATTGAAGAATATAAAAGCGAATCTTTGAGCTGAATTATGGCAAGATCCGTTGATTGAATCAATTGGATGATGGTTGGAGTGTGTTCTCCTTCCATTGGGGATGAACGTGGTATATTCACATGTTCAATTCCGACTTCGAATGAATGAGATATTCAAGTCTAAAGATTCCCTAATTCAAAGCCAAATGGGACTAAAGGTAGCTAAAAACATTTAGTTCCACATTGGCCATGGGATGGAAGTTTGTGGTGTATAAATAGAGAAAATTGAGAACAAAGGGCGTGCCCTTTGGGTACTTGGAGTTTTCGCGCGCGATTGGGAGGGATCTATGCCCGCCCGCACAGCCGCCGCTGGCGGCGGCGGCCAGCCGGCCCCGGTGCTTGTGCTTGTGCTTGTGCTCGTGCTCGGGACCAGAACCAGGTTTGGGTTCAGGTTCGGGTTCCTACCCTGCCTGGTTCTTTTTGAATCAGGTCTCAAGGGTATGGGCCACTCCGGATCCGAACCAGACCCGCTCCGCTGTCAGGATCTGAACCGATCCGCCAAAGGTTGTGAACCAGTTGGACTGCCAAAGGTTGCGAACCAATGGACGGCCAAAGGTTGCAACAGTTCAGACCGAACCGTTGCATCCTTTCGTTGGGTTCGAACCTGTTGGTCCCTCCTGGAATGCTATATAAAGCGCTCCCATCTCTCAATTGAAACACCAACACCAAGTAAACAACTCTCTCTCTTTCTATCTGAGTTCTGAAGTAGAAGCAAGCCTGCGTTCTGAACTGGGAAGTAGAGTTTCAAAGCGACTTCCAGCGAGAAGTGGGAAATCCGTAACTCGGTTTCCGAAGCGACTTCCAAAGAAGATTCTGCAAAATTCGTTCTGAAAGAGGGCTTAGAAAATTCAACAAATTCTTTTATAGAATTGTTGTCTGAATCTAAGACTTCTGAAGAAGAATATTCTTCAACCTTCCTTCGTCCTCAACAGTGGGTGCTACTCCAAAGTAAAGGCAAATATTCATCCGAAATTTGTCCTTATACCGCTGCTTCAACAATCCTGTGAAGGTACTGGTTGACTAAGGTTCGACCGTACGGTGATTTGGTAGTGCTATCCAAATACCGTGAAGGAGTGTTGTATCTTGGGAAACCAGCGTCCATTATCCCGTTAGCACCGGTGCGGGGGACGTAATTGTCTTAAGGAGATTCGCTCTAAGCGTACCTCACTCCAAATACTGTATAAGTGGATTAAGTTCTTTATACAGGGGATATATTTTACAGTATATCGAGACTGATTTAGATTCAGTCTAATTGGTGTTTAACCAAGAAAGGAAATTGAAAGGTGGTTCTTAAATTAAGGAACGTTCTATTGAACGGAAAACCTCCCACCTGATATTTGCCGACCTGGCCAATTAGATTGTTGATATCTCAGTGATCTTGATTAGTTGTCAGATCGATTCCTGTTAAGCAGAATTCCAACAATCTTAAGACAATTATTATTGGAGTTTCTTACTTCTGTTCTGCTTGAACTTGCAGAAAATGTCTGAGACTAATCAAGATAGTACTAGCAAGGCACCAAACATGCAGCTATAAGCTTTGATGCCAACTCTACTTCCTAACCGGAAGCCGGAGAAGCCAGAAAAATTTGATGGCACAGAATTCAAGAGGTGGCAACAGAAGATGCTCTTCTACTTGACCACTCTTCATCTGGCCAGATTCCTGCAAGAAGATCCACCAGAGCCTGCAACTGATGCATGGACTTAATGTGACTTCCTTTGCCGAAATTATATTTTAAATGGACTGGATGACTCTCTTTATAATGTCTACAGTCCTATCACAACGGCAAAGAAGTTATGGGCCAGTCTTGACAAGAAGTACAAGACTGAAGATGCTGATACCAAGAAGTTCGTCGTAGGACGATTTCTGGAGTACAAAATGGTGGACAACAAGACTGTAATCAGTCAGGTGCAAGAGTTCCAACTTATCTTGCACGAGATAGAAGCCGAAGGTATGATTCTTCCTGAAACTTTTCAGGTGGCTACTATCGTGGAGAAACTCCCACCTGCGTGAAGAGATTTCAAGAACTACCTGAAGCACAAGCGAAAGGAGTTAAAGTTGGAAGATCTCATTGTGAGGCTTCGAATCGAGGAGGACAACAGAAAGTCTGAGAAAAGGAGCAGTAAGAACTCCTACGAAGCAAAAGCCAATGTGATCGAAGACTCAAAGGGGAAAGCATCTACTTCCACAGGCATAAAGCGGAAGAAGACTTCCCAGGGGTACAAAGGCAAGGTCCAAGAAGGCAAGAACATGCGCTTCAAGGGAACCTGCTACAACTGCAACAAAGAAGGGCATAAGGCGAATGAATGTCACAGCCTTCTCAAAAAGAACAAGAAAAGCCATCCACAAGCGAACTTGACCAACCATGAATCACCAAGTCTTTCAGCTGTGGTCTCAGAAGTGAATCTGACAACCATAACAAGGATTGGTGGGTAGACACGGGAGCTACTGGCACATCTGCTCGGAAAAATTGTTATTCTCAGAATATCAAAGGCTAGAGCAAGATGAGCAACTATTCATGGGTAATTCAGCTTCCTCAAAGGTTGAAGAAAAGGGCAAGGTCATCCTGAAGTGGACATCGGGGAAAGAGCTTACTCTTAACGATGTGCTTCATGTTCCAGACATCCGCAAGAATTGGATCTCCGGATCAATACTTAGTAAGAAAGGATTTAGAATGGTTTTTGAATCCGACAAATTTGTACTTACTAAGGGAGGGATGTATGTGGGAAAGGGTTATCTTGTTGATGGACTTTTTAAAGCCAATGTTGCAGTGGTAGATAAAAAGTCTGTGTATTTGTACCCGAAGCTTATAAATAAAAGAAATTCTTCTGTTTATTTGCTTGAGTCTCCTATTTTGTGGCATGCTAGATTAGGGCATGTAAATTACAAGTCTTTGAAAAACTTGTCTAATCTGGGATATATACCTAAACTCAACTTGGAAGAAATTCGCAAGTGTGAGATTTGTGTTGAGGCCAAGTTGGCGAAAAATTCATTTCACTCAATTGATCGAAATACAGAACCTTTAGGGTTAATTCATAGCGATCTGTGTGACCTGAAGTTTATGCTAACTAGAGGCGGGAAAAAGTATTTTATTACTTTTATTGATGACTGTACAAGATACTGTTATGTGTATCTTTTAACAGTAAGGATGAGGCAATAAATATGTTTATAACATATAAAACCGAAGTTGAGAATCAACTCAACAAGAAAATCAAGATTCTAAAATCCGATAGAGGCGGAGAATATGAATCAAATGATTTTAGTGAGTTATGTGCTAATTTTGGTATAATCCATCAAACTACAGCACCATACACTCCTCAGCAGAATGGAATTGCTGAACGGAAGAACAGAACTTTGAAAGAGATGGTTAATTCCATGCTCGTAAGTTCTGGAGCTCCGCAGAACTTGTGGGGGGAAGCTCTATTAACTGCAAATTATATTCTAAATAGAGTACCCTATAAGAAACTTGGTCTTATACCATTCGAGTTATGGCATGGAAGGACACCTTCCTACCATTACCTCAAAATGTGGGGATGCCTAACAAAGGTGCTAGCACCATTATCTAAAAAGACTAAGTTGGGAGCAAAAACTATGGACTGCATATTCATAGGCTATGCCTTGAATAGTAGTGCCTACAGATTTCTGGTTCATAAATCAGAGAATACCAACAATTGTAGGAGCCTATCAATGTGCTAGAAGATCGTTGTTCCCTTTTGTTCGTTTCATTAATTCCTGTATAATGAAAAAGGGGTGAGCTTTATCTCCTTGATAATTTGGAGGAGAAGAAGTTTCAGTATGTTTATTCATAAAACAATTACATCAATATATATAGGTACAAGAAAAAGTAGATAGATACAAAAACGAGCAGTAAGATAAGGTAAGATAAGCGTATCTAAAAATAAGGATATCTAAGGATATCTAATAATACAATAAAGATATCTAAAGATAAGAATATCTAACACCCCCTCAAACTTTTGGTGGATTAAACATCGAGAGTTTGAACAAAATCTCGCGAAAGTTATGGGAGGTTTTTTATGAGCTCGTCGATGGAGCAGATTGTGATCGAGGGTGGACTCCTCTTGAGTGCTTGATTCACAACTAATATATCTTAACATTTTATCTAAAAATAAATCTTAACACTTACAAAACTTGACACAAGTCTGCTTGAAAATCTTCTTTGCAAATCTTCCTCTCCTTCTTGACTTGGTTCAAACCTTGATTCATGAGATAGACTCCTCTTGAGTGCTTGATGCAATCTTAATGCGCGAGCTCTTGAATCAACATGTGCTAACTCCAAAACTTGACTCCAAATCTTTTATTGAAGCTAAACACCTACTAAGATCTTGATCAAATATCTGAGACTAAATAAACACAAGATCATTAATACTATAACTACATGAGTTAATTATCATCAAAACTAGAGTGATGGGCCTTTGTCCATCATAAACAATGTGTACATGAAATGATAACAAATAAATAAAAAATGACTGAAAATTAATATCATGAAAAAACTATGGAATAAATTCTGAAATAAGACTAAATAATATGTTGAACAATAATAATGAAATCACCTAGAGCGGGGTGAATTGGTGAAGGCTATACTAAGTGACAAATAATACGTATTAAAAAACTAATTAACAATAAGCAACAATAATAAAAAGACTTGCAAGAGAGTATACAAATAATAGAGCAAGTAAAGGAGAGATAGAGTTTAGAGATAGGTGGACAATCGCAAACACGAGAATATGTTTCGAGGTTCGAGCCACTGCTCTACGTCCCCGCCTTCAACACGATGAAAGATTTCCACTATGCTTGATCCCACCGGATCGTCAATACAAGTTCTCACTAGAACTCTTTGGACACACTTGTCCTCTCTCACGGTGCCGCAACACCAACTAGGAGCTCACTAGCTCACCTGAGGACGCAACCTCTACAACTTCTCAATATGAAGAAAACGGTGATCAACACTTGACCACAAATAATGGCTCACTTGCACAACCCTACAACCAAGATGAGGAGATGAAACTTTTGGGATTGTGTAGTGCACAAATCTAGAAGAGAAGTAGAGGAAGGCTTCAAGCTAAAAGGATTGGAAATTTGGCTCAATGAAAACTTTTTGCTAAAAGGCTAAACTTTTGAAAACTTTTGATCTTAATCTTGTAAATCTTGTATTTTAGTTGTAGAACACTCCCTCTATTTATAGGGGATGAAAACTTGGTTAAAAACGCCAAGAGATTCATTGGAGGAGATCCCAACAAAACTTAAATCAGAAAATAGCCGTTATAGCCTATTCAGCAGAGTTTTCTGCTGTCGGTCGACCGAGCCGGTCGACCGCCAACGGTCGGAAATCCGACCGTTGGGAAAGCGGTCGACCGTGAAACCCAAACAGAGAGTTATACTCTTTGTCGGTCGACCGTGACGGTCGACCGGGAAAAACAGAGAGCACTACTCTTGCTCTCGGTCGACCGGTCAGTCGACCGATGTGCACATATGCACAATGGTGCATGTCGGTCGACCGCGCAGTCGACCGACAAAGCAGTTCTGCTCTGCCAGCGGTCGACCGTGCGATCGACCGGACTAGGCCAAAAGTCAGGTTTTTGAAAACTTTTTGAAGTCTAAATTTTTCCGATAAAAATTTTTTAGATGGGTATATACAAAATAAAGTTCTAGGGCTTGGAAAGACCAGAGTATGATCATAGATCAACACCAAAAAGATTTGAACTATATTTTTTTCAAAATTCTTTTTCTAAACTTAGAAACCGTTTTTCTAAAAACTTATTTTTCCAAAATTGAATTTTTCAAACTTCATTTTTCTGAAACTTGATAAGAAATTTTGTAATAAAATTTTGTTTGAAAGCATGAAGCAATATCAAATGTGTGTGTATCAATCCCAATGTTATCAACCTCTATCATCTCGGTTTTGACGAATAGACTATAAATCCTAACTAAAAAGAAAAATGCAAAGATACAAATCTTGTATAGTCTTCTCAAGTTGTTTGATTGATCCTTGAGCGCTTCTAGTGTGCTCGGCTCTGGGATCTAAATCCTCGGGGCTTCCAAATGTGAGTCTTGTGTAGGAGCCATCAATCAACCTATGTTTTTACCTGAAACTTATTTAAACAATTTTGTTAAATCCTAACTTCATATGTTTTGTAATCATCAAAACCTAGGGCTAATGGCCTTTGAGCCAACAATCTCCCCCTTTTTAATGATGACAAAACATATGGAGTTATTACAAATATTTTGGGTGGAGACTTCAAGTGAAGCTCCCCTTAACATATGCATATAAAAGAATATGATATAAAGATCTAAATGCATAACAAGGGCATATATATGATATGATAATAAGCACATACGCCAACCATCCATGCATACCAAAGATACAAAAATAAAAACATGTATGCATATATGGTTACCTCCATCCATCCATAAATACCTCCATCCTTCAAAATAGATGATTGGGTCAATAATAGCATAAACACAATATACAACCAATCACATATGCCACATGGAGATAAGAAATATAACTGCCATATCATACTAAAAAAGTGTCCATACAAGATAGGAGGTTCATGCCAACCTCAAAACCATAACACATGTCCACAAATAAAAAAGTGTCCAAATACATGTAGAAAAACAACAACCGAAAATAACACAGAAATAACTAAATAACTCCACAAATATCTCTCCCCCTTTTTGACATCATCAAAAGGGGTCAAGGTTGCGGAAAATCAGTGTCCTTCGGGGAAGCAGGTCGCGAATGTGTAGAAGGAAGAGGAGCCCATGCAGCGAACGGAGGGCTGGAAGCAGGAAGAGGCTGAGCACGACCCTGAGGAGTAGGAGCCGACCAATCAAATCTGTTGTAGATATCTCCGATACAGGTTTTCATGAAGCGCATGGAGTCACATATATAGTTGAGGTCGTTGTCCAATCGGTGCTCCAGCCGCTGATAGGATGCGGCGATCTCAGCTGAAATCTCCTGGCGGTGCGCAGTCATCTCAGCAGAGATCTGCTGGTGATGCTCCCGAATCTGAGTGGATAAGGTAAGATAGGGGTCGAAAGGAGCAGAAGAGCCAGAAGAGGATCTAAGTACAGCAGGAAAGATAGGCTGCGGCTGAGGAGCAGGAGGATGCTCCCGAGCACGCGTCCTCTTGAGGAGGGTGCTGTTAATATCTGCTGACGGTTCATAGGACCGTTCAGAGGACAGGTCAAATTTTAACTGCTTCAATAAACGGGTGATGAGCATCCCAAACGACAAGTGCCGATTTAGGACTAGAAGATGATCAGAAAGCATGCAGTCAATGATGAGCTTAGGGATGTTAATTCTAATGCTTTTCAAAAGGCAATAGATGATAAGAGGAGCAGAACCCCTAACATGACTATACTCTTCTGATTTTGGCGGAGATATAGAACACGATCTTAGCCAAGATTTGGGCGGTGAGAGTATAATACTTCACCTCCTCGTTCCTAACTAAGCCAGGGTTGTCATCATCATGAAGCAGGGTAGATGCGGTCTGGGAGACTCACCGTCAGGATACTCAAAATCATGAAGGTCTACATTATAAATGTCTATCCCCTCACAGGAGAGGTGTAGGAGATGTGCAAATTGTTGAAGAGAGATGTTTATATCTCTGCCCATGACTCTAGATTTAAGGTGATTATGTGAAAATGAAAGATTGGAATAAAAGTAGCGCACCAATTCAGGATAAACATTTTCCTTAATGGTGATAAATTTTTCTAATGAACTGGATCTTAAAATATTGGCAAGGTTGAGGTGCTCAAAATCACCGAGCACTACAGTCCTACCAGATATAACATTTTTGGCACAAATTAAGGAGTACCGATGTGATGCATTTGGTGAAACAAAGGGGTTAATGGATGATTCGGGGGTTTTCCCCTTTTCAGAACGGGTTCTTTTAGACATAATAGATGGATAATCAAGATGAATGCACGATCTAAGTAAGAAAGATAAGGAATTAAGTAAGGAAAAATTGAAAGATCTAAAGGAAAAGCTTATACCTTGAAATCAGAAGGAGAGCAGATCTGGAGCCTGAAACAACGTATCCCAATTTTTGTGGAATTAATTTGAGGTTGGGAGAGTTAAAGAGGGTTTGGAATTGATTTAGGGTTGAGAGATGAGGAAAGAAGAGAGGTTGGAGGCGCTGGTTATGAGAGATGGGGAGTTAGGGCTTTATATAAACGGGTAAAAAAAAACAGGATACCCGACTCCCGGTCGACCGCCCGGTCGACCGGTAGAAACCAAGAGCAATCTCGGTTTCAGTCGGTCGACCGCCCGGTCGACCGGCTTCGGGCAGAAAAACTTCCAGGCTATATCGGTCGACTGGGTCGGTCGACCGGACCTATACCAGGCCAGATCGGTCGACCGGCCGGTCGATCGGAACAGTAGAAAACCAGAAAATAAACAGTTTAAAATAGGGTTTTTTTTAATCTAATTTTCTTTTAATCAAAAACAAATATTTCTCTTAACTAATAACAAGGATGTTGAAATTACTACTTGGCATGAAAAACACAATAAAATTTTTATTTTATACACTTATTAATTTTTATTAACAATAAATTTTTATTTATAAATTAAGCGATAAACATGAGATGTTGAAGCCGAATACCCCGTTAAGGGTTCTGAACTTCTCCTCGACATTCCTCTAGATAAGAATTGAGGCGCGCAATTGCCATCTCTATTTATTAGCTCAATTTGATTAAATAAATCTTTATTCGACAATATCATTATAACAAAATCTTGATATATGGACAAATAACATATGGCAAAGAAACATGAATATATTCTCAATCATGGCAAAGATACAAACAAATGGATATGCAAGTTTACATATGTAAGGCACATTATCACAAAAATGCAACTAGCAATCCTATGCATATAAAAAAAAATTTATGTGGAGAAGTTACCAAACCATAGGTATTCTCCAAAATGGGTGCCTCTTCGATAGTGATGCAAGCGACGATGTGTTCGTTGAGCTTGATGCATCCACCATGATTGGTCACTAATATTGCACATTTATTATCATATCCTCATACTTATTATAGAATAAACTCTGCTTTTTCCTAATTAAATGTTAATTTATTTGCAGGCTCATTCCTAAAGGAGAGTGAAGAGAAATAAGCCCAAAAGCCCATCAAATTCTGAATTAAATCAGAATTAATTCAAACTCAGTAAATCAGGACAGATCAGGTTGGTTCAGAGAGGTTGAAAATCAGTTAGAACAAATTCCTACAAAATCGATCGCTTAAAGCCAAGGATCAAAGGCCATTTCGTCAAAATCCCAGACTTAAACTGCAAATCCAGCTGAAGATAAAGACAAATCGAGAAGTCGGGGAGCACCACCAACAGGGTGTGGCCACCTGGACACACCCTGGCCGCGGAAACGCGGCCAAAGCCGCGTTTTCGCGGCTTGGTTAGTGAGTTAGGGGGAGCGTTTGCTCCCCCTATCTTCTCACACCTTTCCCCTCTGGGTTTTTGCCTATAAAAGGGCAGGATTTTCACTGAAAATGGGACAACCATGCAGAGATAGGATTTAGTCCAGTTTTTCATTCTTTGTAGTATAGGTTTTTATTTTTCTTTTCATATAATTTTTAGTTTTAATTTATGTAAATCAGAGGAGATCAGAGTTTCATAGGAGAACGAGAACGAAGCTTGTGCTGAGAGTGACACCGGTGTAACATTTCCTTCTTTTATCTTATTGTTATAAAATCGAATCTGTAGTTCCCTTTTGTACTTTGTTTTTGTGTTCTTCTTCTTCTTCTCTACTTTTCTTCTTTTGGTACAATTGTTATCCAAGTGAGTCTAAAAGCATCGAAAGAGCCTTGCCTTTGCGAGTGCCACTGATAGCCCATGACGATGGATTTTGAGTTTCATTCTGTATCACTTCATACTTGCAACGTCTTAATGATATAATGTGGAGGAAACAGAAATCAACTCTTATGGGCTATACGTTGATCGCCTCGCTTCAAGGTAACATCGTTGCAAAAGATTCAAGGTAGGTATTTGGCCAAAAGAAGTAAGTAATTTTTATTTTATTTTCTTTTAATCATTTAGTTTAGAACACCACAAGCCACCAAATCTTTTATCAGTCTTTTTTCAATCTCATTTATACAAATCACTTCTTATTTTTCCACCTTCTTAATCTACCACCTTCTTCCTAATTTAACTTTAACTCTTTTTCATTTTCTTTTTAAGAACTAAAGAAGAACTTTAACCATTCTTTGTAACATAAAAGAGAACTTACTAAAAAGTTCTATCGCTAGTCCCTCCTTGTGGATCACGACCCGCATAGCCACTTGCTATTGCGGTAGAATTGAGTAACTTGCACTCTTTAATCTTAAAATCTGAAATACTGTATTTTGTGTGCAGGTTCAATCTCAATTAAATTTTGGCGCCGTTGCCAGGGAGGGACGGTAAGTTACTCTTTTTAAAAGTTTACATTTTTGGTTAACTTTCTTCTTTGTTTTTTTGTACAGATTTAACAACAAGGAATTCTTACTGTAGTGGACACATAAGTGGCCTTCGACTCTGCTTAAGAAAGCAGAGCCAAGAAGCCCTCAGATTTGCTACATTCCAGTGGCAAACTGAGTGAACTACTAACCTGTATTTTTGCAGGTTGGCTGAATTGAAAATCTGAATTTCTATAGCATTTATCTCTTTGTTTGACTCACTGTATATATATTTCTAACACAATAGTAAAAAGTTGATTGTAAATGCTAAAAATGATTTAGACTTTGCATTTAGGCACGTGTCTATTTCATTTCATTTTCTATTTACTGTTGAAGAGTGCTGGAGCCAAGGTATGTGTGCATATCATTTAGTATAAGGTTCATTCTTGTAAGAAATATTGCTTGAATGTTACTTTTTTCTATATACTTGTACACTGCACTAAATTGACTTAAGGGCTTGTCCTATAAAAAGATAAGGTGGGGAAGTCATTACCCTCCCTTAGCCCACAAACAATCTCCTTACTCACTAACCCAAGCCTAACTAAAAATGAGTAGACGTTGGCCCTAGGGACATCTCGGACTCAATTAGGAGATTATCCTAAGGGGGAAAGGTGTTGGAATTTGACTCCTACCAAATCAGTGTTTAGGAAGGGGATTAAGGGCCGAAAGCCCAAAGATTAGTGGTTACTTAATTAAGGAACGTCTTTGACGGATAACCTCCCACCAATCTTGCCCTGACCTGGCTGATTAGTTTGTGGTCAAAGTCTGCATTATACCTCCTATGGACAGTCTAACCAGTTAGGAGTCGTCTAGGTCAAAGGTCTACCCTAACTTAGATTAGAATTTTTATCTTTTTTTGTTTGCTTATTTGTTTGTTTTTTTTCTTTGTTTGTATTTTATTGTGTGATATGGCTTATAACAACAATTTTTCTAATTTTAATGGTAATTCATATTACACACCAATCTCTTTTTCGGATATTACCAACCCGGCATATCATAACTTTAACCAACCTAGCGTGCCGGATTGGTCTTATCCGAATCAATATAACCCATACCCCCAATTTTATAACCATAATTTTCAGAATAATTCAACTCTTCATAGAGTCAGTGGGGATTCACCTCCCCCGAGTCTAATTTTCAACCAACTTGTCCTCCTTATCTACCTTGTCCATAATATTTTCAAGATTCATACTCAGTTCCACCAGTCCAAAATAGAAAACCATCAATTTTGGAAATGAGTATGCGTGAGTCCAAACAAAAATCATAAAATCTGATGGACTCACAATTTTACCACCAAATTCCAAGACAACACTTCATCTTTTCAACAAAACGATGAACCAATCAACTATGAAAAGATGCTTGAAGCCATGACTCAGGCTCAAAATGCTCGTAATCATGACATAGATATGATGATCCAAAGTCTATGTTCTCACCGTTTGGCCAGTTCTGATGTCACTAACCATTCTGTTAGAGCCGAAGAGTCATTTTATTTTGAAAAACAAGGTTCCATTTCAAAACAATCATTTGAACTTGCCCAAACTCCAAATTTTGAAAGTGACATTGATAGTTTGGCAAGTTATCCCTTTCCTGAAATTGAACTTGAAAATGAATATGATCATGAACCTCAACTTAGTGATTCAATTCTACTTCCTGATTTAATTATGACTCTAGTGTTTTCACCTGATTTCAATCTTTTTCCAGAGTCAACATTGGATCCTGTGCCAATTCATAATGAAATTGAATTGCCCATCTTTGATGATCATCATATTGAACTTGACCAATTTTATAATTTTGAAAGTCCCATTGATAAATTGGCAAGTTCTCATTTTTATGAAATTGAACTCAATGAGAAATGTGACCTAGATTCTCAAATCTGTGATTCAGTTCAAATTCCCGAATCAATATTGACTCCTATTTTGTTACCCGACTTGAGTAATATTTTAGAGTCAATTTTGATTTCCACACCAATCATTCTTGAACTTGAATCACCAATATTAAGTCACATTCGATTGCTGAAAAATGAATATGGACTTGAGTTTCAACTTCGTGATTTGGACCCACTTCCTGAACCAATCTCGACCCTGAACTATTACTTGACTTAAGTCACTTTTCTGAGTCGGTTTTAGTTCCCGTACTTCCTGAGTCCAAGTCAGTCATTGTATCTTTTCAAACTCCATTTTGGGACAAGACGGTTGACAAAATTAACTCTGAAATTAATTATGAAATTTGGAAATTAGATGGGGTCAAATATTTAATAAAAATCATTCATGTATATATTATTTTAATGGGTTATATTAGAGAGATTTTTGGGGGTTCCTCTGAACTCTTACAAAGTCGATTGGACCGCATTTCGTGGACCAATCAGACCACCACTGATTGGTTGCTAATGTTGCATATTTAATATCATATGTCCATACTTATTATAGAATAAAAGCCTGCATTGTCCTAATTAATTGTTTGATTTATTTGCAGGCCCAATCTTTAAGGAGTTGAAGAGAAATGAGCCCAAAGCCCATCAAAATTCTGAATTAAATTAGAATTAATTCGCACCAAGTAAATCAGGGCAAAATCAAAAGGTTGAAACCGGTTGAGAAGAATCCTCTCAGGATCGATCGATTAAAGCCTAGAATCCAAGGCCATTTCGTCAGAATCCGGGACCCAAACGAAGAAACCAACTCCAGATAAAATCAGAAGGAGAAACCTGGGTGACCCACCAACAGGGTGTGGCCAGATAAAATCAGAAGGAGAAACCTGGGTGACCCACCAACAGGGTGCGGCCACCTGGCCACACCCTGGCCGCGGAAACGCGGCTTTGTTGGGGAGTTAGGGGAGCGTTTGCTCCCCCGACCTCCCCGGGATCCTGGTTGTTGGGTTTATGCCTATAAAAGGCCAGTACTTGCGCTGAAAATGGGACGACCATGCAGATTAGGATTTAGCCTAATTTTAATTCTTTGTAGTTTAGGTTTTTATTTTTAGGGAAGAAGAAGATTCGTGTAAGTAAGAGAGAGAGGCATATGTTGAGAGTGACATCGATGTACCCTCCTCCTTTCTTTCATTGTTTCAAGTAATAAAGGTAAACTTTTATTTATGTTCGTATCTTTACTTTCATTTTGTTTTGCTTTCCTCTTCCTCTTCTACTTTACCTTGGTTGTGCACGGGGACTAAGCTCGAGCTTATGATCTATGCGTTGAACGCCTCCGAAGCAAAGGTACAACATGCAACGGTTTCCAGGTAAGTCATCACTCAACCTAGGTAAGTATTCCTTCCTTTTCTTTCCTTTCTTTCATTTCTGTAAATTAAATCATCACCTCTTCCAACTCTTTCTTCTACACTCACTCCATTTGTACATAGTCGCTTTTATGGTTTTCTGATTTTCCACCTTCTTCATCTTTCACTTTCTTCTTAACTCTAACTATAACTTTCTTTTTCATTTTTATAACTTTAAAACAGAGAAGAACTTTCGCTTATTTTCATAACGATTTCAATAAAGAACCGTAAAGCTTCCATCGCAAACCCTCCTTGTGGATCACGACCCGCATAGCCACTTGCTATAGCGGAAGAATTGAGCACTTGCACATCTCCTTTCTTAAGTTCTATAATTCTGTATTTTGTGTGCAGGTTTAGCTTCAATCAAATTTTGGCGCCGTTGCCGGGGAGGGTAACATGTTCTTTATTGAAATCTGAATTTTTTTTTGAAATTTTTTTAGAACTAAATGAATTTTCTTCTCTGTTGCAGGTTACAGGGCATGTAAAGCAGGAAAATAAGTTTGCAGTGACATACAAGTGGTATTGGGCCTCTGCTCTAGAAAGCAGAGACCCATTGCCCTCTGAATTGCCGCGTTTCCACGGCAAAAGCCGCGGATCCGCTGCAATAAAGAGCTGACTACTAACAGGTTTTTGCAGGGCTGCTAACTTTGCAAATTCTAGTTTGTTGCAAATATTTATTTCTTATATGCCATCACAAAAACCTGCTAATAATCAACAGTAAAAAGTTTGTTGCAAAAGTTAAAAATTGATTAGACGTTTGCATTTTGGCACGTGTCTTTTCAATTCATTTACTTTTACTGTTGAAGAGTGCTGGAGCAAGGTACGTATGCATTGCATTTAGCATAGGACTCACTTCTTGGTTGATTTATATCGCTTTGAGTGAATCTTACATATCTTGTACACTTGCACAAAATTATTTTAAGGGCACTAACCCATAACAAGATAAGGTGGGGATTTAATCACCCTTCCTTAGCCCAAAAATCACATTCCAAGCACTCACTAACCCAAGCCTAACTTAAAATGAGTAGACGTTGGCCCTAGGGAAATCTCAGACTCAATTAGGAGATTATCCTAAGGGGAAAGGTGTTGGAACTTGACTCTTGCCAAATCAGTGTCTAGGAAAGGGATTAAGGGCCGAAAGCCCGAAGGTTGGTGGTTATTTAATTAAGGAACGTCTTTGACGGAAACCTCCCACCAACCTTACCCTGACCTGGCTGATTAGCTTGTGGTTAAAGTCTACATTAGACCTCCCGTGGACGGTCTAACCAGTTAGGAGTCGTCTAGGTCCTAAGTCTACCCTAACTTAGGCTAGAATTTTTTCTTTTTTGTTTATTTATTTGTTAGTTTTTCTTTGTTTGTATTCTATTATGTGATATGGACTATAATAATAATTTTTTCAACTACAATAATAATCCATATTACACACCGACTTCATTTTCGGATATTACCAACCCGGCATATCATAAATTTGACCAACCTAGTGTGCCGGATTGGTCTTATCCGAATCAATATGACCCATACCCCCCATCTAATAACTATAATTTCCATAATGATTTCAACTCTTCACCGAGTCAGTGGGGATTCACCTCCCCCGAGCATAATTTCCAACCACCTTGCCCTCCTGCTCCACCCAGTCTACATTATGTTCAAGATTCATACTCAGTTCCACCCGTCCAAAATAGGAAACCATCAATTATGGAAATGAGTATGCGTGAGTCCAAACACAAATCCTAAAATCTGATGGACTCACAATTTCACTACCACTTTCAAGACAATTCTTAATTTTTTCATCAAAACAATGAACCTATCAACTATGAAAAGATGCTTGAAGCCATGACTCAGGCTCAAAACGCTCGTAATAGTGACATAGATATGATGGTCGAATCTCTACGTTCTCACCGTTGGACCAGTTCTGATGTCACTACCAATTCTGTTGGAGCCGAAGAGTCAGGTTGTTTTGGAAATCAAGATTCCATTTCAGAACAACCATGTGAACTTACCCAAACTCCAAATGATATTGATAGTTTGGCTAGTTTTCCTTTTTCTGAAATAGAACTTGAAAATGATTATGATCCTGAACCCCAACTTAGTGATTCAATTCTATTTCCTGATTCGATTATGACTCCGGTATCTTCACCTGACTTCAATCTTTTCCCGGAGTCAACATTGGATCCTGTACCAATTCATAAAGAAATTGAATCACCTATCTTTGAGGATCATGTTGAACTTGACCAACTTTACACTTTCGAAGATCCTATTGACAAATTAGCAAGTTCTCCATTTTTTGATATTGATCTCAATGAGATATGTGACCTAGATTCTCAAACCTGTGATCTAGTTCAACTTTCTGAATCAATCTTGACTCCCGTTTTGTTACGAAACTTGAGTAATATTTTAGAGTCAGTTTTGATTCCTCCACCTATCATTCCTGAACTGGAATCACCCATATTAGGTCACATTCCATTGTTGGAAAATACATGTGAACTGGAGTTTCAACTTCTTGACTTGGACCCAATTTCTGAACCTATTTCGACTCCTGAACCTTTACTTGACTTAAGTCACCTTCCTGAGTCGGTATTAGTTCCTGTCCTTCCTGAGTCCAAGTCAACTGTTCCATCATTTCATACTCCATTCTGGGACGAGGTGGTTGATAAATTTGACTCCGAAATCAATTATGAAATATGAAAATTAGATGGGGTAAAATATTTAATAAAGATCCTTTATGGATACATCTTTTTAGTGGGTTATATTAAAGTAATTTCTGGTGGGTTCCTCCTAGACCCAAGAAAAGTTGATTGGGCCGCGTTTCGTGGACCAATCAGACCACCACCGGAACCACCACCTTAAGGTAACTTTTTCCTTCCCTTTCGTCTTTTTCATGCATCTATGCATTAATTCATACATTGAGGACAATGCATGAGATAGGTGTCGGGGAGGGTCTAACATAACTTTTCTTTTTCTTTAAAAAAAAAAATTAACACTTTTCTTTACTTTTAAAAACTTTTTGAAAAATAAAAATAATATTTTGACTTATTTTTGTAAGAAATTAAGTTAATTTTAAGGAATAGGAAAATCCAAATTAGGATTTCTTATACTTGGTCAAAATATGATTATTTGTTTGATTTTTAGGGTTAGGAAGATAATTTGTCAAAGTAATTTAGTCTTGATCTTTACCTTGATGAAATATGCACACTTCATACACTTACACACTTAGGGTTCAAAAATAAAGATTTTTATGCCTTATATAAAAAAAAAGATAAACAAATCTAATTATTGATTAGTTAGGTGCTTTGGCCTAAGAAAGCCTTAGTATTTATGCAAAAGATAATTAGACGAGTTTGAGAAAAAAAAGAAAAAAAAACAAGTTTAATTATTGATTAGCTAGGTGCTTTGGCCTAAGCAAGCCTTAGTATTTATGCGAAAGATGATTAGACAAGTTTGAAAAGAAAAATCCTCTGATTAAGCTGGGTATTTGTGCCTAATAAAGCATAAGTGTTCACGCGTAAAAGAGATTCATATAATAAAATCCTTAGTTTTGTGGCCTTATTTGCTCGAGTCCTTAAGTCCTAGGGGTGTCTTCTCACCTGGTGCCCTAAGACCGTCTGGTTTGGGAGTCATCGATTAAAGGCTCGTTACATGGGCAGATTAGAAAGCCTAAACTAAGGAATAATACCACCAAAAATATATATATATATATAAATAAATAAGGCATAAGAGTTAGAGTTAATGAACCCTTAGTTAAAATTTTCACAGTCACAAGTGCATATGACTTAGGGTAAAGTAATAGACTAGATGAGAAGTACAATTTGACTCCTTACTTTGATTGATAACAAATTTTTGAATAGAGACTGAGTTTAGGAATGAAAAATTCGATTTTCCTATAACTTATAGATTGCTTAGATCTTACAATCATATTTCAAATATTTTTCTCTTTCAAAATGCTTTTCGAAAATACTAACTCTTTATTTCTCTTTCTTTATGGATTTTGTGGGTGCAATCTGCTGAAAACCCTCACGAGACAAAACTCGTCCTCTAGGGGGAACCTAGAGGTTTAACGGCTTGTTGCACATGCTCAGTGCAATCGCGTGACCTGCGAAAGTGGTCTAATAATCCTTAGTATAATTTAGTTGTTTTGCTCGAGGCGAGCAAAAGATAGGTATGGGGGTGTGATTGGTTGCTAATGTTGCATATTTAATATCATATGTCCATACTTATTATAGAATAAAAGCCTGCATTGTCCTAATTAATTGTTTTGATTTATTTGCAGGCCCAACCTTTAAGGAGTTGAAGAGAAATGAGCCCAAAGCCCACCAAAATTCTGAATTAAATCAGAATTAATTCGCACCAAGTAAATCAGGGCAAAATCAAGAGGTTGAAACCGGTTGAGAAGAATCCTCTCAGGATCGATCGGTTAAAGCCTAGAATCCAAGGCCATTTCGTCAGAATCCGGGACCCAAACGAAGAAACCAACTCCAGATAAAATCAGAAGGAGAAACCTGGGTGACCCACCAACAGGGTGTGGCCACCTGGCCACACCCTGGCCACGGAAACGCGGCAATAGTCGCATTTCCGCGGCTTTGTTGGGGAGTTAGGGGGAGCGTTTGCTCCCCCGACCTCCCCGGGATCCTGGTTGTTGGGTTTATGCCTATAAAAGACCTGTACTTGCGCTGAAAATGGGACGACCATGCAGATTAGGATTTAGCCTAGTTTTAATTCTTTGTAATTTAGGTTTTTATTTTATGTAACTTGTATGTAGCTTAGGGTAGAAGAAGATTCATGTAAGTAAGAGAGAGAGGCATATGTTGAGAGTGACACCGATGTACCCTCCTCCTTTCTTTCATTGTTTCAAGCAATAAAGGTAAACTTTTATTTATGTTCGTATCTTTACTTTCATTTTGTTTTGCTTTCCTCTTCCTCTTCTACTTTACCTTGGTTGTATTTGTTGAGTTTTACAAGTGAATTCCAAAGCAAGTATAACTAAGCTACGTGAGAGCCAGCGATAGTTCATGAAGACGTTCTCCTCTTCCAAGCTCCGCATCACTTCGTTCTTGATATGCTTGACGATATAATGTGCACGGGGACTAAGCTCGAGCTTATGATCTATGCGTTGAACGCCTCCGAAGCAAAGGTAGAACATGCAACAGTTTCCAGGTAAGTCATCACTCAACCTAGGTAAGTATTCCTTCCTTTTCTTTCCTTTCTTTCATTTCTGTAAATTAAATCATCACCTCTTCCAACTCTTTCTTCTACACTCACTCTATTTGTACATAGTCGCTTTTATGGTTTTCTGATTTTTCACCTTCTTCATCTTTCACTTTCTTCTTAACTCTAACTATAACTTTCTTTTTCATTTTTATAACTTTAAAACAGAGAAGAACTTTCGCTTATTTTCATAACGATTTCAATAAAGAACCGTAAAGCTTCCATCGCAAACCCTCCTTGTGGATCACGACCCGCATAGCCACTTGCTATAGCGGAAGAATTGAGCACTTGCACATCTCCTTTCTTAAGTTCTATAATTCTGTATTTTGTGTGCAGGTTAGCTTCAATCAAATTTTGGCGCCGTTGCTGGGGAGGGTAACATGTTCTTTATTGAAATCTGAATTTTTTTTTGAAATTTTTTTAGAACTAAACGAATTTTCTTCTCTGTTGCAGGTTACAGGGCAAGCAAAGCAGGAAAATAAGTTTGCAGTGACATACAAGTGGTATTGGGCCTCTGCTCTAGAAAGCAGAGACCCATTGCCCTCTGAATTGCCGCGTTTTCACGGCAAAAGCCGCGGATCCGCGGCAATAAAGAGCTGACTACTAACAGGTTTTTGCAGGGCTGCTAGCTTTGCAAATTATAATTTGCTGCAAATATTTATTTCTTATATGCCATCACAAAAACCTGCTAATAATCAACAGTAAAAAGTTTATTGCAAAAGTTAAAAATTGATTAGACGTTTGCATTTTGGCACATGTCTTTTCAATTCATTTACTTTTACTGTTGAAGAGTGCTGGAGCAAGGTACGTATGCATTGCATTTAGCATAGGACTCACTTCTTGGTTGATTTATATCGCTTTGAGTGAATCTTACATATCTTGTACACTTGCACAAAATTATTTTAAGGGCACTAACCCATAACAAGATAAGGTGGGGATTTAATCACCCTTCCTTAGCCCAAAAATCACATTCCAAGCACTCACTAACCCAAGCCTAACTTAAAATGAGTAGACGTTGGCCCTAGGAAAATCTCGGACTCAATTAGGAGATTATCCTAAGGGGGAAAGGTGTTGGAACTTGACTCTTGCCAAATTAGTGTCTAGGAAAGGGATTAAGGCCGAAAGCCCGAAGGTTGGTGGTTATTTAATTAAGGAACGTCTTTGACGGAAAACCTCCCACCAACCTTACCCTAACCTGGCTGATTAGCTTGTGGTTAAAGTCTACATTAGACCTCCCGTGGACGGTCTAACTAGTTAGGAGTCGTCTAGGTCCTAAGTCTACCCTAACTTAGGCTAGAATTTTTTCTTTTTTGTTTGTTTATTTGTTTGTTTTTCTTTGTTTGTATTCTATTGTGTGATATGGACTATAATAATAATTTTTTCAACTACAATAATAATCCATATTACACACCGACTTCATTTTCGGATATTACTAACCCGGCATATCATAAATTTGACCAACCTAGTGTGCCGGATTGGTCTTATCCGAATCAATATGACCCATACCCCCCATCTAATAACTATAATTTCCATAATGATTTCAACTCTTCACCGAGTCAGTGGGGAATCACCTCCCCCGAGTATAATTTCCAACTACCTTGCCCTCCTGCTCCACCCAGTCCACATTATGTTCAAGATTCATACTCAGTTTCACCCGTCCAAAATAGGAAACCATCAATTATGGAAATGAGTATGCGTGAGTCCAAACACAAATCCCAAAATCTGATGGACTCACAATTTCACTACCACTTCCAAGATAATTCTTCATCTTTTCATCAAAACAATGAACCTATCAACTATGAAAAGATGCTTGAAGCCATGACTCAGGGTCTAAACGCTCATAATAGTGACATAGATATGATGGTCGAATCTCTACGTTCTCACCGTTGGACCAGTTCTGATGTCACTACCAATTCTGTTGGAGCCGAAGAGTCAGGTTGTTTTGGAAATCAAGATTCCATTTCAGAACAACCATGTGAACTTACCCAAACTCCAAATGATATTGATAGTTTGGCTAGTTTTCCTTTTCTGAAATAGAACTTGAAAATGATTATGATCCTGAACCCCAACTTAGTGATTCAATTCTATTTCCCAATTCGATTATGACTCCGGTATCTTCACCTGACTTCAATCTTTTCCCGGAGTCAACATTGGATCCTGTACCAATTCATAAAGAAATTGAATCACCTATCTTTGAGGATCATGTTGAACTTGACCAACTTTACACTTTCGAAGATCCTATTGAAAAAATTGGCAAGTTCTCCATTTTTTTGATATTGACCTCAATAAGATATGTGACCTAGATTCTCAAATCTGTGATCCAGTTCAACTTTCTGAATCAATCTTGACTCCCGTTTTGTTACGAAACTTGAGTAATATTTTAGAGTCAGTTTTGATTCCTCCACCTATCATTCCTAAACTGGAATCACCCATATTAGGTCACATTCCATTGTTGGAAAATACATGTGGACTGGAGTTTCAACTTCTTGACTTGGACCCAATTTCTGAACCTATTTCGACTCCTGAACTTTTACTTGACTTAAGTCACCTTCCTGAGTCGGTATTAGTTCCTGTCCTTCCTGAGTCCAAGTCAACTGTTCCATCATTTCATACTCCATTCTGGGACGAGGTGGTTGATAAATTTGACTCCGAAATCAATTATGAAATATGAAAATTAGATGGGGTAAAATATTTAATAAAGATCCTTTATGAATACATCTTTTTAGTGGGTTATATTAAAGTAATTTCTGGTGGGTTCCTCCTAGACCCAAGAAAAGTTAATTGGGCCGCGTTTCGTGGACCAATCAGACCACCACCGGAACCACCACCTTAAGGTAACTTTTCCTTCCCTTTCGTCTTTTTCATGCATCTATGCATTAATTCATACATTGAGGACAATGCATGAGATAGGTGTGGGGGAGGGTCTAACATAACTTTTCTTTTCTTAAAAAAAAAAAAATAACACTTTTCTTTACTTTTAAAAACTTTTTGAAAAATAGAAATAATATTTTGACTTATTTTTGTAAGAAATTAAGTTAATTTTATGGAATAGGAAAATCCAAATTAGGATTTCTTATACTTGGTCAAAATACGATTATTTGTTTGATTTTTAGGGTTAGGAAGATAATTTGTCAAAATAATTTAGTCTTGATCTTTACCTTGATGAAATATGTACACTTCATACACTTACACACTTAGGGTTCAAAAACTAAGATTCTTATGCCTTATATATATATAAAAAAAAGATAAACAAATCTAATTATTGATTAGCTAGGTGCTTTGGCCTAAGAAAGCCTTAGTATTTATGCAAAAGATAATTAGACGAGTTTGAGAAAAAAAAGAAAAAAATAAGTCTAATTATTGATTAGCTAGGTGCTTTGGTCTAAGCAAGCCTTAGTATTTATGCGAAAGATGATTAGACAAGTTTGAAAAGAAAAATCCTCTGATTAAGCTGGATATTTGTGCCTAATAAAGCATAAGTGTTCACGCCTAAAGAGGTTCATATAATAAAATCCTTAGTTTTGTGGCCTTGTTTGCTCGAGTCCTTAAGTCCTAGGGGTGTCTTCTCACCTGGTGCCCTAAGACCGTCTGGTTTGGGAGTCATCGATTAAAGGCTCGTTACATGGACAGATTAGAAAGCCTAAACTAAGGAATAATACCACCAAAAATATATATATATATATAAATAAATAAGGCATAAGAGTTAGAGTTAATGAACCCTTAGTTAAAATTTTCACAGTCACAAGCGCATATGACTTAGGGTAAAGTAATAGACTAGATGAGAAGTACAATTTGACTCCTTACTTTGATTGATAACAAATTTTTGAATAGAGACTAAGTTTAGGAATGAAAAATTCGGTTTTCCTATAACTTATAGATTGCTTAGATCTTACAATCATATTTCAAATATTTTTCTCTTTCAAAATGCTTTTCGAAAATACTAACTCTTTATTTCTCTTTCTTTATGGATTTTGTGGGTGCAATTCGCTGAAAACCCTCACGAGACAAAACTCGTCCTCTAGGGGAACCTAGAGGTTTAACGGCTTGTTGCACATGCTCAGTGCAATCGCGTGACCTGCGAAAGTAGTCTAATAATCCTTAGTATAATTTAGTTATTTTGCTCGAGGGCGAGCAAAAGATAGGTATGGGGGTGTGATTGTTGCTAATGTTGCATATTTAATATCATATGTCCATACTTATTATAGAATAAAAGCCTGCATTGTCCTAATTAATTGTTTGATTTATTTGGAGGCCCAATCTTTAAGGAGTTGAAGATAAATGAGCCCAAAGCCCACCAAAATTCTGAATTAAATCAGAATTAATTCGCACCAAGTAAATCAGGGCAAAATCAAGAGGTTGAAATCGGTTGAGAAGAATCCTCTCAGGATCGATCGGTTAAAGCCTAGAATCCAAGGCCATTTCGTCAGAATCCGGGACCCAAACGAAGAAACCAACTCCAGATAAAATCAGAAGGAGAAACCTGGGTGACCCACCAACAGGGTGTGGCCACCTGGCCACACCCTGGCCGCGAAAACGCGGCAATAGCCGTGTTTTCGCGGCTTTGTTGGGGAGTTAGGGGGAGCGTTTGCTCCCCGACCTCCCCGGGATCCTAGTTGTTGGGTTTATGCCTATAAAAGACCTGTACTTGCGCTGAAAATGGGACGACCATGCAGATTAGGATTTAGCCTAATTTTAATTCTTTGTAGTTTAGGTTTTTATTTTTATGTAACTTGTATGTAGCTTTGGTAGAAGAAAATTCGTGTAAGTAAGAGAGAGAGGCATATGTTGAGAGTGACACCGATGTACCCTCCTCCTTTCTTTCATTGTTTCAAGCAATAAAGGTAAACTTTTATTTATGTTCGTATCTTTACTTTCATTTTGTTTTGCTTTCCTCTTCCTCTTCTACTTTACCTTGGTTGTATTTGTTGAGTTTTACAAGTGAATTCCAAAGCAAGTATAACTAAGCTACGTGAGAGCCAGCGATAGTTCATGAAGACGTTCTCCTCTTCCAAGCTCCGCATCACTTCGTTCTTGATATGCTTGACGATATAATGTGCACGGGGACTGAGCTCGAGCTTATGATCTATGCGTTGAACGCCTCCGAAGCAAAGGTACAACATGCAACGGTTTCCAGGTAAGTCATCACTCAACCTAGGTAAGTATTCCTTCCTTTTCTTTCCTTTCTTTCATTTCTGTAAATTAAATCATCACCTCTTCCAATTCTTTCTTCTACACTCACTCCATTTGTACATAGTCGCTTTTATTGTTTTCTGATTTTCCACCTTCTTCATCTTTCACTTTCTTCTTAACTCTAACTATAACTTTCTTTTTCATTTTTATAACTTTAAAACAGAGAAGAACTTTCGCTTATTTTCATAACGATTTCAATAAAGAACCGTAAAGCTTCCATCGCAAACCCTCCTTGTGGATCACGACCCGCATAGCCACTTGCTATAGCGGAAGAATTGAGCACTTGCACATCTCCTTTCTTAAGTTCTATAATTCTGTATTTTGTGTGCAGGTTTAGCTTCAATCAACCACCGGAACTACCACCTTAAGGTAATATTTCCTTCCCTTTCTTCTTTTTCATGCATCTATGCATTAATTCATACATTGAGGATAATGCATGAGATAGGTGTGGGGGAGGGTTCTAACATAACTTAGGTTTTTCTTTTTATAAAAAAAAATTTAACATTTTCTTTACTTTTAAAAACTTTTTGAAAATAGAAACAATATTTTGACATATTTTTTGTAAGAAATTAAGTCAATTTTAAGGAATAGGAAAATCAAAATTAGTATTTCTTAAACTTGGTCAAAATAAGATTATTTGTTTGATTTTTAGAGTTAGGAAGATAATTTATCAAAGTAATTTAGTCTTGATCTTTACCTTAATGAAATATGCACACTTCATACACTTACACACACTTAGGGTTCAAAAAAACAAAGATTCTTATGCCTTATAAAAAAAATATATATCTATGAAAGATGAACAAATCTAATTATTGATTAGCTAGGTGCTTTGGCTAAGTAAGCCTTAGTATTTATGCGAAAGATGATTAGATAAGTTTGAGAAAAATATAAAAAAAATCCTCTGATTAAGTTGGGTATTTGTGCCTAATAAAGCATAAGTATTCACGCCTAAAGGGGTTCATATAATAAAATCCTTAGTTTTGTGGCCTTATTTTGACATTTTTTTGTAAGAAATTAAGTCAATTTTAAGGAATAGGAAAATCAAAATTAGTATTTCTTAAACTTGGTCAAAATAAGATTATTTGTTTGATTTTTAGAGTTAGTAAGATAATTTGTCAAAGTAATTTAGTCTTGATCTTTATCTTAATTAGATATGCACACTTCATACACTTACACACTTAGGGTTCAGAAAACGAAGATTCTTATGCCTTATAAAAAAAAGGAAAAAAATATATCTATGAAAGATGAACAAATCTAATTATTGATTAGCTAGGTGTTTTGGCCTAAGTAAGCCTTAGTATTTATGTGAAAGATGATTAGATAAGTTTGAGAAAAAAATATGAAAAAAAAATCCTCTGATTAAGCTGGGTATTTGTGCCTAATAAAGCATAAGTATTCACGTCTAAAATGGGTTCATATAATAAAATCCTTAGTTTTGTGGCCTTATTTGCTCGAGTCCTTAAGTCCTTGGGGTGTTTTCTCACCCGGTGCCCTAAGACCGTTTGGTTTGGGAGTCATCGATTAAAGGCTCATTACATAGGCAGATTAGAAAGCCTAACAGAACTAAGGAATAATACCACCAAAAAATACATACATATATATATATATATATATATATATTACATATATATATATATATATATATATATATATATATATATATATTAAATAAGGCATAAGAGTTAGAGTTAAAGAACCGTTAGTCAAAATTTTCACGGTCACAAGGTGCATATGACACAGGGTAAAGTAATAGACTAGATGAGAAGTACAATTTGACTCCTTACTTTGATTGATAACAAATTTTTGAATAGAGACTAAGTTTAGGAATGAAAAATTCAGTTCTCCTATAACTTATAGATTACTTAAATCTTACAATTATATTTTAAATATTTTTTCTCTTTCAAAATGCTTTTCGAAAATATTAACTCTTTGTTTCTCTTTCTTTATTGATTTTGTGGGTGTAATCCACTGAAAACCCTCACGAGACAAAACTCGTCCTCTAGGGGTAACCTAGAGGTTTAACGGCTTGTTGCACATGCTCAGTACAATCGCGTGATCTGCGAAAGTGGTCTAATAATCCTTAGTATAGTTTAGTTATTTTGCTCGAGGACGAGCAAAAGATAGGTAAGGGGGTGTGATTGGTCACTAATATTGCACATTTATTATCATATTCTCATACTTATTATAGAATAAAATCTGCTTTTTCCTAATTAAATGTTTAATTAATTTGCAAGCCCATTCCTAAAGGAGAGTGAAGAGAAATGAGCCCAAAAGCCCATCAAATTCTGAATTAAATCAGAATTAATTCGAACTCAGTAAATCAAGGCAGATCAGGTTGGTTCAGATTGGTTGAAAATCAGTTAGAACAAATCCCTACAAAATCGATCGGTTGAAGCCAAGGATCAAAGGCCATTTCATCAAAATCCCAGACTTAAACTGCAAATCCAGCTGAAGATAAATACAAATCGAGAAGCCGGGGAGCACCACCAACAGGGTGTGGCAACCTGGCCACACCCTGGCCGCAAAAACGCGGCCAAAGTCGTGTTTTCGCGGCTTGGTTAGTGAGTTAGGGGGAGCGTTTGTTCCCCCTATCTTCTCACACCTCTTCCCTCTGGATTTTTGCCTATAAAAGGGCAGGATTTTCACTGAAAATGGGACGACCATGCAGAGATAGGATTTAGTCCAGTTTTTAATTCTTTATAGTGTAGGTTTTGTTTCTTTTCATGTAATTTTTAGTTTTAATTTATGTAAATCAGAGGAGATCAGAGTTTCATAGGAGAACGAGAACGAAGCTTGTGCTGAGAGTGACACCGGTGTAAGATTTCCTTCTTTTCTCTTATTGTTATAAATCGAATATGTAGTTCCCTTTTGTACTTTGTTTTTGTGTTCTTCTTCTTCTATACTTTTCTTCTTTTGGTACAATTATTATCCAAGTGAGTCTAAAAGCATCGAAAGGGCCTTGTCTTTGCGAGTGCCACCGATAGCCAATGACGATGGATTTTGAGTTTCATTCTGTATCACTTCATACTTGCAATGTCTTGATGATATAATGTGGAGGAAACTGGAATCAACTCTTATGGGCTATACATTGATCGCCTCGCTTCAAGGTAACATCATGCAAAAGATTCAAGGTAGGTATTTGGCCAAAAGAAGTAAGTAATTTTTAGTTTCTTTTCTTTTAATCATTTAGTTTAGAACACCACAATCCACCAAATCTTTTTTCACTCTTTTTTCAATCTCATTTATACAAATCACTTCTTATTTTTTCACCTTCTTAATCTACCACCTTCTTCCTAATTTAACTTTAACTCTTTTTCATTTTCTTTTTAAGAACTAAAGAAGAACTTTAACCATTCTTTGTAACATAAAAGAGAACTTACTAAAAAGCTTCTATCGCTAGTCCCTCCTTGTGGATCACGACCCGCATAGCCACTAGCTATTGCGGTAGAATTGAGTAACTTGCACTCTTTAATCTTAAAATCTGAAAAACTGTATTTTGTGTGCAGGTTCAATCTCAATCACACCACCCGGACACCATCTCCCCCTAAGTCTTGGAGGAGGACGACCCCCTGCATCAATTAAGTTTGGTGCGTATTTTGGTTCCCAAGTCTTTTTGGGTCCTATAGAGTTAGTGCTTTCTCGAACCCAAACATTTTTATTTGACAAGTTTAGCTTAGCATAACAAAATTTAGCTAAATGGCCTTTGCGGCCACAATGTGCACATATATAAATTTTACCATACATAAAAGCATGCTTGTGCGTGTGTGCATGTTTGTGTGTGATAGATGCATGATGATGAGTGTGTTTCCCTTGGGATATTCCTTTAGGAAACCTAGATGCAAATTTAGTCATGTCAAAAGCACATTTCTTTAAAGTTGTATCCAAAATTTCAATACGTTTTTGGATTTCTAAAAATTCATTTTTATTACAAGTAGAAATATGGCTTTTTCCTTTACAAGATGTTTTGTATTTTTCAAAATCCATTTTCATTTTCTCAAAAGAATTTGATAATTCATTTTTCTCTTTTAAAACAAGCTCAAATTTATTCTTTAGAGAATCATTTTCCATTTTCAATTTTTATTTTTAGCAAGTGATATTTCATACCTACTTTGTAATTCTTCAAAAAAATGAGCAAGTTCATCCATGGTTAAGTCTTTATCATCTAAAGAGTTTTCTAGACATACCTTGGAAGCATCATCATCATGTGCCATGAAGCACATGTGAGCGGCATCGATCTCCTCTTCGGATTCCGACCCTGAGCCATCCCACGTGGCCACCATCGCCTTTTTCTTCTTTTGCCCGTTCTTGGAGGTAGTAGCTTGTAGAGAGGGGCAATCGGCTATTAGGTGTCCCGTCTTCTTGCAATGAAAATATGGACCCGGTTCCTCTCTCTTCTTTTCAAATCTTCCTTGAGGTCTCCCTCTTCGGAAGTTGCTTTGTCTACCTTTCTTATTGAACATTTTGCCCACCTTCCTTATGAGCATGGCAAAATCTTCATCGTAGTCTTCTGATGAATCCTCTTCATTATAGGAGGATGGAGCCGCCTTGAAAGCAAGAGCTTTCTTCTTTGGTGCCTCCCTTTCATCTCTTACCTTCATCTCCATCTCATGGGTTTTGAGATTGCCGATGAAGCCGGAGAAGTCCATCTCCTCCCGATCGTTGAGCTCCTTGAGGATGGTTGCCTTGACTTCCTAAAACTTGGGAAGAGCTCTAATGACCTTCCGAATCTTTTGGTCATTATCGATGTTGTCACCTAAAGAAGATAAGGCATTAGTAATCTTGGTGAAACGAGTGAGCATATCATCTATGCCTTCATTATCAAGCATATAGAAATTCTCATATTGAGAACGGAGCAAGTCAATTTAGATCTCTTGACTTGCGACGTTCCCTCATGAGTAACAATAAGCACATTCCAAACTTTAAAAGCAGATTTGCAATTTATGATGCGAGAAAGATCATCTTCATTTAATGCTTGAGTGAGTGCATATTGGGCTCTAGCATTGACCTCATAGTCCTTAGAGGTTTCTTCGGATCATGTTCTCTTATCAGTGAGAGGTTCAATAAATTCTTTGGTGATGGACTTGGCAACTCTAACTCAGAAAATAGCCGTTACAGCCTAGTCAGCAGAGTTTTCTGCTGCCGGTCGACCGCCAACGGTCGGAAATCCGACCGTTGGGAAAGCGGTCGACTGGACGGTCGACTGTGAAACCCAAATAGAGAGTTATACTCTCTGTCGGTCGACCGTGACGGTCGACCGGGAAAAACAGAGAGCACTGCTCTTGCTCTCGGTTGACCGGTCAGTCGACCGATGTGCACACATGCACAGTGGTGCATGTCGGTCGACCGCCCGGTCGAGCGACAGAGCAGTTCTGCTCTGCCAGCGGTCGACCGTGCGGTCGACCGGACTAGGCCAAAAGTCAGGTTTTTGAGAACTTTTTGAAGTCTAAATTTTTTCGATAAAAATTCTTTAGATGGGTATATACAAAATAAAGTTCTAGGGCTTGGAAAGACTAGAGTGTGATCATAGATCAACACCAAAAAGATTTGAACTATATTTTGTTAAAAATTCTTTTTCTAAACTTAAAAATCGTTTTTCCAAAAACTTGTTTTTCCAAAAATCGAATTTTCCAAACTTCGTTTTTCTGAAACTTGATAAGAAATTTTGTAATAAAATTTTGTTTGAAAGCATGAAGCAATATAAAATGTGTGTGTGTGTCAATCCCAATGTTATCAACCTCTATCATCTCGGTTTTGACAAATAGACTATAAATCCTTACTAAAAAGAAAAATGCAAAGATACAAATCTTGTATAGTCTTCTTAAGTTGTTTGATTGATCCTTGAGCGCTTCTAGTGTGCTCGGCTTTGGGATTAAAATCCTCGCGGCTTCCAAATGTGAGTCTTGTGTAGGAGCCGTCAATCAACCTATGTTTTTACCTGAAACTTATTTAAACAACTTTGTTAAATCTTAACTTCATATGTTTTGTAATCATCAAAACTTAGGGCTAATGGCTTTTGGGCCAACAAATAAGACAGTCAGTACTAGAGCCAGATGTTAGAATCAGGTCATGTGTACAGTTAGGTGAATACAGTCAGTCACACTACACTATGAATAGTTCATTATTATTTATTATACCAGTGAACACCAATTACCACCTGTAATAGACGCATCCCATATGCGCCTATCATGCGTGCCAATCAATGTCCTAAGTTATTAAAAGTGAATAGTTAGAGACATTGTCTATACTTTGGGTGGGTCCCGTACATACTCGGGACCACGACCTTAGTTTTCTGGCACTGAACTAGGTCGTTCCGCTAGGTACTCAGTAACAACAATCTCACTGTGAAAACAGTGGAACAATAACAGAACAGATACAATGTCAGTCATCCCCCAGGAACACTACAGTGGAACCCTCAGTCGGCTTCACAACTTGTATCCTAGGTCCACCCAAGATACAGACGTTGTCTCCTCCATCAATTTTCCGAATCCCAATATAAGTTGTCCATTTATATTATTATTCAATTCAGTTAAACAATCAAAATCCATGTTACTAGAATAATGGGACGATGCGGTGACAGTAACAGTACAGTAACATTAATCGTATACATAGTAAACAGTAACAAGAACAGTGAATAATAACATTAACCGTGTAGTTAACCATCAATTTCCTGAATCCCAATATAAGTTGTCCATTTATATTATTATTCAATTCAGTTAAACAATCAAAATCCATGTTATAAGAATACTGGGACGATGCGGTGATAGTAACAGTACAGTAACATTAATCGTATATAGTAAACAGTAACAAGAACAGTGAATAGTAACATTAACCGTGTAGACAATGAATAGAGTTGTACTGAGAATTACGGTCTAACGATACTTTCCGAGGAACTTTCAGTAACATGAATAATTATAGTAACAGGTCTAGACACTGATCCCTTACAATATAGTCTGTCTAGAATCAGTCAAAACTCATCCAATCTGGACTAAAGCGATATCAGTAACTGATCCATCAACCCATAGTCTCAATATAATCATCGTGAACATCAAGTATCAATCTATATCAAAGTAGTCTGGTACAGTAATCCACAAGTCCAATAAATAATCAATCAGTTCTCTCATCTTATCAATCTACTATGATCTTCTATATCCATCGGTCTGTTCCAATCTCAACATAATGGAAAAGAACACTCAGCTACCTCTAACCAGTCATCACTATCCAATCCGATACAATGTTATCAATCCACTCCTACTTCCATCAATCCTAATCACAGATCCAAACAACATAACAAATCTACTTCACATCTATAAATTCACTAATTCAGATAAATTCAATCTACACATATTCATCAATCTACACTAGTCCTTTAAGTCACTAATAACTGAGATCGCGCAATAACTGCTATCAAACTCTGTGTGTGTGTGTGTGTGTGTGAATATGTCTATATATATATATATATATATATATATATATATATATATATATATATATATATATATATATATATATATATATATATATATATATATATATATATATATTAACACTGATATCAATGAAATCACTCTCATAATAACTCAACCTCTGTAACTGAATGACTGAAATAGTCAAGAACCAATCATGAAACACTGAATACATCCTCGAGATTAACTAAAACAACAGATACCGAGATCACAAATAAAAAATGAAAGCATCCTCAAAACTAGATTTGTCTAACTATAAACCAGATCATGGCTAAGGAGTGTAACGTCCTCAATCAACTAGAAATCTAGATCATCTCTACATCTAGTATCCAACATCGATAGGATCATCAGTCCTCAATCAATATAATCAAGGTAAATCCAAAAGTCCTTGTTTCAATAATCTAAAACCAAGATCATGTTACATATCAATGTCAAAGATAAGTTATACACACAACATCTGATTGCACGAACGAGTTCGAGTCGCTGCAACGCGCACCGAACACACATCACATATATTCATACACGCTTGTACATACACATAAATGTACTGATTCATACACCTAAGCATACATACATATACAAATATACACATACTTACATACTATATACTTGCATATATAAATTCATAAATACACATAATATAACATATACTCTTATAGTTACAATGCACATGAATTTAATACACACTCATGCAAACTCGCCCAAATATTTATCACGCACACAACAACACTCAAACACATACACACATGTAATTAAAACACACACATAATATAACATAATTATATAACATAAACTTATATATATATATATATATATATATATATATATATATATATATATATATATATATATATATATATATATATATATATATATATAAGCACTTACATCATGCATGCAAAAAATTATAAAGAGAAAGGGGAAAAGCTTCCAGCAAGGGGAATAAACGGTTGCCGATTGAGGCGAACGGCGGAGATGAAGCTGCGGAGAGTGTCTACTGTAATCACCTAGAGGGGGGGTGAATAGGTGACTAGCTAATCTAATGGTCAATTAATGCGGAGTTAAAACTATTAATGCAAACTAAAACTTCTTAGGCTAAACACACCAAGTATAACCAAAGAGTGTAGCCGGATTTCCCGTGAAGGGCTCTGAACTAACTCCTCAAGATTCCTCTAGATAAGAGTTGAGGTGCCGCTTTGGCTCTCTTTGTTGAATACAAGTGTTAACAAACAATCCCCAAGCATATAACAATTAAGCACAATGTATATCAAGCATATAAAGATAAAGACAATATAAGCATGCAAGATATAAAGACAAGTAAGAGATAGAGAGAGCAATCGCAAACACGGGAGAATTATTTCGTTGTTCGAGCACACTTGCTCTACGTCCCTGCCTTCAACATTATGAAGGATTTCCACTAAAATCGATCCCACCGGATCACTCGGTGCCGCAACACCTATAAGGAGTTCCCACTAGAACTCTTGGACTCTCTAGTCCCTCTCTTGTTCCCGCAAGAACAACACACCGCAAGCACGCAAGCTTGCTGAGGCCGCACCTCTACAAAGAGCTCTCGCTAGAACTCGAAACACCGCGAACACACAAGTCCGCCTCCTCAAAGCAAAGATGAAAACTTTGGCGATCGCAACACTTTGATCACCTAAACAACTCTCACGATAACTCTCCTATAGGATAGATATATCAATGCATAGCTCAAGTATGTGTGAGAAAAACTAGGATTGAAGTTGTGGTGGAAAACACAAGAAATCACTTTTGAAAACTCTTGATAAACTCTCCTTTTGAATGAAAGTATTTGGCTCTTAAACAAGTGGAGAAAACCTTTGAAATAGATGGGAAAAACTAGGTTTAAAACTCTCCAAAAATCTTATCTCAAGCAGCCCAAGAAACCCCTTTTATAGGTTAACCAAAAACTAGCCGTTGGGACAAAATTGCAGCCTGGACGGCTGTCGGTCGATCGGCCCGGTCGATCGGCCAACAGTCAGATTTCTGACCGTTGAGCCAGTGGTCGACCGACCCGGTCGACCGTGGCCTAGAACAGAGAGCAGAGCTCTCTACCAGTCGACCGACCCGGTCGACCGGGGCTTTCCAGAGAGCAAAGCTCTCTGGACGGTCGATCGGGGCGATCGACCGGCCCTCCAGCCAAACCTGACGTGCACATTTGTGCACGTCGGTCGACCAACTCGGTCGATCGACTCCTAGCTCGGTCGACCAGCCTGGTCTACCGGCAGAAGCCAGAACAGTCTCATTTTAGGGATTAAAAACTTGGCTTTTTGACTTAAATAAACTCCCATAAAATCTCTAAAATCTACAAAAATAAGTTCAGTATAATACTTTGATAAAAAAACATGTTTGAGTAAAATCAAGACATGTTACAAACAATTTGAACTATTTTTGTAACTTAGAAATTTTGCCTTAAAACAAAAGCCGTATTTTTCAAATAGATTTTTTCAAAACTTCTCTAAATACAATAACAAGATATTTTAAACATTTTTAAAGCATAGAGTGCATGGATATGATCCACTACACATAAAAGATGAAATATCTATGTTTTTGACAATTAAGATTTAAAAAGTTTTTATAGTTTTTAACCAAAACCATTTTTCCAAAATAAAAACTCTTTTCCAAAGTGAAAACTCTTTTATGAAACACATCTAAATCTTGTGTGTGTATATAGTATACTTGAGCAATCACCAACTATTCTATCCTTTACATTTTATCTAAAAACAAAATCTTAATAAAATAAACCTAGACACAAGTCTTCTCTTGAAGTCTTCACTTGAAGTCTTCTTCTCCTTCTTGACTTGGTCCAAACTTTGATCCAAAGAGCTAGACTCCTCTTGAGTACTTAATGCGGTCTTAATGCATAGGCTCTTGAATCAAACTGTGTTAGCTCCAAAACTTGATTTTAAATTCTTTGTTGAAGCTAAACACGTACTAAGATCTTGATCACAAATTTGAGACTAATTAAACACAAGATCATTAGTATTATAACTACATGAGTTAATCATCATCAAAACTAGAGTGATGGGCCTTTGGGCTAACAATCTCCCACTTTTTGATGATGACAAAACTCATGGAGTTATATATGTACGGATTAAAGTAAAGCTTCATAGAAGCTCCCCTTAACTCATGCATAACAATAAAATAATAAGATATGGAAATGAAGTACAAGAAACTAAACAAACATATATGCATCAATAAGGTGAGAGACAAAACACAAATCCAAAATCCTTTTTCCAAAAACTTTTCTCCCCCATTTTGTTTAAACTTTCAAAAAAATTTCCCACTTTGTAAAACAAAAGATGCATAAACACAATGCAAAAATATGCATAAACTCGATATATGTAAGAACTATAAACTCAAAATCTTTCTCTCCCTTTTTGTATAAAGTAAGAAAAAACCATGCATATATACTAAAATACTTCTCCCCTTTTTTGTCAATCATCAACAAAGGGATTAAAGTAAACACAAAACAATGTTTTCCCCCTGTTTTTTTTCTAAAAATAAAAAAAAACAAAGGGGTAAAATCAAATCAACCAATAAAGAGATATATGCGATATATATTCATGAAGAGGAAGACGCTAAGTTAACTTCCCTACATACATGTATTACATGAAGAAGGGATGACAAGCCCTCATTCATATAATGCATAATATGCAATGCATAAGAGGAGATGTGAAGCTCCCCTTACACATGTGTATCGCATAAAGAAGAGTTGTCAAGCTCCTCAATATAAGATACACTCAACATGAATCTATATGTAGAAGAGATGTTAAGCTCCCCTTGCATATAAGCAATACATATCAAAATATTTTTAACACAAATTTTTGATAATTACTAAAACAAATTTTACAATATCATTTGTACATAAACAAAATTTTATGATACCAATTGTAAATAAACAATACACATTTTGAATTTTCTTAAATTTTGAGATACCAATCAAAACATTTTTAAGAATCCAATTGTAACTAAACAATACAAATTTTTAAAATTTTCTTAAATCAACAAATCAAGATATCACAAGATATAGATACCATATAAAATAGGAAATTTGTGATACCAATTAAAATTGAAAGATTGATACATTTTTACATTTTGATATCAATGAAAGAAATTATTTTGATACCAATTAGGTAAAACATATTGATACCAAATAAAATTAAACCTAATTGGAAATTGAAACATATTGATACCAATTGAAATATATGGATACCAATTAAATTAAATAGATGCCAATTGAAGTTTATTATAAATTATGATATCAATAAAAATACCAATTGAAAATAATGCATAAGCTTATTAAAATACCAATTGAGATACCAATTGAAAATCAAGATTTGAATTAAGCTTAGCATAAACATACTTTATACTTTAAATATGTAAATTTCTTGTAACTCAATCACAAACAAATTATATATATGTATAAAAAGAGAATACCAATAGAAATTGATATTATATGAAATGAAGCATACATATATAGAAAATAAAATATGAGTATATACAAAAAAATATCAATTGAGTTACCAATTGAAAATATGATGTAAATCAAGTATATAACTCATAATAAATCACCCTTTTTCATGCACAAGATAAAAGATTTTCAATAAGGCATACAAGGTATGCTTGTCCATCCATCCTCCCTTAACGGGGTTGGTAGGGGTTTTAAAAAATTAGAGTTTGAAAATATTTTTATTGTGAAAATACTACCAAATGAAGAATAAATAACTAGTTAAAAGTATTTTTTAAAAAAATTAGTTAAAGATCCTTCAAACATGAAATCAAATCATATGAATCCATGAAGCATGCTAAAAACACAAGAATTGACACTCGAAATATATAAGGCTCAAAATATTTCATGAAAATAATGTCATGAGTAAACAAATGAAATGTGAGTGTACCATAATCATGTGAGTAGCATTTTCATGAACTTAAGCAATAAGGCTCAAAAACATCAATCATGTGTAAAACATTAAAATTCATTTTTCATATAAAGATGAAAATCATAAAAATTCATTTTTCATCTAAAAATAAACTTCTAGGTATATGTATGTTTTTATCCAAAACTAGTAATATGCATACATATCCCAAATTTAAAAAGAGTCCATAATATAAATTTCATGAAGGCAAATGACTCAAGGGGTATACATGTATATTTATTAGTTTTGAACAAAAATAGCATATACATGAAGTAAAACATGTAAATAGACAAAACAAGTGTAAATGAGGAAATCATCAAAACTAGGTTATACATGTGCATGTAGTGAGTACAAATGAGCAATGAAGTGCAAACGTATATGAATTAAATGTTGCTCACTACTTGTACAAGTATATATCCAAGTTTTGACGAAACCTACATCTAAACTAGTATTTACCACATGAAGCATAAAACATAAAACATGCTTATTTTAACAAACACTAAAACATGCTAAAAATCATCAATTATAAAAACATGTAAATAAAATAGGAGTTTAGAGATAGTCATCAAACCAAAGAACAATACTCTAACTCTCCAAAACATGATGGTTGTCCCACCAAACCTCCTTGATAACGGTGCATCAAATGTATGTCCATCAAGTCCATGTGCATCCACCATCAAGGCACCAACTCTCTCACGTTTTGTGAGAGCCCGCACCTACATCAAATACGAAAGGTGAGGATTTTGGTACCCATTTTCTTTTGGGTCCACGAGGGTTAGCATTGTAAGGAACCCAAATATTCTTATTAGCAAAATTTAAAGAATTAATTTCATCATAACAAAATCTTGCTAAATAGCCTTTGCGGTCACAATGTGTACACTTGTACACTCTACTATGCACATGTGAATGAGTATGATCATGGCGTGCAAAATGTGCATAAGCATGTTGTGGGTGATATGCATGAACATGTGGAGCTTGTTTATTTGAAAATAAGGTTTCCAATGTAGAATGGTTAAATGCACATTTGCTTAAAGTTGAGCTCAAACAATCTATTTTATTTTTCAAAAATTAACTTCATTTTTGTCAATGGTTGTGGCATGAAAAGCATGATCAACAAACTTTTTCTTTTTAGAAACATTAACCTTTTCTTTTTTAACAATTTTTCTTTTTAAAGAGTTATTTTCATTTAAAGCAACTTCCTTTTATTTTTCCACCAAAACAATTTTATTTTTTAATGAAGTATTTCCTTCACAAAGATCATTTAATTTAGAAAGCAGGGAAATATTTTCATTTTTCAAACATTCATTTTCTTTTGAAACATTTTCAAATTTAGTTTGAAAAGAGTCTTTTTCTTTTAACAAACAATCAAATTTATTTTTCATTTTCTTGTTGTCCTTTTTAAGCATGTCATATTTTTTTAGAAGTTGTTGACAAAATGAAACAAGTTCATTGTAAGACATATCAACGTCCTCTTCTAGCTCAGATTCGGTGTTTACATCAAGGGGGTTATCCCCTTGAACCATGTAGCATACGTTGGAAGCTTCACTTCCAACATCCGAGTCGCTCCCCGCATAGTATTTTCTTGTTCGCCAAGGGAGATGATGGTGCTCCATACTATAAAAGTCGAATCAAGATTAGCAACCCTACATAAACAATCATTGTTTAGGGTACTCTTCAAAGCATGAATGGCTTTTGAGTTAGCCTCAATATACTTGTTATTATTAACATATGAATCTTTAATAGTAGCAAGATAAACATGAATGCCTAGGCCTTTGAGGTACATAGACATCTTAACCTTCGAAGCTTGGATGTTAAGAATGTCAAAAATAGGAGGTGACATGAAATCCATGTGTGTGTAACAAATATTGTGATTAGCTATAAATGAGGATCTTTAACTCTAGGTTGTTAGACCCAAATCAAGAACATGTGGCTCTGATACCAATTGTAATCACCTAGAGGGGAGGTGAATAGGTGACTAGCTAATCTAATGGTCAATTAATGCGGAATTAAAACTATTAATGCAAACTAAAACTTCTTAGGCTAAACACACCAAGTATAACCAAAGAGTGTAGCCAGATTCCCCGTGAAGGGCTCTAGACTAACTTCTTAAGATTCCTCTAGATAAGAGTTGAGGTGCCGCTTTGGCTCTCTTGGTTGAATACAAGTGTTAACAAACAATCGCCAAGCATATAACAATTAAGCACAATGTATATCAAGCATATAAAGATAAATACAATATAAGCATGCAAGATATAAAGACAAGTAACAGATAGAGAGAGCAATCGTAAACATGGGGAGAATTGTTTCGAGGTTCGAGCACACTTGCTCTACATCCCCGCCTTCAACATTATGAAGGATTTTCGCTAAAATCGATCCCACCGGATCACTTGGTGCCGCAACACCTATAAGGAGTTCCCACTAGAGCTCTTGAACTCTCTAGTCCCTCTCTTATTTCCCCAAGAATAACACACCGCAAGCACGCAAGCTTGCCGAGGCCGCACCTCTACAAAGAGCTCTCGCTAGAACTTAAAACACCGCGAACACACAAGTCCGCCTCCTCAAAGCAAAGATGAAAACTTTGGTGATCACAACACTTTCATCACCTAAAATAACTCTCACAATAACTCTCCTATAGATAGATATATAATTGGAAAGCTCAAGTATGTATGAGAAAAACTAGGATTGAAGTTGTGGTGGAATACACAAGAAATCACTTTTGAAAACTCTTGATAAACTCTCCTTTTGAATGAAAGTATTTGGCTCTTAAACAAGTGGAGAAAACCTCTGAAATAGATGGAAAAACTCGATTTAAAACTCTCCAAAAATCTTATCTCAAACAGCCCAAGAAAGCCCCCTTTTATAGGCTAACCAAAACTAGCCATTGGGGCAAAATTGCAGCCTGGACGGCTGTCGGTCGACCGGCCCGGTCGATCGGCCAACAGTCAGATTTCTGACTGTTGAGCCAGCGGTTGATCGGCCCGGTCGACCGTGGCCTGGAACAGAGAGCAGAGCTCTCTGCCAATTGACCGACCCGGTCGACCGGGGCTTTCCAGAGAGCAGAGCTCTCTGGACGATCGACCGGGTCGGTCGACCGGCCCTCCAGCCAAACCTGGCGTGTACATTTGTGCACGTCGGTCGACCGACTCGGTCGACCGACTCCTAACTCGGTCGACCGGCCCGGTCGACCGGCAAAAGCCAGAACAGTCTCTTTTTAGGGATTAAAAACTTGGCTTTTTGACTTAAATAAAATCCCATAAAATCTCTAAAAATCTACAAAAATAAGTTCAGTATAATACTTTAATAAACAAACATGTTTGAGTAAAATCAAGACATGTTACAAATAATTTGAACTATTTTTGTAACTTAGAAATTTTGCCTTAAAACAAAAATCGTATTTTTTCAAATAGATTTTTTCAAAACTTCTCCAAATACAAAACAAGATATTTTAAATACTTTTAAAGCATAGAGTGTATGGATATGATCTACTACACATAAAAGATGAAATATCTATGTTTTTGACAACTAAGCTCTAAAATGGTTTTTATAATTTTTTACCAAAATCATTTTTCCAAAATAAAAACTCTTTTCCAAAGTGAAAACTCTTTTATGAAAACACATCTAAATCTTGTGTGTGAGTGTATATGGTATACTTGAGCAATCCACCAACTATTCTATTCTTTACATTTTATTTAAAAACAAAATCTTAACAAAACAAATCTAGACACAAGTCTTCTTCTGAAGTCTTCACTTGAAGTCTTCTTCTCCTTCTTAATTTGATCCAAACTTTGATCCAAAGAGCTAGGCTCCTCTTGAGTACTTGATGTGGTCTTGATGCATAGGCTCTTGAATCAAACCTTGTTAGCTCCAAAGCTTGACTTTAAATCCTTTGTTGAAGTTAAACACCTACTAAGATCTTGATCACAAATCTGAGACTAATTAAACACAAGATCATTAGTACTATAACTACACGAGTTAATAATCATCAAAACTAGAGTAATGGGCCTTTGAGCCAACATCTACGGCTCGAGGTTCTCACAGGTAAGGATGTGAGTGTGCTCGCGCTCGCCGACGACGATCGATGGCTACTCTCAGAGAGGTGGAAGATGGCTCCGTGGAAGATGTCTCATGGAGTTGCTTGGTGAAGGGGGTGTTTGTAGGTGGCTACCAAAGGTCTTGATGGGTTGTAGACGCGCATGAGGTTAGGGGGTCTACACGGGTTGCGCCAATAGAGGGGATGGAGATAGTGGACGTGCTTGCTCGAGCTTGGGGGGTTCTCTACCATGGGCATGCTGTTGCAGGCTGCCGAAGAATTGTTGTGGAGTGTGGTCTCGGGAGATGCTCACGCACGGGGGGGGGGGGGGGGGGGGGGGGGGGGAGGTGGAGGGGGTGTGCAGCAATATGCAGGAGGGGATAATAAGAATTGGATTTTAGTTGGGAATAAGAATTGTGTTTGTTAGGATTGATTTGATTAGATAAGATTAGGATTTGGTGTGATTTTGTTAGAATTAGATATTTGAATAATGGGTTTGGGTATAGGGTTTGAGCAATAAATTAACATGTTAATGGGTTATAGGGTTTGAGTTGGAGAAAAATGAATTAAAGCCAAAAGGAAGTGGGCTTGATTATAGGCTAATGGGTATAGGCTAAAAGGATAATATGATTAAGATGAAAATAAACTAAAACAATAACAATAATAATGTTATTAATAATAACACATAATAAGAATATTAGTACAAAATAATAACAATAACTAATATCAGTAATAGTAAATGATAATACTAACATTAATAATAGTCAATAACAATTACAATATATCAACAATAATAACTATAATTAACAAATGACAAAAATTATTATTATTATTAATGACAATTAACAATAATAATAACTCTAATAATAATAACAATAATAACCATCGTAATAGGAAAAATACTAATTAGTAATTAAAATGCTAACAACTAATAGTGGTAAATATATAAAGCCAAATTATCATTTAATACTTTAAAATAATTTGTGTATTTAATAATGAAATAAATCATAGATCAATTTAACAGATAATAATAAAATAACTAGAAAATTAATTTCTTAGAAAAATAAAAAGTATTATTAACTAGGGATATTACAATCGCCTTCTTCAGTGAAAAACTTAGCAGTGCTGGCTGAATTACTCAATCTACGACAAAAAATTCTATGTGGTAGTGCAATCTTTATGTCATTGGTGACATTATTTTTTACAACAAGAATTTGTCATTTAGTCATACCATGAGGCCTTCGATACCTTAACTCTCAGAAGAAGCTCATTGTCAGGCATGGTCAGTGGATTGAATTTTTTCAAGATTACACTTATAACCCTTAAGCATATGTCTGGAGTTGAGAACAAGATAGTTGATGCACTCAGTCGTCGAGTTTGTTTTCTTAAATAACTGAGCATTGAGGTAGTAGATTTTGAGAGAATCAAAAAAATTATGAGTCGTGTTCTGACTTTAGAGAGATTGTCTATGTGTTAAAAGAAGGGGTGACTCCTGGGATAGATGGCTTCCTACTTTAGGATAACTATTTATTTTGATTTTGTAAATACGCGTTCTTCGTACTTCCTTAAGAGATTATCTTGTGTGAGAATTGCATGCTGGAGGTCTTGCTGGTCACTTCAGTCGAGAAAAGACCGAAAAGGCGGTAGAGAGTTTATTTTACTGGACAAGCCTTAAGAAAGCGTTGCAAGGCTAACAAGACAATATCGCACTTGCCAATTGGCTAAGCAGCGAAAACAGAACACTAGCCTATACATACCTCTACATGTGCCAGATCATTCCTGGCAGTACGTGAGTATGAATTTCGTGCTAGGGCTTCCTAAGACTATCAGGAAGCATGATTTTATATTTGTTATTATTGACCATTTTTTCAAAAATGGCCCATTTCTTGCCATGCAGCAACATCCGACGCTTTCAAGATTGCTCATATTTACTTTGATGGGGGTGATTAAGTTGCATAAATTGTCCAAAACACACGTGAAATTCATGAGTTATTTTGAAAAACCCTATGACACAAGATGAGAACTAAGTTCAAATTTTCAAACTGAGGTGATTAACAGGAGTCTAGGACATCTTTTGCGTGCTTGGTTGGTGAGAACTTGAGAAATTGAGATCTGATTTTACCCACTGCAGAGTTTGCATATAATAGTTTAGTAAATAGATCTATAGTCATTAGTCCATTTGAGATTGTGCATGGTTACAAACCAAGAAAGCCTATAGATTTTATCTCTATGGCACAATTAGTGTTTTAAATATCGAATATTAGTGATATATCGATCGACAAAATTATATACTAGATACCGAGTGGTATATCGTGATATGGTACTAAATACCGGACGTCACATCAGATGTCATACCAAATGAAGAATATACATGTGATTGCCAATATAAATCATATGAAATTAATTGAAGTAAGTTTAGGATCATAAACCATAGGTGATACTTACCTTTTGTAAAACCTCCTCAAATGTGTCTGTAAAAGTTCCTCAAATGTGTCACGTGGTGATATATCAAATATTTTCATCTCGGATATCGGACGATATATCAGCCCATATCGGGCCAAAATGATTCCGTTAAATTTGTGCACTTATCGCATCGTCTGGGATAAAATATCAGTATATTGGCCGATATTTAAAACAGTGAGCACAACATACTAGAGTATCCGAGTTTGCATCTGCATTCGCAACGCATATCCATGATTTGCATAAAAAAATCAGCAAAAAAATCAGAAAAGTAATGCCTATTATAAATCTTATGTTGATTTGCACTGAAAGCATATTGAATTTAATGAGAGTGATTATATAATGATTCAGATTCGACCAGAGCGGTTCCCACCAGGAACTGTTAAAGAAATTGAATGCTCGTAGTGCTAGCCCTTATAAAATTCTCAAGAAAATTAATTCAAATGCCTATGTAATTGATTTATCTTCGGATTTTGGGATTAGTTCAATATTTAATATCTAAGATTTAGTAGCTTATAAAGGTCCTCCTTTTAACCCTGATAATCCACTTGTGGATCTTGATGAGCCTATCACGAGTCTTTATTAGAGGGACCCCACTTTCCACCACTACCGACTACAAATGTCTCATTTACAACTGAACAAGATGATCAGATAATCTCCATCTGAGATGGTGGTTGCAGACGATATCTAGTACATTAGAAAGGTCGGCCAGGATCTGATGATACATGTATTACTCGAGAGGACCTACAGTGATTGATCCCAAATTTATTGGAGTACTATGAGAGCCATCTAGAGCCATATTAGACAGGGCCATACTCGACAGGACCGAGTTTTTTCACCCCGGGAGAGTTGATGGGGATATCATACCGACTCCTTTTCGCACATATCAGCGTCATCGTTGTCATGTCACAACGGTCTCTGTTTGGTTATGATTTTGAGTCATGTTTAATTGTGATTTTATTTATATTTTTGGACAATTGTTTAGTTCTTGTGTCATAGTGATCAGTGTTTTTTGTTTGAGCCCGATCGGACTTAGTTTGAGTCAGTTTGCAGAGTTTTGATTGAATCTAGTTGATTATTTCTTATTTGAGACTGGTGTCAGTTTTGAGTTTCTTTTGTTTAGTACCACATCGGTTATGACGGGAAACTTCTCTTTATAAGAGTCTATTCACAGGGACTTAGTTCAGTGAATAAAGCAATGAATTATTAATTGAAAACTTTACTACTGGTTTTGATTTGATCTACTTTTGATACTCGAGCCCCACTAATAAAAACATATTTCCTTCCCATTTTTGTCAAAACAAACAAGCGTGGAGAGTCCTTAAAGTGCCCAATGTCCGGTTGCTGGATACATCAATATCTCAGATATTAAGTATTATGACACTGGATTTAATTTTAAAGCAAACATCTTCATTAGACTACTCAGTTTTCACTCTTCTAACTGCTCAAATATACTTGTCTAAAATGATTTCAATTATCAAACCACTAGCTTAGTTTTATGGCAGACATCTGTTGAGAGTTAGCCTTTTTCTCCCATTTGGAATGCTACTAACATGACTTCAGTCAACCAACATGAAATGTCTTCCAAATCAGTACTGCAGGACGAAATTTTACTTTGAGATGGTTGCAGACAAGATAATTCTACTTTGTGCCAGCACATAAATATGCTGAAACTGTAGATGATCAAACCACTAATAAGCTCAGGCAATCATACCCTCACGTAGTCACGACTATTGTCTGCAACAAAACGTGTTTCGCTCGTGATAGTTACAATTGTAACTAGTAGCTAACCAAATGTATCCTACATTGACAGTCAAATGAAACTGAACAATCCAATTTCATTTGTTCTTTGTTATCTGTTGCTTCCAACTTTCACTTTCATCATATTCCTCAGTGCTCATGTGACACCCCTTGGCTTGGATATACACATTACAAATGCACTGGTGTCCATAGTTATGGCCGTGTATGAAGCTATCAAGAATTCAATAGAATAGTTGGCAAAACAAACCAAGCCTGAGATCTTCTTTGAGATTTTGGAGAATATATGCTTGAAGGATAAGGACAGACGAGAAGAGTTCATGAGGGGAAAAAACAATATGCATGGTTTACATTTAAAACCGTTTTGCAATAATCCTGTGGTCCCAGTTTGTTTAGGTGGCTGACTTGACCCTCTACCCTCTCAGGTAGTAACTAATCTGGAAGAAAATTTCTCCAACATGTTGTCATCCTGTCTTGAATCTATGACATCTCTTATTAGAGGTAAATGCTCTGCCAACAATTAGAGTTCTTTCTTCTCCTATCGTCATTCTTCAGTTGCCTATTTGATAGTGTCCTCTTGCATCATTGCTCATTCAGTGCATGTATAAAAGCATTTATCTTTTTCTTCTTTCCTCCCCTGAAGAAACCTCAGTGTTAATGACATGAGAGACCCCTATTGAGAGATAAAGGGTAGACAATAAGATGCATACACTTGGTTGTTGGTTTTAGTTAAACATGCAGATGGTCTGAAAAAAGAATTCTTGAGATTAGTTTGTTTTTAATTAGAATTATTACTTGAATAGGAAGGTGTGGATAACGACCACCTTGTCTATGGATTAGATGAGAGACAATGCTTCTAAATATGTGATAAATATGTTAAGGATGAGCGTTCAACTTGTGACCACAAAGAGAACAAGCATCTTTACTAACTTTCCTTTCAAGTTTTTCGACTTCATCAGAAGAATCGATAATGCACAGATACCATAAATGGGCTCAAAATCTGCATTTCCCATATCTGAACAAAGAAAAAGGGAAATGGATGAAAATGATTTCTAAATTTTCTAGCCTGTAAACATGTTGCTAGTTGGTAATCCTCTGGCAAACATAACAATCCTTTGCATGACAAAACATTTTCAATTATACTTTTTCCCATAAATTTCCATCAAAGCAACCAAATTCTATTGTCAGTCATTTATTAGGCTGAGTTTGAATTATAATGCGTTTTTAGAAAGAGAAGCCTATGCATGAACTATACTAAACATATATGTCCTAGGTTCAAGACCGAGCTACGGCCTTTGTTTAAAAAAATTACTAAACATATATGAGTAGGAACAACAGATTCACTTGCAGACCGTTGAAACTTTATGAATAAGTTTAGATGCCTAGATGGTCCAACAACTTCGATGCGAACATCCAGCTATGATCGTGGTACATCTATCATTGTTAGAGAAGATGTATCGCTTCAATTTTGTTCGAGTAGTTTTGAGTAATTGAGTATTTTTATGTATTTTCTTTTTATTGTATTTTTTAGTTTATTCTAAATTTTGATTTATTTTTAATTGGCTTTTATTTTAGTATCATAGCGATTGTAATTTGGAACTTAAATTTTATAAAGCCTATAAAGAGGCCTCATGTACTAGTTAACTAAATTAATGAATGATTAATATGAATTTTTCTCAAATTTGTGTGAGATTACCCTCTCAAATTCTCTCTTGGAGTGTAAAGCCTTTGAGAAACCTAACTTAAGAAGCATATCCCCTTCTTCTCTTTCTCTCTCCTCTAAACCCTAATTCTTTTTTCTTAATCCCTCTAACACTCTAGAAACCAAAAACTCAGAAAATTCCAAAAAGAAAACCAAAAAAGAAAATCCAATATCCCAAAAAAAAAAAAAAAAACTATTTATCATCTTCCCCACTCCCGAACCCTAACCTAGTCCTGACCCTAGTTCTCCCCTCTTCTTCCTCTTGGCCTTTTGCACCCAACCGCTCCAAACCACCTCCTGAACTATACCAGCCTTTTCAATCTCATATCACAAACTGCCGCATCTTCCTCTTCTTTCATTCTTCCTTAATTTAAACCCATCGACAGTTGACCCACCATATTTGTTGTTGCTCCCTCTTTTTCACCTACATCATACTCTGGTTGCCACTGTTATGCTCCGACAACAACCAGAAGAGGAATCCCTGAATCTCCCAAGCACAAAGAACAATCTCCCAAAACAGCACAAATACCAAACACAGAGAAAAAAAACACACGAAAGCAACTATTAACGAGGTTCGGCCTTGATGCCTACGTCCTCAGGGCAATGAAAGAGAGATTTTTTTGATTTTAATAATCAATTACAATGGATGCAGCTCCACTTAGTATCAAGAGAGCTGCTACTTTCCTTGGTACAACAAAACCCTAGAAATCCTGCTTTAAATACAACAGATTTCTAAATCAGCAAAACAGCCCGCAACCCGACTGTCGGTCGACCGGGCGGTTGACCGATCTCATGCGCCGGTCGACCGGGCCGTTCGACTGTTCCCAACCGAGAGCTGGGTACTTTCAGTCGGTCGACCGGGCTCCCTCCTTGTGCATGTTGTGCACGTCGGTCGACCGAGTCGGTCGACCGAGCTTCTGCTACTGTGGGCGGTCGACCGGGCCGATCGACCGAACACCTGCTGCTGCTGCTATTAACCTGTTTTGCTGCTGCTGCTTTCTTCGTCTTTCGTCGACGACTTCCTCGACGATCCCTTGACGATCCTTGTCGACTTCCTCGACAATATCCTCTCTCTTTCCAACAATTCTCCACCTCGGTGAAGATTCTCCAAATCTGAGCCGATCTCCAACGCACCCCAGTCTTTCACCTGGCAAAATCAACACACGATCTCAGCGAAATGGACACACGATCTCGGCTTGCGCGCACCGGACGAAATCGACACACGATCTCAGCGAAATCGACACATGATCTCAGCGAAATCGACACATGATCTCGGCTTAGAATCTTTAGCTCAGTTATCCTTGGAAAACATCGCACATGCCTTCCCGACACTTCACCTTAGGAGAACTTCCATACATGCTGATCACCATACCGTGGCTCCTCCTCTGCAACTTCACGACCTCACGAAGACTCCTCATGAGCTAACACTGACTCTCCAACTGACTAGCTCTATCTAGTCTTCCTGTCTTCCACTGACGGTCCAACCAAGTCTGCGTAGAGCACACCAAACATCATCGGCTTCAACTGGATGCACACCACTACTTATGCAAGCTCAACATCTTCTCACCGGAAGATCAACATGTTCATCGAGATCACAACACTTCACCTCTACGTGAAGTCCAACTGGCCACAACACTTCACCTCTACGTGAAGCCTCTCCACGTCTACGTGAAGTTCCATCGGCCACAACTCTTCACCTCTACGTGAAGTTCCAAACAGCTTCTCGAGAACCCAAATAGCTTCATACGGGTTGCATCACTAACTGGCTGCGCCTTTACGGCTGCCTACGTACCTTCCCGAAAGGATCAAGCTAACCGTAGTTCATTAAAATGAGCTTCATCAAGCTCAAATACTAGTACATGTATCTGCAGCAGTGAATCTATCAGACTGAGTCATATGAACCTCTTCCCGACCATCATGGAGAACAACGGCCTTCAACTTGAGTTTGTCGCGATCACAAGCTTGAGATTCATGCTTCTTTAACCACGAACGTGGTTTCACCTTGGTTCCAGTAGCTGCAAATACCTCGACATCCTTAACAATGTCTTCAACCTGTTCAGCATCACCCTTGGTTTCATGATCTCCACCCGGTGTCACATCCGATGAAGTCTTTTCTAATGCCGAACCAACTGGAGTGGTGGAGTAGCATCAACTTCCACCCGCTGCGATACTTCCTTAGTCTGCGTCCTCTCCACCTGCTGAGAGACGGTAGACTTCAACACTGAAGTCTCTCCAAATGTGACATTCCTGCTCATCACGATCTTCTTGTCTTTGGGGTCCCACAACCTATAGCTGTTCCTCTTGACGTCCAAATAGACAAACCTCTTTGCTCGCGGATTCACCTTGGGATTCTTGGCACTGAAGTAGGTGGTCGTACTTCCAAATTCCCGCAGCAAACCATGATCTTGAGTAGATTTTCCAGACCAAATTTCCAATAGAGCTTTACCTCCTATCGCAGTCGATCTATTCATGAGATGGCTAGCCTACACAGTCGCCTCAGCCCAAAACGACTTGTCTAATCCTGCATTAGACAACAACCTCCGAACCTCCTCCAGCAAGGAACGGATTACTTATTTAGCTAACCCATCTGTACCTGTCGTGAAGTGAGTAACAATTCTGGTGTTCTGGCCAAATCGTAGGAATTGGTACATGTCCTTTCCAACATTACCAATCTTTAGCTCCTTAATCTTCCTACCTATCTGCCTCTCCATTCTTCCTTTCCACTTCACCAATATATCTAGGGCTTCACTACTTTGTCTCATTGGATATATCCAATAATGCCTAGATACACTATCAACGAAAGAGACAAAGTACCTGTGACCTCCAAGCGATGCCGTCTTAGCAGGTCCCCAAATGCACACGTGAACACAATCAAGAAGACCTTCATTGCGGTGAGTACTGGTACTGAATTTCACCTTCTTCTTGTCCAGAACGCTGTGTTCACCTTCTAACTTGCAGGTAGCAGCACCTTCCAACGATTCCATCTTTGCAGGAGCTTGCAAAGACTTTTCTTCTTCCTGTCCGACCTTTCCCTGCCAGACATCCGGGCCACCATCATCTGAGGAACTGGAAGTCTCCACCTGATCTGTAATCGTACTACCCTTCAAGTAGTAGAGATTGTCTCGGCGGATGCCCTTCATCACCACCATCGAGCCCTTGATCATCCTGAGATCGCCATCTCGAACAGATATCACCATGCCCGATGCTTCCAAAGCTCCAACGGAGATTAGATTTCTCTTCAACTGAGGTACATACCTCACTCCCTTCAGTTCCCTTACCATCCCATCAAACATCCTAATTCGGATTGTACCTACATCCTCCATGCTACATGGGTGATCATCGCCCATAACGACCGAACACCCTTCCAGCTTCTCAAAGCTAGAAAACCAACCCCGATTAGGGCACGCATGGTATGTTGTACCTTATCCAAAATTCACTCATCTTCCCATGAGTGACCAACGATGGGAGTAATGACTGAAAATGAGAAATCTGACGAGTCTGAATCTGATCCATCTGCCTGTGAACTACTCCTCTGAGTATTCGTCACCTTTGCTAGATTTGCTTCAGCCTTCGACTCCTTCTTCTTCCCTTTGAACTTCGGACAGTCCACTTTCCAGTGCCCTATCTCTCTGCAGAAGGCACACTGATTCTTCTTGAGATCCCTAAATTCTGGCCTGGACTTTGATCTTCCTCTTTCCTCGTTGCCCTTCCTTGATGAACCCCTGTCTCTTACTGCCAGTGACTCCGCCGATGAGCTTGACTGAGAAGGATGCCTCTCCTTTCTCCTCGTCTCATAACTTGCCAGTGCAGAAGACACCTCATGATAGTCCAGAGTCTGTCTACTATTTATAAAGGTTAAAGTGAATGTCTCATACTCCTCCACCGGGAGTGAGTTCAAGAGGATTACCGCCTTGTCTTCCTCTTCTACCTTGACATCCACATTGACCAAATCCGTAAGAAGCTTCGTGTAGCGATTGATGTGTTCATTCTCGGAGCACCCCTTCTGCATCTGAAACCCATACAGCTTGCTCTTCAGCTACAATCGTGATTCCACACTCTTGGTCAGATATTTCTTCTCAAGGGTCTCCCACAACTGCCTGCAGTTGTCTCGTGTAGCACAAGATATTTGATGTCTTGTGTTAAATATGAACGAATCAACCCACACGCAGACCTGTTCATCTTCTCCCACTCTTCATCAGTAGTCGTGCTTCTCTTCTTTTCCAAAAGGAGAGTATCCTCGAGGTTCGATGCATCCAGGGCATCCATAACCTCACATCTCCACATCCCGAAATTATTTGTGCCATTAAACTTCACCACGTCAATCCTCGGATGAGGATTCATGGTCTTAACCGAAATACTTTCTTCTGTCATTTAGATTACTTGATCCTCTATCTATGCGGAAAAAACAACTGGAAATAGATCACAACTTCGATAAAAAAATAGATTTTTACCTTTCTTCTTGAAACCCTAGATTGAGTTTCTCACCGGATTTACTCCACCAAAGATTCTTTGAGCACTCCTTACGTCCTTCTGAGATCGACACACGATCCCACGAACACGACTACCTCTGATATGAGATCGACACACGATCTCCACCGAATCAGATCCCGAAGCCCTCCGAATCTCCAGAAAAATCCCAAGCGAACCTGCGAAGCTCTGATACCACTTGTTGTGCTTCGATAACAACCAGAAGAGGAATTCCTGAATCTCCCAAGCACAAAGAACAATCTCGTAAAATAGCACAAATAGCAAACACAGAGAAAAAACACACGAAAGCAACTATTAATGAGGTTCGACCTTGATGCCTATGTCCTCGGGGCGATGAAAGAGAGATTTTATTGATTTTAATAATCAATTACAATGGATGCAGCTCCACTTAGTATCAAGAGAGCTGCTACTTTCCTTGGTACAATAAAACCCTAGAAATCATGCTTTAAATATAACAGATTTCTAAATCAGCAAAACAGCCCGCAACCCGACTGTCGGTCGACCGATCTCATGCGCCGGTCGACCGGGCCGGTCGACCGTTCCCAACCGAGAGTTGGGTAGTTTCAGTCGGTCGACCGAGCTCCCTCCTTGTGCATGTTGTGCACGTCGGTCGATCGGGTCGGTCGACCGAGCTCCTGCTACTGCGGGCGGTCGACCGGGCCGGTCGATCGAATACCTGCTGCTGCTGCTGTTAACCTGTTTTGCTGGTGCTTCCTTCGTCTTTCGTCGACGACTTCCTCGACGATCCTTATCGACTTCCTCGACAATATCCTCTCTCTTTCCAACAGCCACACCCTTCTTCCTTTACTACCGATACCATTTCCTTCTTCTTTTGTTTTATCGCTTCTCTTGTGTACCCGCATAGATGAAGATGTTGGAAATTGAGAATTCAAGTTGTCTACCGCTGACTTCGCCTATAATACATGTCACTAGGCAATTAAAAGCTCTCATGAGATTGTTGATGATTTTAGGACTAAACAACTCACATACCTTATCCTCATAATTGATCACTCTAAAGTTTCTAACTCTGCATCCTCATGTACATTATTTGTTACATCACACGTGCACGAATTACACAATAAAATCAATAATAAGATTCCATGAAACAACGTCAACTATGAACTACGAGATGATGTTAGGAAGAGCTTAAAAATATTTAATGTTGGTGAAATTGTTAAAAGGTTGCATGCTTGTAGTGCTGATCAATTTCAAATTTTGAATAAATAAAACGATAATATTTATGTTATAGATTTTAGTATCAGTTCTACTTTTAATGTTAAAGCCCTAGCGGATAACAAGGGTTTTTGATTTTATCCTACTAGTTATGAGCCTTCCCCTGAACCTATTTTAAAGAGCCATTCCTTTCCATTACTCCAAGATATTTTACCTAACACAGCAGATAAACTTAATAAAATCTTGAATGATGAGACTATCGCCACTAGTTATGGTGGGACTCAATTATCTGATCTGATAGAAAGAAAAGGCGCCGATTGATGACATGTGGATTGACAGAAGCGACTTGCATGCTTTGGGAGCATCTCCACCTCTAACTCAACAAGGTCGAGTTCTCTCCCACCCGGAGAAAATGATACGGATATCCAGCCACGATCTTGGCGTGTCTATCATCGTTGGAGAAGACATGTCGCTTTGATTTTGTTCTAGTTTTGAGTATTTTTATGTATTTTTTATTGTATTTTTGTTTATTTTAGATTTTTGATTTATTTTTTAGTTTGCTTTTATTTTAGTACCACATCGGTTGTAATTTGAAATTCAAGTTTTGTAAACCCTATAAATAGGCATCATGACTAGTTAATTAAATTAATGAATGATTAATATGAATTTTTCTAAAATTTGTGTAAGATTACCCTCTCAAATTCTCTTTTTGAGTGTGAAGTCTTGGAGAAACTCTACTTTAAGAGTGTGAAATCATAACTAGCTTGTCTCTTTCTTCTTCTCTTTCTCTCCTCCAAATCCTAGCTATGTTTTTCAATCCCTCTCAAACCCTAGAAACTGAAAACTTAGAAAAATCCAAAAAAATCAAAAAAATAAAATCCAAAATCCAAAATCCAAAAAAAAATATTTTTTTACTATTTATCTTCCCCACTCCTGAATCCTAACCCTAGTTCTCCCCTCTTCTTCCGCTCGGCCTATCGTACTCAACCACCGCAGTCATGCCAAACCACCACCTGAACTCCACCCGCCTCTTTAACCATATATCACAAACTGTTTATCATCACCTTCGTCTTCTTTCGTTCTTCATTACTTCAAACCCATTGACAATCAACCCCTCCCAACCTCGGTGCTCACCTCCTCTCCCCATGCCGTCAGTCTGCCACCATGTCCTATTTTCTTCCTCATCAACTTCCTCCGTGCCTCTGGCCTCGACGCTGATGTCCAGCCAACCTCGCAACCTCGCCTTGATCATCAACCCCACACTTCACCCCTCGTTTCTCTCTCTCTCTCTCTCTCTCACTCGCAGACAACCGCCACCATCTCCTTCACTGTTACTGAGGCCTCGTCGAACCTCGTCTGTCGTCGTCGAGACTTCGCTGACCTCCGATGTCATCGACAGCGCAACTCGCCACCTCAACTTAACTACAGAGATTAAACCAGTTCAGGTTCAATTCAAATTTGACCTAACCTGACCCGTTCAAAGTGCAGATCAAGTCAGATTCAGATCAGACCCGTTGCTATAGCGTACCCAACCCTCAGTAGACCAGTTAAGCAAGACAGGCCTGCTAGCATATCCAGTTTGATTTTTGGGTTGTTTCTCAGTCGTTCGGAGCCTGATTTGAGTAATTTTTGTGGCATTAGACTCGTGAAAGATAGAGCTACGCACCCAGCAACTATCAGCAGGACACTGAGAATGATGTGATCCTCAGTAGGTACGTTTATGATCTTGATCAGTTATTTTGAGTATGTTAATTAATCTCTGAGTTTTTATCAATTTAACTGTTATCCATAAAAGTGAGATTATGTGTATCTACTACTGTGAAACACTAGTTTGATTTTGATAGTAAAACTAGCATGCATAACATCATTGTTATCTATAATTTATCCAAATTTGAAACTTAATAGCCTTCACATGTTCTTTTGTTCAAACAATTTGCAGCGTTATTAGTTTATAGTCTTTTCCTACCCACGAGCGTAACTTATTGATGAAGCGTAAGTTTAATGACTTTATCGCTAATTTTCGAACATTCATACATGTTTCACATCAAACTTCATGCTTTGCGAGAGTAAAACAATGCTAAGTAAAAGAACTTCCATAGAACAATATTGTTAGGAATGCATTAAATCTTACGGGTAGAATATTATTTAAATCAAACATACCATCAGTAAAATAGGAGACTATAACAGTTACCTATTTATTGGAGGTAGTATGGCAAAGGAAATTTCCAAAGGAGAGATGAGATTAGAACTGAGATGATCCCGGTTTAAGATTTGAAATAGCCAGAACTATGAAATATGCATGCCGTGCAACCACATTTCCATGGAAAGTGACATTTGTTATGTCCTTCAGTGGGTCCTGAAGATCTTCGAACAAAAAAGGACATTAAAAAAAATTATACATCTACATTGCGAAGTATAAAGAGGGATGTAAAAGAAAGCCTAAACAAGTTTACACCAGCATTATAACTAAATGTCACATATTACCAAATTCATGGAAGAAAACGGATTAACGAAAGTGTTTTTGCATTCATGCTTAATCCTATATGTAGGATCTATAAACAAGGCAACACAAACGCTAGAGGAGGGTGAATAATGTTTATAAACTTTTAAAAATAAACTACTTGCAGGAAAGTAAATACACAGAATAAATGTCAGAAAAATGCAAATGCAAATGCAAATAAAGAGATTTTATCCTAGTTCGGTCCTTATGACCTACGTCCAGTCCCTATGCAACCCGCTTGAGATTTTTCTTATCCTGATTTTGATACACCCCAAAATAACCTCCTTATACACCACTTGACAAAATAACCTTTATCGAATCTGTACAACTCTTCTCACACTAAGAAGACAACAACTCTTTGAATGATTACAATGAATCCTATAAGATTTGAAACTTGTAATCACTTAGAGGGGGGAGAATAGGTGACTAGCTAATCTAATGGTCAATTAATGCAGAATTTAAAACTATTAATGCAAACTAAAACTTCTTAGGCTAAACACCAAGTATAACACAAGTGTGTAGCCGGATTCCCCATGAAGGCTCTGAACTAACTCCTCAAGATTCCTCTAAATAAGAGTTGAGGTGCCGAGTTGGCTCTCTTGGTTGAATACAAGTGTTAGCAAAAAAACCCCAAGCATATAACAATATGAGCACAAATATATATCAAGCATATAAAGATGAAAGCAATATAAGCATGCAAGATGTAAACAAGTAAGAGATAGAGAGAGACAATCGCAAATACAGGAGAATTGTTTCAAGGTTCGAGCACACTTGTTCTGCGTCCTCGCCTTCAACACTATGAAGGATTTTCACTAAAATCGATCCCACCAGATCACTCGGTGCCGCAACACCTATAAGGAGTTCCCACTAGAACTCTTGGACTCTCTAGTCTCTTCACTCGTTCCCGCAAGAACTATACACCGTAAGCACACAAGCTTGCCGAGGCCACACCTCTACAAAGAGCTCTCACTAGAACTCGAAACACCGCGAACACACAAGTCCGCCTCCTCAAAGCAAGGATGTAAACTTTGGTGATCTAAACACTTTGATCACCTCAAATCCTCTCACAACAAAGATCCCTATAAGATAGATGTAGCAATGGATAGCTCAAGTGTTTGTGAGAAAAATAAGGATGGAAGTTATGGTGGAAAACACAAGAAAATAACTTTTGAAAACTCTTGATAAACTCTCCTTTTGAACGGAAGTATTTGGCTCTTAAATCAGTGGAGAAAACCTCTTAATAGAGTAGGAAAAACTGGTACAAAAATCCACTTAAAATCTTTTTTAAAACAGTCCATAAGAGCCCCCTTTTATAGGCTAGGAAAAACTAGTCGTTGGGGCAAAATTTTAGCCTGGACGGCTGTCGGTCGACCGGCCCGGTCGACCGCCAACGATCAGAAATCCGACCGTTGGAGCCTCGGTCGACCGGCCCGGTCGACCGTGGCTTAGAATAGAGCAGAACTCTCTGCCGGTCGACTGACCCGGTCGACTAGGGCTTTCCAGAGAGCAGAGCTCTCTGGACGGTCGACCGGGTCGGTCGACCGGCCCTCCAGCCAGACCTGGCTCGTTTGTGCACGTCGGTCGACCGACTCGGTCGACCGACTCCTGGCTCAGTCGACCGACCCGGTCGACCGGTAGAAGCCAGAACATGACATTTTAGGGATTGAAAACTTGGTATTTTTCTTTTAATGAAATCTCATAAAAGCTCTAAAAATCTACAAAAATAAGTTCAGTATAATACTTTGATAAACAAACATGTTTGAGTAAAATCAAGACATGTTACAAACATTTTGAACTATTTTTGTAACTTAGAAATTTTGGCTCAAAACAAAAACCGTATTTTCCTAAATTGATTTTTCTAATACCTCTCCAAATACAAAAATAAGATATTTTAAATACTTTTAAAGCATAGAGTGTATGGATATGATCCACTACACATATATGATGAAATATCTATGTTTTTGATAATAAGCCCTAAAATGTTTTTGGTTAAAACACATGATTACTTTGAATTCCAAAAACCAAACCGGTATTTTTCCAAATGAAAATCCTTTAGTATTTTTCCAAATAAAAATCCTTTTATGAAAACACAAATAAATCTTGAGTGTGTGTGTATATGTACTTGAGCAATCCACCAACTATTCTATCATTTACATTTTATCTAAAAACAAAATCTTAACAAAACAAACCTAGACACAAGTCTCCTCTTGAAGTCTTCACTTGAAGTCTTCTTCTCCTTCTTTACTTGGTCCAAACTTTGATCCAAAGAGCTAGACTCCTCTTGAGTACTTGATATGATCTTGATGCATAGGCTCTTGAATCAAACCGTGTTAGCTCCAAAACTTGTCTTTAAATCCTTTGTTAAAGCTAAACACCTACTAAGATCTTGATCACAAATCTGAGATTAATTAAACACAAGATCATTAGTATTATAACTACATGAGTTAATCATCATCAAAACTAGAGTGATGGGCCTTTGGGCCAACAATCTCCCCCTTTTTGATGATGACAAAACTCATAGTGTTATATATGCATGGATTAAAGTTAAACTTCATAGAAGCTCCCCCTTAACTCATGCATAACAATAAAATAATAAGATATGACAATGAAGTGCATGAAACTAAACAAACATATATGCATCAATAAGGTGAGAGACAAAATACAAATCCAAAATCTTTTTCCTAAAAACTTTTCTCCCCCTTTTTGTTTAAACTTTCAAAAAATATTTTCCCATTTTGTAAAACAAAAGATGCATAAACACAATGCATAAACATGCATAAACTCGATATATGCAAGAATTATAAACTCAAAATCTTTCTCCCCCTTTTTGTATAAAGCAAGAAAAAACATACATATATACTAAAATACTTCTCCCCCTTTTTGTCAATCATTAACAAAGGGGTTAAAGTAAACACAAAACAATGTTCTCCCTCAAAGGGGTGAAAACAAATCAACCAATAAAGAGATATATGCGATATACATTCGTGAAGAGGAAGACGCTAAGTTAACTTCCCTACATACACGCATTACATGAAGAAGGGATGACGAGCCCTAACTCACATAACGTATAATATATAATGCATAAGAGGAGATGTGAAGCTCCCCCTACACACGTGTATCGCATAAAGAAGAGTTGTCAAGCTCCTCCATATAAGATACACTCAACATGAATCTATATGTAGAAGAGATGTTAAGCTCCCCTTGCATATAGGCAATACATATCAAAACATTTTTAAATCAAATTTTTGATAATTACTAAAAACAAATTTTGAAGTTTACTCAAGGTAATAAAACACATTTTGAGATACCTTTGTAAATAAACAAAATTTTTAAGATACTAATTGTAAATAAACAATACAAATTTTGAATTGTTCTTAAATCAACAAATCAAGATATTACAAGATATAGAAACCATATGAAATAGGGAATTTGTGATACCAATTGAAATTGAAAAATTGAAATCTAAACATTTTTACATTTTGATACCAATGAAAGAAAATATTTTGATACCAATTTAAATTTACATTAAATTTTGATATACCAATTGAGATACATGATAAGATTTTGATACCAAGTAGGTAAAACATATTGATACCAAATAAAATTTAAACCCAATTGGAAATTGAAATATATTGATACCAATTGAAATATATGGATACCAATTAAATTAAATAGATACCAATTGAAGTTTATTGTAAATTATGATATCAATAAAAATACCTATTGAAAATAATGCATAAGCTTATTAAAATACCAATTGAGATACCAATTGAAAATCAAGATTTGAATTAAGCTTAGCATAAACATATTTTGTTCTTTAAACATGTAAATATCTTGTAAATCAAGCACAAACAAATCATATATATGTATGAAAATGAAAATACCAATAGAAATTGATATTATTTGAAATTTAAAGCATATATATATAGAAAACAAAATATGAGTATACAAAATATGTCAATTGTGATACCAATTGAAATTATGATGTGAAATTAGTGTATAACTCATAAAAATCTACCCCTTTTCATACACAAGATAAAAGATTTTCAATAAGGCATGCAAGGCATGGTCGCCCATTCGTCCACCCTTAACGGGGTTGGTAGGGTTTTTCAAAAATTAGAGTTTGAAAATATTTTTATTGTGAAAATACTACCATTTGAAGAATAAATAACTAATTAAATTAATTTTAAAAAACTAGTTAAAATCCTTCAAACATGAAATCAAATCATATGAATCCATGAAGCATGCTAAAAGCACAGGAATTGACACTCGAAGTATATAAGGCTTAAAATATCTCATGAAAACAATGTCATGAGTAAACAAATGAAATGTGAGTGTACCATAATCATGTGAGTAGCATTTTTATGAACTAAGCAATAAGGCTCAAAATATCAATCATGTGAAAAACATGAAAATTTATTTTTCATATAAAGATGAAAATTATAAAAATTCATTTTTCATCGAAAAACAAACTTCTAGGTATATGTATGTTTTTATCCAAAACTAATAATATGCATACATATCCTAAATATAATAAGAGTCCATAATATAAATTGCATGAAGGCAAATGACTCAAGGGGTATACATGTATATTTATTAGATTTGAACAAAAATAGCATATACATGAAGTAAAACATGTAAATAGGCAAAATAAGAGTAAATGAGAAAATTATCAAAATTAGGCTATACATGTGCATATAGTGAGTACAAATAAAAAATGAAGTGCAAACGTATATGAATCAAATGTTGCTCATTACTTGTACATGTATATACACAAGTTTTGACAAAAACTACATCTAAACAAGTGTTTACCACATGAAGCATAAATACAAAACATGAATATTTTAACAAACACTAACACATGCTAAAAATCATCAATTATAAATGCATGTAAATAAAATAGGAGTTTAGAGATAGTTACCAAACCAAAGAACTATACTCTCCAAAACATGGTGGTTGTCCCACCAAATCTCCTTGATAGCGGTGCATCAAATGTGTGTCCATCAAGTCCATGTGCATCCACCATCAAGGCACCAACTCTCTCATGTTTTGTGAGAGCCCGCACCTACATTAAATACAAAAGGTGAGAATTTTGGTACCCATTTTCTTTTGGGTCCTCGGGGGTTAGCATTGTAAGGAACCCAAATATTCTTATTAGTAAAATTTAAAGAATTTATTCTATCATAGCAAAATCTTGCTAAATGGCCTTTGCGGCCACAATGTGTACAGTTGTACACTCCACTATGCACATGTGAATGAGTATGATCATGGCGTGCAAAGTGTGCATAAGCATGTTATGGGTGAGGTGCATGAATATGTGGAACTTGTTTCTTTTGAAACAAGGATTCCAATTTTAAATGGTTAAATGCACATTTGATCAAAGTTGAGCTCAAACAATCTATTTTATTTTTTAAAAATTTAACTTCATTTTTATCAATAATAGCATGTAAAGCATGATGAGAATGAGAATCATTTTTCTTATTTCTTTTAGAAATATTTTCTTTTCCTTTTTCAACAATTTTTCTTTTCAAAGAAGTGTTTTCATGCAAAATAATTTCCTTTTGTTTTTTCACCAAAACAATTTTATTTTTCAAAGCATTATTTCCTTCACACAAATCATTCAATTTAGAAAGCAAGGAAATATTTTGATTTTTCAAACATTGATTTTCTTTTGAAATATTTTCAAATTTAGTTTGAAAAGAATCTTTTTCTTTTAAAAAACAATCAAATTTATTTTTCATTTTCTTATTATCCTTTTTAAGCATTTCATACTTTTCTAGGAGTTGTTGACAAAAAGAATCAAGTTCATTATAGGACGTATCAACATCCTCTTCTAGCTCGGATTCGGTGTTTACCTCAAGGGGGTTATCCCCTTGGACCATATAGCATACGTTGGAAGCTTCACTTCCAACATCCGAGTCGCTCCCCGCATAATATTGTTCTTTTTCGCCAAGAGAGTTGATGGTGTTCCAAACTACAAAAGCCGAATCAAGATTAGCAACCCTATATAAATAATCATTATTTAGGGTACTTTACAAGGCATGAATGACTTTTGAGTTAGCCTCAATATACTTACTATTATTAACATATGAATCTTTAGTGGTAGCAAGATAAACATGAATGCCTAGGCCTTTGAGGCACATAAACATCTTAACCTTCCAAGTTTGGATGTTAAGAATGGCAAAGGTGAGAGGTGACATGAAATCCATGTGTGCGTACAAATATTGTGATTAGCTATATAATGAGGATCTTTAACTCAAGGTGGTTAGACCCAAATCAAGAGCACTTGGCTCTGATACCAATTGTAATCACCTAGAGGGGGTGAATAGGTGACTAGCTAATCTAATGGTCAATTAATGCGAAATTTAAAACTATTTATGTAAACTAAAACTTCTTAAGCTAAACACCAAGTATAACACAAAAGTGTAACCGGATTCCCCATGAAGGGCTCTGGACTAACTCCTCAAGATTATTCTAGATAAGAGATGAGGTGCCAAGTTGGCTCTCTTAGTTGAATACAAGTGTTAGCAAACAAACCCCAAGCATATAACAGTATGAGCACAAATATATATCAAGCATATAAAGATGAAAGCAATATAAGCATGCAAGATATAAACAAATAAGAGATAGAGAGCAATCACAAATACGGGAGAATTGTTTCGAGGTTCAAGCACACTTGCTCTACGTCCTCGCCTTCAACACTATGAAGGATTTCCACTAAAATCGATCCCACCGGATCACTCGGTGCTGCAACACCTACAAGGAGTTCCCATTAGAACTCTTAGACTCTCTAGTCCCTTCACTCGTTCCCGCAAGAACTACACACCGCAAGCACGCAAGCTTGCCGAGGCCGCACCTCTACAAAGAGCTCTCATTAGAACTCGAAACACTGCAAACACACAAGTCCGCCTCCTCAAAGTAAGGATGTAAACTTTGGTGATCTAAACACTTTGATCACCTCAAATCCTCTCACAACAAAGATCCCTATAAGATAGATGTAGCAATGGATAGCTCAAGTGTTTGTGAGAAAAATAAGGATGGAAGTTGTGGTGGAAAACACAAGAAAATCACTTTTAAAAACTCTTGATAAACTCTCCTTTTGAATAGAAGTATTTGGCTCTTAAACAAGTGGAGAAAACCTCTTAATAGAGTAGGAAAAACTGGTGCAAAAACCCACTTAAAATCTTGTTTAAAACAGTCCATAAGAGCCCCCTTTTATAGGCTAGAAAAAACTAGCCGTTGAGGCAAAATTTCCTCCTGGACGGCTGTCGGTCGACCGGCCAGGTCGACCGCCAACGGTGAGAAATCCGACCGTTGAAGCTTCGATCGACCGGCCCGATCGACCGTGGCCTAGAACAGAGAGCAGAACTCTTTGCCGGTCGACCGACCCGACCGACCGGGGCTTTCCAGAGAGCAGAGCTCTCTGGACGGTCGACCAGGTCGGTCGACCGGCCCTCCAGCCAAACCTGGCGTGCACGTTTGTGCACGTCGGTCGACCGACTCCTAGCTCGGTCGACCGGCCCGGTCGACCGGCAGAAGCCAGAACAGGACATTTTAGGGATTGAAAACTTGGTATTTTTCTTTTAATAAAATCCCATAAAATCTCTAAAAATCTACAAAAATAAGTTCAGTATAATACTTTGATAAACAAACATGTTTGAGTAAAATCAAGACATGTTATAAATATTTTGAACTATTTTTGTAACTTAGAAATTTTGGCTCAAAACAAAAACCGTATTTTTTCAAATTGGTTTTTCCAAAACTTCTTCAAATACAAAAACAAGATATTTTAAATACTTTTAAAGTATAGAGTGTATAGATATGATCCACTACACATACATGATGAAATATCTATGTTTTTGACAATAAGCCCTAAAATGTTTTTGGTTAAAACACATGTATACTTTGAATTCCAACCACCAAACCGGTATTTTTCCAAATGAAAATCCTTTAGTATTTTTCCAAATAAAAATTCTTTTATGAAACACAAATAACTCTTGAGTGTGTGTGTATATGTACTTGAGCAATCCACCAACTATTCTATCCTTTACATTTTATCTAAAAATAAAATCTCAACAAAACAAACCTAGACACAAGTCTCCTCTTGAAGTCTTCACTTGAAGTCTTTTTCTCCTTCTTGACTTGGTCTAAACTTTGATCCAAAGAGCTAGACTCCTCTTGAGTACTTGATATGGTCTTGATGCATAGGCTCTTGAATCAAACCGTATTAACTCCAAAACTTGTCTTTAAATCCTTTGTTGAAGCTAAACACCTACTAAGATCTTGATCACAAATCTGAGACTAATTAAACACAAGATCATTAGTATTATAACTACATGAGTTAATCATCATCAAAACTAGAGTGATGGGCCTTTGGGCCAACAAAACTTATACGTGATTATGAACAAGGTATCTTATAGGAGAACTTTCAGAATTCTTTACAAAAACTTGGAATTAAGTGCAGAACAGGAAGTAGAAACAAGTTTTTTGAAAAATAGAATTTTTTGAACAGAGTTTTGGAAAACTTATGATTTTAATCGGTGATTATATCCAATGACAACATCCCTATTTATAGGTGAAATCAATGATCAGTTAAGGAAGTTATCAACTCAAATTTAAAAATCAGAACGATGGAGATAACACCAAAAAATCAAAACTGAATAACAATCAGAAACTGTAGTTAGTCGACTAGGATATGAGAGTTAGTCGACTAATATAGGAAGTTTTGTCTGGATTAGTTGACTAGCCTATAGATCAAGTCAACTATAGAAGACTGACACAGAATTATAAGTTTCTGGAAAGTAAAATTAGTCGACTAACAGAGAGGGTTAGTCGACTAATGTTGTTTACAGTTAACAAACAGAGAACTGATATATTTTTTGTGACACTTAGTCGATTATATAATATAGCAAGTCGAATATAAGATATGTGAGTTGACTATAGATAGGGGTTAGTCGACTATAAGACTATTTTGTACGTGTGATTAACGACTTTTAATAAATTTCTAAAAATACACAAAAATAGTAAATATCTTTGAATAATCTTGAGCAATCAGAGCTCAACTCTATAAATTAAGCTCCAATGAACCTGCATCATATTTGTTATCATCAAAATCTAAGTTCCAACATTCTCCCCTTTTTGATGATGACAAGCTGTGTGCACGAAAGAAAAAACTCCCCCTACAGGGAACAGGTTATAACAAATATATAGATAATATGTGTTCTCCCCTTACATTAGACGTAAACCATAGACATATATCCATATATCTTATCTATATATCTTTGCCATATAACATAGAAATATTTCAAGAAATAAGAAACACAGAAAAATATAGCTATATAACTTCTCCTCCTCTGTCATTACCAAAAAGAGAGAAATATCACAGAGCACAAGAGCATACATAAACAATCAAATTTTGCATAACATAACATAAAGTATCAATTATTATAATAAAAAGCAGAAAGAGTCATAGCGAAAGAAAAAAAATATGCAAGAACTCCAAAACCATGTGTACCAGCACAAAAATAAATCCAACGCCATGTGCATCAAATGTTGGATCCGGGAGGAGGAGGTGGTGGAAATGGGTCTTAAGGAGATCCAGTATTTCTAATTATGTGGCTTCAAAAGATTCCATCTTCAGTTGCATATTCATAAAATGCTCCATAACCAGAGATTGATTGTTGAGTAATGCAGACTGAGAGTTCAGCATAGATGTTTGCTTGGTTTGTAAAACCAAAATTTCAACAGGGATAGAATTATAGAAGGCATCAGGAAAGAAAGGAGGTGGTTGAGAGGCAGGGGTTTCCGTGAATGGAGGTTGAGTTGAGGAGGAAGGAGCTTGAGTAGAATTTTGTGGAGGAGGAGAGGGTTAATGTTATGGTTGTGGTGGATGTTGAGGGAAGTCAAGAAGTTTCGTGTGATGGAGAATGACACGATCAAATGGATCAAAAACCTTGACGATACTAGTTTTGGAAGCAAGATCTATTTTAAATTTCTAAAACATATGAGAAAGAAAAGCTCCATAGGGTAAGAAAGAAGTATACTCCTTGACAAGATTATCAAATATGATCTTAGCCCAATTAACTTCAAATCCAACCATTATGGCATAGACACGGGTAGCTAAGTCATGGGAATAATAGTTATAACTTCCGGTTTATGGGTAGATATTGTAAGTAAGGATACGACCAATGAGACGAGGAACAGGTTTTAATTTGGTGTTCGTCATTGGTGGTCCTGGACCTGGAAGAAAGATATTGCATAAAACTTCATCATTATCCATTTCAATATCATTAAGGGATAGGCCGTGATACGGAATAGAGAGGATACGACCTAAAGATTTAGGAGATAATTTAATATGAACACCTTTAACCAGAGAATAAATATGAACATTATCATTATTATCATATAGGTTAAATTAGTGTAAAAGAGGTAGATCAAAAAGGATAATACCCTTGCCTAGATTCTGTGAAAAACATAGTATAAAGACTAGAATTTTAAAAAACAGATGCAATATCATATTCATTAAAATCTTCGTACTTAACAAATCTACCCGGTAATATTTCTAACTGTGAAAGTCTTAAGTAATCATCTTCTAGGGCAGGATTTTTAAGAAAAATCTTAAAATCTGTTTGAGAGGAAGATGAAGATGGTGTGAACTTAATTTTCATAGATCTTGACATGATGAGAAATAAAATTAAGGTCTAAGAGATGATAGATATAGTTGAAAAAGTAGAAAATTGTAAGTAAAAGAAAGAGAGAGATTGGAAAGATTTTACCCAAAAATTGGAAGGAAAAGGAGAAAGCTGAAGTCGACTAGTCTTGCTGCTGTTGAAGAATGGCTGTAAAACTGAGGGTTTGGATGGTTGAAAGGGTAAATATGAGAAGTAAAAACAAAAGCAACAGTAAGGATTGAATGTGGTAGAGATTGGATCCAAAAAATCATGAAATGGGTCGGATATGTAAGTCATAAATCCAATAACAAAGCACAGTTTATACAAAGTTAGTCGACTTGAGTCTATGATTAGTCGACTAATATTTTTCTTAGTTGACTAATTGTTTAATATAGTTGACTAATTCTAAACAATTCTAATTACCATGTTTCTTTTTTATTACAGTATTTGACTGGTCATCTGTTAAGTCGACTAGTAACTTGTTAAGCTGCCTAATAGACTTGTTAAGTCGACTAATAAGTAAAAAATGCATTATATCAAATATGAAAAAATATTTAAATATCAAAAATATTGCAAATACCAAATCTCTTCGGAATATCATAAAAATATCTTCTTTAAGAGGTTTTGTAAAAATATTCGCAACTTGATTACTAGTTGATATAAAATTTAATAAAATATCACCTATTAAAGCATGATCACGTAAAAAATGATGTCTAATATCAATATACTTTGTACGTGAATGATGAATTAGATTTTTTTGATAAGTTAATAGTACTGGTATTATCACACATAATAGGTGAATTTGTAATAGATATACTATAATCAAGCAAGGTTTGTTTCATCTGAGCAAGCAAAACTAGCAACGATATATTCTACGTCGATTATTGATAATGATACAGAATCATGATACTAGTGAATGTCCCATAGTACTTTTTCGATCACATTTACATCCAGAAAAATCAACATCACTAAATGATAGTAAATCAAATGTACTTGATTTAGGATAAAATAAATCATAGTTGACTGTGTTATTAATGTATCGAAGAATTCTTTTCACTGCCTTAAGGTGTGATTTCTTAGGATTAGATTGATATCTAGCACATAAACAAATACTGAATATAATATCAGGTCTACTTGAAATAATATATAATAAAGAACCAATCATACCTCGATATAGTTTTTGATCAATATTCTTACCATTTTCATCTTTGTCTAAGAACGTAGTAGTACACATAGGAGTTTTTTACTATCAGAATTTTTCATACCAAATCTTTTAAGAAGTTCCTATGCATACTTGCATTGTGATTGCAAATGAAAGTAGTGAGAATTATTGTCTAACTTTGGGCCAACGGGTCATGTCCACGAGGAGGGATGCGATGAAAGCTTTCGATATTTTATTTAACAAACAAAGAATGGTGTCGGTGCTTTTTATGTTGAAAAAAGAATGGAGAGTAAGGAAGTGATTTTAAAGAAAAATTAAAAACTTAGAGAAGACATAGGAAAAGGTGATTTTTAAAAAGTGTGAAGATTATTTGTTTGTTTTTAATATATGAAAAAGATCTGGACTCACTTTCTTACTACTCAACGACATATTCTTCTCTTGAAATTCTTAGTACCTCAACTTGATCATAGGCAAGAACTTAAGTTTGAGTTTAGAAAGTCTTAAGCAAAGTAAATAAGATTGTTTGCAAATATTTAACTCTTTTTCTTAAGAAATCCTCTTAATCTGAATGTTAAATCAACAAGTTATCTTTCACGTATGAAATAAAAAATAAGTTCAAGTGATGTTTTAAAAGAAATAGAAGTTTAGAAATCCAAACCCATCCTCATGTGCCTTCAAGAACACTTTCAAAGAAGAAAGTCTTAGTTTAAGGCATACATATGATTCCGTTGGGTTCTTTACATCAAAATCATTCAAAACAAGAGGGATCGAAGAGAGAGATGATAGTGAGCTAAGAAAAATAAATTTAGCTACTCATAATTAAGGCAAAGCAAGACATGTAAATGAAATAAGACATACTCGTGAATTGTAGAAAAAGAGAAATCTTGATCCTTTACTGATGCCACTTCAACATCAGGTTACAATCACTCCTTTCCTCTCTCTCACTGGTATTTGGACTGAACTACAAATTAAAAAACAGATATACAACTTCTCAATACTATTTAACAAAGAACCTAAATCCTAAAAACAAAGAGAAAAACTAAAACTAATTTTCAGTCCTTTTTCTCTGAAAAATGCAATATTTATAGGAAAAACCAAACAAGGGAGGGCGTAAGAAAATAAGGGGAGCAAAAGCTCCCCCAACTACTTCAACCAAGCTGCAAAAATGCGGCTTTGCCGCATTTCCATAGCCATGGTGTGGCCAGATGGCCACACCAGGTTGGTGGTAGTCCCTTGTTTGGTAATATACCCTTATCTATTGCTGGTTTTCCTATTTCAGCTCCTTGATTTGACAAAACTGCTTTGGATCTTTGGCTTTAACCAATTGATTTGAAAAAATTCGTTTTAACAGGTTTTCAACTTCTCTGATTTGCCATGATCTACCCTGATTTTCTGATTTTGAATTAATTCTAAATTAAGTCCGAATTTTGATGGGCTTTTGGGCTCGTTTCTCTTCCCTTAACAATGAGCCTGCATTTTATAAAGAAAAATAAGACTTATTAATAGGATTTATTAGATAATAAACATGATAATGTGACAATATATATGCAATATATGTGACCGATCACACCCCACACTTATCTCTTGCTCGCCCTCGAGTAAAACATAAAAACTAATCCTAATCAATTATTAAACCACTTTCGCAGGTCACTCGATTGCACTGAGCATATGCAACAAGCCGTTAAACCTCTAGGTTACCCATAGAGGACGAGTTTTATCTCGTGAGGGTTTTCAGTGGATTGCGCCCACAAAATCCATAAAGAAAGAAAAAATGTTAGTATTTTCGAAAAGCATTTGAAAAGATTAGAAAATATTTGAGGTATTGTTGTAAGAGTTCAAGTAATCTATAAGTTATAGAAAAATCGAACTTTCATTCCTAAAATTAGTCTCTATTCAAAAACATGTCATCAATAAAAGTAAGGAGTCAAATTATATTTCTCACATAGTCTATTACTTTACCCTAAGTCATATGCACCTTCGTGACCGTGAAATTTTGACTAAGGGTTCTTTAACATTAACTCTTATGCCTCATTTATTTTTATTTTTGGTGATATTGTCCCTTAATTCCATTAGGCTTTCTACTCCGCCCATGTAACGAGCCTTCAGTCCGTGACACCCAAACCAGACAGTCTTAGGGCACCAGGTGAGAAAACATCCTTAAGGACTTAAGCACTCGAGTAAAAAAGGCCACGAAATCAAAGATTTTTATTATAAAATATACCCCTTTTAATGTGAATACTTATGCTTCATGAGGCACAGATACCAAACTTAATTAGAGGATTTATATATATATATATATATATATATATATATATATATATATATATATATATATATATATATATATATATATATATATATATATATATATATTTCAAACTTATCTAATCATCTTTTGCATAAATACCATGGCTTGCTTAGGCCAAAGCACCTAGCTAATCAATAATTAGATTTGTTTATTTTTCATAGATATACATATATATATATATATATATATATATATATATATATATATATATATTCTTTTTTTATAAGGCATAAGAATTTTTGTTTTTGAGCCCTAAGTATGTAAGTGTATAAAGTGTGCATATTTCTTCAAGGTAAAGATCAAAACTAAATTACTTTCACCAATTTTCTTCCTAACTCTGAAAATCAAATAAGTCATCTTATTTTGACCAAGTATAAGAAATCCTAATTATGATTTTTCTATTCTTTAAAATTAACTTAATTTCTTACAAAAAATATATCAAAATATTGTTCTTTTCTTTCAAAAAGTTTTTTATATATATTTTTTTCTTTTTTTTCCCAGTTATGTTAATCATGTTAGAGCCCTTCCCCACACTTATCTCATGCATTTTCTCTAATGTACGAAAGAAATGTATAGATGCATGAGGAATGTCAAAGAGAAAAGTTAAGACATTGGGTTGAAAAGACCCATAGCCGTTTCATTTACCGGCAACGATTCCAAAAATGGTTTAAGGCGTTACCGTTTACCTAAAAATCATTTCTATTCTTGGTGTCACTGTTCTCTACAGCACCGTGTGGAAACACAGTTTTTACAACGAATAGCCCATCCATCTTAATTTTAGTTTTCCTAAAAAAAGATGAAGCTTATAATTATAGAGTAAGACTTTTTGTCCAGGGACAAATACTTTTCTTATGATGTGTTTATCATGAAAAATCTTAACTTTATCTTTAGTGATCTTAGTATTTTCATAGGCCTCATTTCTAAACTCCTTTAATTCAAAATTTATAATTTTCAAAGGTCACCAGCCTTAGTCAAGTCAAAATTTAGCTGCTTGATTGCCCATAAGGCCCGGTGCTCTAACTCAATGGGTAGATGGCAAGCTTTCCCAAAGACTAACCTATAAGGAGACTATTGGCCAAGAGGCCTATCACTCTAGTTTTGATGATGATTAACTCATGTAGTTATAGTTTACTAATAATCTTGTGCTTAAATAGTTTCAGTGATTGATCAAGATATTAGTATGTGTTTAGTTTTAATAAAGGAGTTTTTGAAGCTAACACATGGTGATTCAAGAGCTCGCGCGTCAAGATCACATCTAGCACTCGATTGAAGTCAAGCTCGTTGGATCGCGTATGGATCGAGTCAGCTTGGAGACAAGAAGACTTCGGTTTGTGTTTAGTTTGTGTTTAGATCTTGTGTAATGGTAAATAGTATTGATATGCTTAAGTTCACACACATACAAGTTTATTGGTGTTCAGTTTAACCGGTTTTGGATTTCATATCAAAAACATAGATATATATCGTGTGTGTGTGTGTGTGTGTGTGTACATATATTGAATTCTATTCATATACAATCTGCTTCAAAATTTTTTCAATATCATGTTTTTGTATCCATATGAGTTTTGGAGAAAACAATTTTCATTTCAAAAATCCAAGTTTTTCGAAAATACAGATTTTGTGTTTAAGCCAGATTTCAATATCACAAAAATGGTTCAAATAGTTTGTAATATGTGTTTATTTTTGGTCACACATGTTTAGTATTCAAAGATCTTATAAGAACTTATTTTTGTAGAATTTATCTGATTTTATGGGATTTAATTAAAATTAAAAAGACAAGTTTTCAATACTCTTAATCCCCAGCCAGATCAGCTGGCAGTCGACCGAACCAGTCGATCGAACCAGTCGACCGAACCAGTGGTCGGTCGACCGGACCAGTCGACCAATGTGTACAAGGGACGTGCACATCCCCAGCCATGAAGGCCAGTCGACCGCGCGGTCGACTGGCTGAAAGCACCCCACTCTCGGGTGTCGGCCGGTCGACCGAGCGGTCGACCGATGGCTTTCGCCGGTCAACCGGAGGCACAATGATCAGAAATATGACCGCTGCACCAGTCGACTAGGCAATCGACTGGAAGGGCATTTTTGCCCTTTCCTACTGCCAATTGGCAGAAATTTTTGGAGGCTATATATATGCCTTCTCTTGAGTTGTTTTATACAAGTTTTTAGAGAGAAATTTTTCTCATCTTTCTAAGTGTTTTAGCAGCAAGATTTCAAAGAGTTTTTAGGTTAAAAAGATTTATCTTTATTTGTTTTAAAGTGTTGGAAAATCAAAGAAAAAGAGAGCCTTTGGGATATTAGTTTTTGGGTCTTCATTTTAATATCTATCTAGTATTTTTCCCAAGAGTTTTTCTTTATTGTTTTTATTTCTAAACATTTTATTTTCTCACACTTGAGCTATCATCTTTATCCTTTCTATAGGATCTTTGTTTTTGGTGAGAAAATTAGTTTGTGGTTTGTTGAGACCACCAAGTGTTGTAATCCTTTTTGCTTTGTGTTATCCCTCTTGTGTAGAGGTGATTGTGGAGAAGAGTTTGAATTTATTGGTATTCCTCTAAGGGTAGAGGTGATTGTTAGAGTGTTGGCTTAGTGCCTTATCCCTCTAAGTGTAGAGGTGATTGTTGTTGTTGGCTTTGTGCCTATTGAAATCACCTAGAGGGGGGTGAATAGGTGATAATGCTAATCTAGAAACTAAATGCGGAAGCTAAAACAAATTTGCAACACACTTAATACAACCAACAAGTGTAGCCGAATTCCCCGTGAAGGGCTCTGGACTAACTCCTCTTGATTCCCCTAAATAAGGGTTGAGGTGCTATATGAAGCTCTTGTGGTTAAGTACAAGTGAGGCACACACACAAGCAAGCCAAGCATAGAAGGATGATAAGCAATATGAAAGATGCAAGGCACAAATGCAAGCAAGTATGAATGATATGGCAATATGAATAATGCTATGCACAATACAAATAAAGAGAGAGGGTTAAGAGACAATGGATCAAACGCAAACACAAAGCTATGTTTCGAGGTTCGAGCCCCTAGCTCTACGTCCCCACCTTCACCGAGAAGGATTTCCAATCCACTATCTTGTCCACCGAGGACTCCCACCGAGGGAACCTCCACCGAGGAGGATTTGTACAACAAGGGAGTACCGAACTCCTCTCTCAAACAACACTACCTCCACCGAGGCAATACAAACACAATCCACCTCACAAAGAGGGATAAGGCCCTTAGCCAAACAACCACAAATCACCTCTACCGAAGAGGGATACAAACACCAACCAACTCCACCTCACCAAGAGGGAGTAAACAATAATCTCAACCTCTACCAAAGAGGGAGCACCGACAAAGAAAGGGTTTTTACAACAAGTGGTATATCTCAACCACAAACCAAATCCTCTCTTTTCCACAAAATAAGATTCTAATAGAATAGGATAGATGATAGCTCAAGTGTGGTAAACAAAGTGTTTTGATCAAAGAAATTCTCTTGGGAAAACACCAAAAAGATATAGAAGTTTAGTTCAAAAACTAATTCCCAAAATCCTAATTTCTTTGAAATAAACAAAACACTTAAAACAAATAATATTGATCTTTTGGTACTTAAACTCTTTTGAAAACTTGTTTAAAACAATGGAGAAACTCAGAAAATTTTAGCTTGAAAAACTTAGCCAAAATCCCAAAGAAATGGGGTTTATATAGGCCAAACAGAAAACTAATCGTTAGGCTGATCTGTCAGCCTGACAGGCTTGCGGTCGACCGCCTGGTCGACCGCCAACGGTCATATTTATGACCGTTGGGGCAACCGGTCAACCGCCCGGTCGACCGCCCAGATACAGAGAGCAAAGCTCTCTGGTCCGGTCGACCGGCCCACTGTGCTGCCAGACGTGCACAGCTCTGTGCACGTCGGTCGACCGCACGGTCGACCGCACCAAGGAGCGGTCGGCCGACCTGGCCTGTCAGCCACTGTTCTGGGTCAGAAACTGGGGTTAAAAATATGTTAAAATATTTCTAATAATAAAAATCCCCAAAAATAGTTTTAATATTTTGCATTGATATATAAACATGTGATAAAAATTTCAACTCAAATATCAAGCAATTTGAACTATTTTTGTGTCTTATCATTTTTATCAAAAACTAAAACATGTATTTTATCAAACTTGAATTTTTCAATAGGAAATCTGATTTTTCTTAAAACTCATGAATAGGCATATCAAAATAAGTTTGTTTAAGATATGAGGCATGTATGTATATTGAACACATCTAATATACATAAAAACCAAGTAAACTTCTTTTGATCAATCTATTCATGAAAAACCAAATCCAAAACATAAAACTTGTGTGTGTTGTAGACTTGAGCATATCAACTATTCTAAGCTTTACAAATGGATCTAAACACGCTAAACACTAGGATACCTAAGTCTTCTTGACGATCTTCAATCTTCAAGCGGACTCGATCCCAAACGTGATCCACGAGCTAGGTTATGTATGATCATGATGCTCGGGTCCTGGAATCACCAAGTGAAAGCTTCCAAACTCCTCTTTTTGAAGCAATCACCAACTAATATCTTGTTACATGATCTGAAACTAAAATCACAAGATTATTAGTAAACATAACTATATGAGTTAATCATCATCAAAACTAGAGAGGAAGGCCTCCGGGCCAACAATCTCCCCCTTTTTGATGATGACAAAACTCATGGAGTTATATATGCATGGATTAAAGTTAAGCTTCAAAGAAGCTCCCCCTTAACTCATGCATAAAATAAATAAACTTAAATATGCAATGAATGACAATGCAAAAACAATAAAAGGCTCTAGATACCCAATGAAATGTTCAAAACACAACATGCTCTAGATACCATTAAAATTAAACTAAATTAAACTTAATATAAGCAAAACATAAACATGCATATATAAAACTCAACCAAACTCAAATTTTTCTCCCCTTTTTTGTCAATCATCAATAAAGGGGTAAAAACAAAACTAAATCAATAAAATTTTCTTTTCTTTTGTCTAAAACAAAAAATATCAATATAGGGGTGACAATGAATTAAGATATCAATTGAAAATATGTCAAAGTAGCATCTTGATACCAATTGAAAGTAAACATAGATCAATGAATAAATGGTATATGCTATATACATTCATGAATAGGAAGATGTGAAGCTTCCCTACATAGATACATTACATGAAAGAGGGATGGCAAGCCCTAATTCACATAACGTACATTATGCAATGCATAAGAGGAGATGTGAAGCTCCCCCTACACACGTGTACCACATAAAGAAGAGATGTCAAGCTCCTCAATACAAGAGACACTCAACATGAATCTATATGTAGAAGAGATGTTAAGCTCTCCTTGCATATAGGCAATACAAATCAAAACTTTTGTATTTATCTTTAAACAAATTTTGAGAAACCAAATTAAAACATTCAAATAAACATCTTGATATCAAAAGAGAGTATTTTTCTTTTTAAGTATATGATATCAATTTCAAATTTTTATTTTCTATCATAAATAAGAGAGTAGAAATACAAATACCAATTGAAATATGAAAATCGAATTTTCTCCCCCTTTATGAAATACCAACAAAAACAATGCGTAAGCTCGAATTAAGATACCAATTGAAAAATTGAATCAATTGAAACAAAGTTAAAACTCAAGCTTTAGCATAAACAAAATTTTGTGCTTAAAGATATAGGGATATAATAAGCACAAATAAAATATATATATATATATATATATATATATATATATATATATATATATATATATATATATATATATATATATATGTATGAAAAGTTTAATACCAAGCGAAATTGATACTATTGGAATTGAAAAAACATACATACATACAAACATATATGAGTATACAAGAAAAGTCAAAATTGATACCAATTGAAAGAATCCAATGATACCAATTGAAACAACAATAATAACAAAGTATAACTCATATAACCTATCCTCTCAATCATGTTCAAGTTTAAAATGATTTTCAATATAAAGCATACATGAGCATGATCTCCCATCCAACCACCCTTGGATGGTAGGGGTTTTCAAAAAATAGATTTGAAAAATAAAGTGTGTTTGAAAACTCTACCAAAATGAAGAATATCGCAACTAGTTAAATGAAAAAACTTGTAAACTGTACGAAATCCTTCAAGCAAGGAATAAAACAAAATTATTTTTCATGAAACATGAAATCCACATGATAATCAACACTCTATGCCAATTAAGCATAAATATGACTCATGAAAACAAACACATGAGTAAACAATAAATGTGAGTGTACAAATAAGATGTGAAGATCATAATCATGAAGATGGACAATAAGCTCAATATTCCTTGAAAACATGAAAAATAAGAAAATCATTAAAACTATTTAATCTTCAAGGTATATGTATGTGCTATACAAACTAAAGTATACATACATATCCAAACACAACGAGTCCACAAAGATATATGCATGAAGGCACGTGGCTCAAAAGGATGTATATGTATAAACAATAATTTGGATAAAATGGACATATACATGAAGTTAAACACATAATCATAAAACAAATCAAAAAAGGGAATACAAGTTTAAAATGCATGGATCATCAAACTAGACTATACTAGCACATCTAATGGGAACAAATAAGCAATCAAGCACAAACATATATAGATTTATTTGTGGCCCACTATATGCACAAATATATACCTAGTCTTAATGAAAACTAACATTTAAACATATATTCAAATCATGAAGCATCAAAAACAAGACATAATCAACATGAAAAAACATAAACATGATTATTATGTCAATCCACATGTTATTAGAGCTATGATAAACATGATAGCTAAACAATGGTGAGAACACAAAAATAATAATTCATATTAAACTTGGGTGTCTCAAAGGCTATACATCTATGTCAAGAGTCTAATAATCATGGCATTTCATAATAATCGATAAACATCAAAACATGCTAATAAAGAATAGAATGAAAAGCATGTAAACAATAATTAGGAGCTAGAGATCGTTACCAACACCTAGAAGGCAACTCTCCAAATCTCCAAAAAAACATGGCGGTCCTCTCCACCAAACATCCCTTGAAAGTGATGCATCCAATTGATTTCCATGAAGCTCGGAAAGCATCCACTCCAGGTACCGCTACTCTCACGTCATGCGAGAGCCCACTCCTATATCAAATATAAGAGGGGTGGTCTTTGGTACCCACAACTTTTTGGGTCCATGGGGGTTAGTACCTTCTCTAACCCAAACAAAATTAGTTGCTAAATTTGAAACATGTATACGATCAAAACAAAATTTAGCAAGGTGGCCCTTACGTCCACAATGTGTACAAGTGTACACATGAGCATACATAGTGTGATGGTGTCCGTGATGAGCATGTGTATGCCGTGATGGGTGTGCATGCATAAAAGATGGAACTTGTTTCTTTCGAAACTAAGATTCCAAACGTGTATGACCCACTACACATTGGCTCAAAGTGGAGCCCAAACAATCAACACTCTTCTTAAGTATGGATATATCATTATCAATCAAAGAAGAAAAGGTACATGCAATAGGTGTACTAGGTGAAGCATGGCAAACATGAGAACCAATATTTTTCAAAGATTTATTTTTATTTAAACAAATTTCTAACTCTTTGAAATAAAATCAATTTCTCTTTTTAAAGAATCATTTTCTTTTAAAACAAAATCAACTTTTGAAGATAAAAACTCATTTTTCTTCAACACATTATCACAATCATTTTTATTTTTCAAAAATTTATTTTCTTTTAATGCAAGTTCAAGTTGAGATCTTAATGAATCCCTTTCATTTGAAATCTCCACCTTTTCTTGCAAAACAATATTAAGTCTAGAAAGCAAATTTTTATTTTCATTATTAATGCCTAGACTTTTTTTTCAAAATTTTATATTTTTCAAACAATTTTTCACAAACAATAGATAGTTCTTCATTCAAAGCATGGGCATCAACAAAACATTACATGAAGAACTAGCACCATCATTATCTAGTTGAGATTCCGATTGTACCTCAAGGGAGTCATTCCCTTAGACCATTAAGCATTGTGACTCGGATTCTCCACTAGACTCCTCCGGTTGGATAGGCAATTGAAGCTTGGAGGTGGTTGTGGTTGTCAACATGTTCCACACTGCAAATGCGGAATCAAAGTTAGAAACATGCATAAGATATTCTTTAGGTAGCGTGCTTCTAATGGCCTCAAGGGCTTGTGCATTGGCCCCTATATGCTTGCTATCACTAAGGTAGGATTCCTTGGTAATGGCAAGGTGAACCTTATATCTTAGGGTTTGTAAAAAGATGGACATCTTAGTCTTCCAAACAACAATGTTGGAAGGGTCAAACATAGGAAGGGTCATGAAGTCCATGGGTCCAAACTATATGTGTGCAAACAAACAAGTGTGCAAATGCAAATGGTAGATTAGCAAACAAAGATCTCACTCCTATGATGTTAAGCCTAAAGTATCAGGAGCGTAGGCTCTGATACCAATTGAAATCACCTAGAGGGGGTGAATAGGTGATAATGCTAATCTAGAAACTAAATGCGGAAGCTAAAACAAATTTACAACACACTTAATACAACCAACAAGTGTAGCCGAATTCCCCGTGAAGGGCTCTGAACTAACTCCTCTCGATTCCCCTAGATAAGAGTTGAGGTGCTATATGAAGCTCTTGTGGTTAAGTACAAGTGAGGCACACACACAAGCAAGCCAAGCATAGAAGGATGATAAGCAATATGAAAGATGCAAGGCACAAATGCAAGCAAGTATGAATGATATGGCAATATGAATAATGCTATGCACAACACAAATAAAGAGAGAGGGTTAAGAGACAATGGATCAAACGCAAACACAAAGCTATGTTTCGAGGTTCGATCCCCTAGCTCTACATCCCCGCCTTCACCGAGAAGGATTTCTAATCCACCATCTTGTCCACCGAGGGAACCTCCACCGAGGAGGATTTGTACAACAAGGGAGTACCGAACTCCTCTCTCAAACAACACTACCTCCACCGAGGCAATACAAACACAATTCACCTCACAAAGAGGGATAAAGCCTTTAGCCAAACAACCACAAATCACCTCTACTGAAGAGGGATACAAACACCAACCAACTCCACCTCACCAAGAGGGAGTAAACAATAACCTCAACCTCTACCAAAGAGGAAGCACCCAGAAAGAAAGGGTTTTTACAACAAGTGGTATATCTCAACCACAAATCAAATCCTCTCTTTTCCACAAAACAAGATTCTAATAGAATAGGATAGATGATAGCTCAAGTGTGGAAAACAAAGTGTTTTGATCAAAGAAATTCTCTTGGGAAAACACCAAAAAGATATAGAAGTTTAGATCAAAAACTAATTCCCAAAACCCTAATTTCTTTGAAATAAACAAAACACTTAAAACAAATAAGATTGATCTTTTGGCACTTAAACTCTTTTGAAAACTTGTTTAAAACAATGGAGAAACTCAGGAAATTTTAGCTTGAAAAACTTAGCCAAAATCCCAAGAAAATGGGGTTTATATAGGCCAAATAGAAAACTAGCCGTTAGGCTGATCTGTCAGCCGACAGGCTTGCGGTCGACCGCCAACGGCCATATTTATGACCGTTGGGGCTACCGGTCGACCGCCCCGATACAGAGAGCAAAGCTCTCTGGTCCGGTTGACCGGTCGGTCGACCGGCCCACTGTGCTGCCAGACATGCACAGCTCTGTGCACGTCAGTCGACCGCACGGTCAACGGCCCTTGGTGCGGTCGACCGAGCGGTCGGCCGACCTGGCCTGTCAGCCACTGTTCTGGATCAGAAACTGGGGTTAAAATATGTTAAAATATTTCTAGTAAATCTTGTAAAAATCCCCAAAAATAGTTTTAACATTTTGCATTGATATATAAACATGTGATAAAAATTTTAACTCAAATATTAAGCAATTTGAACTATTTTTGTGTCTTATTATTTTTTATCAAAAACCAAAACATGTATTTTATCAAACTTGGATTTTCAATAGGAAATCTGATTTTTCTTAAAACTCATGAATAGGCATATCAAAATAAGTTTGTTTAATATATGAAGCATGTATGTATATTGAACACATCTAATATACATAAAAACTAAGTAAACTTGTTTTGATCAATCTATTCATGAAAAACCAAATCCAAAACGTAAAACTTGTGTTTATTGTGCACTTGAGCATATCAACTATTCTAAGCTTTACAAATGGATCTAAACACACTAAACACTAGGATACCTAAGTCTTCTTGACAATCTTCAATTTTCAAGCCGACTCGATCCCAAACGTGATCCACGAGCTAGGCTATGTATGATCTTGATGCTCGGGCCCTGGAATTACCAAGTGAAAGCTTCTAAACTCCTCTTTTTGAAGTAATCAACAACTAATATCTTGTTACAAGATCTGAAAATAAAATCACAAGATTATTAGTAAACATAACTACCTGAGTTAATCATCATCAAAATTAGAGAGGAAGGCCTCCGGGCCAACACCTATCCCTCTATTGAGAGGTTGATCTTGTGTGGCTTAGTGCCTTGCCTCTTATGTAGAGGTTGTTGTTATTTGAGAGAGGAGTTATGTACTCCAAGTTTGTATTACCCAAATTCTCAGTGGAGGTTTCCTGTGTGGGAAGTCCTATGTGGACGCATTAGTGAAAATCCTTCTGTGTGAAGGCGGGGACGTAGAGCAGTGGCTCGAGCCTCGAAACATAGCTTTGTGTTTGCATTTGATCCACTATCTCTTAACTTTCTCTTTTATATCTTGCATTGATTCATATTGTTCATATCTTATATGCTTGGTATTGTTTGTGTGCCTCACTAGTGTTGAATCAAGAGAGCATCATATAGCACCTCAACTCTCATTTAGAGGAATCTAGAGGAGTTAGTCCAGAGCCCTTCGTCGGGAATTCGGTTACACTCTTTGGTTACACTTAGTGTATTGCAAGTTAGTTTTAATTCCGCATCATTTGTTAGCCATATACCTATTCACCCCCCTCTAGGTGTATTTTCAATTGGTATCATGCCCACACTCCTGATATTAGATTTAACCACCTAGGAGTAAGATCTTGGTTAGCTAATCTAGATTTGCATTTTTACATATATAGTTTTTACACTCATAGATTTCATAACCCCTTCTATATTTGATGTTTTAACATTGATGTATGGAAGCTTAAGATGAGTATGTACCTAAAAACCCTAGGAATGCATGTTTACCTTGCTACTACTAAGAAATCCTGTCTTGGTAACAACAAGCATATAGAGGCCAATGCACAAGCCCTAGAGGCACTTAGATGCACTCGTAGCAAAGAATATTTGTCTATAATTTTTTATTGTGATGCTTTTGCAGTGTGGAACACTTTGACCTCTCCCGCGCTACAAATGATGAAATATATGGAGAAGGAATCTAGTGGAGATGAATCCGAATAAGCTTGCTACATGGTCCAAGGGAATGACTCCCTAGAGGTATATTTGGAAACTCAACTAGATGATTGTGTTAGTTCTTCCGGAGATGATATTACGGATGCCCATGCCTTGAATGAAGAACTATCTATTGTGTGTGAAAACTTGTTAAAAAATATAAACTTTTGAAAAGAAAACTTTAAAATGAAAGAAAAAAATAAGGATTTGTTTTCAAAACTTAAAATGGCTTTGAAAGAGAGGGATGAGATTTCAAATGAAAGGGACTCATTGAAATCCCAACTTAACTTGCCCTAAATGCAAACAAAATTTTGAAAGATAAAAATGATTATGACATTGTTTTGAAGAAAAATGAGGTTTTATCTTCAAAACTTGATTTATTCTAAAAGAGAATGAAACTTTTAAAAATAAAATTGCTTCAATTTCAAAAGAGCTAGATTTGGTTTCTAAGAAAATATTTCTTTGAAAAATGATTTAGATTTCTATATTTGCTATACTAATATTGTTTCACCATCTAGTGTTTATATTGCATGCTCCACCTCTTTTTCTATTATTAAAAATGATATAAATATGTTAAAAAAGAGTGTTGATTGTTTGGGCTCCACTTTGAGCCATTGTTCCATGAATCATACACGATTGGAATCCATGTTTCACAAGAAACAAGTTCCACATATAAATGCACACAAACCACGTTATAAACATGCTTATCATGCTCACACACATGATTCAAAGTATGCTCATGTGTACACTTGTACACATTGTGGACGTACGTGCCACCTTGCAAAGTTTTATTATTATAGGATATATAATTCAAATTTTGCAAATAAGTTTGCTTAGGTTAGGAAAGGTGCTAACCCCCATGGACCCAATAGAGTATGAATACCAAAATTCATCCCTATTTTATTTGATGTAAGTGTGGGCTCTCACTTGACGTGAGAGTATTGGTGCCTTGATGGTGGATGTGTTCCGGGATAAATGGTGACACTTTTAGATGCATCACTTTCAAGGGATGTTTGGTGGGAGGACCACCATAGTTTAGAGATATAGAGATTAGCCCTAATAGTTTTGGTAACTATCTCTAACTCTTTATTTATTTACATGCTTTTAGATTATTGATTTTTAGCATGTCATGTTTTACTGCTCATTGTGTTAAATGCCATGATAATTAGACTTGTGATATACATATGTGGTATTTGAGATACACCCATGTTTATATGGATTATTATTTTTGTGTTCTCACTTTAATTTAGCTATGTTGTGTAACCTAGTTTAAGACATGTGCATTTACTTAATGATCATATTGGTATATGTTTTTGCACTTCGTATTTTGATTACATGTTTAGATATAACTTTCATTAAAACTTGTGTATATACTTGTACAACTAATCAGCCACATTTGATTTTTGTATGTTTGTTCTTAATTGCTCATTTGTACCCATTAGATATACTAGTCTAGCCTAGTTTTGACTATTCGTGCATTTCAACTTGTATTCCCTTTTTTGGACATGTTTTCATGCTAAATGTTTAGCTTAATGTATATGTCAATTTTGTTAAAACTTTAGATATACATGTCTATCTTAGAGTCACTTGCTTTCCATGCAAATTCTATTATGGACTCATTTATTTTTGGGATATATATGTATACTTTCAGTTTAGACAAGACATAAATATACCTTGAAGCCTATTTAGATTTGATGTTTTTCATATTTTTAATAAGGAATTTCATATGAGCTTTATTGTCTATTTTCATGATTATGCTTTTCTCATAATTCTTGTACACTCACATTACTTGATGTTTTCTCATGACTTTGTTTTCATGAGTCTTATATGTGCTTTATAGATTTTGAGTGTCAACTGTTGAGCGATTTTTATGCTTTCATAGATTTATTCTAGTTTTATTCCTTACTTGAAGTCTTTGTACTAGTTTTTAAGAATAGCATAAAACTTGTTGCGTATTTCTTCATTTTGGAAGAGTTTTCAATTATGTTAAATTATTTTCAAATCCTATTTTGAAACCCCCTTCCTTCTAAGGGTGGTTGATGGACGATCATGCCTTGTGTGCCTTATAGAAAATCTATTTAAATATGTGCATGAATAAGGAGGTAGGTATGAGTTATACACTTGATTCTCATTATATTTTCAATTGATATCACAATTGATATTCTTAAGTTTGTATACTCATATTTGTGTTTTCTATATGTATGCTTCAAATTTCAAATAGTATCAATTTCGATTAGTGTATTCTTTTCATACATATATATAACTTGATTGTGCTTACAATATCTTTATATCTTAAAGCACAAATTATATTAATACTAAGCTTGATTTAGTTCTTAATGTCAATTATTTTTCAATTGGTATCTTATACAAGCTTATGCGTCATTTTATTGGTATTTCATAAAGGGGAGAAATATTCGTGTTTTATCTTTCAATCAGTTTTATTTTCAATTAGTATCTTACTCTCATTCTTTATGATAAAAAATGCTTTATTTTGGCATATGCTAACATTTTCAATATTGGTATCAATAATCTTAATTTGGCATTATTCTAAATTTGGTAGCCTTATTGTAAAATGAGTTGTGTTTACCCAAAATTTGGTTTGTATTTTCAATTGATTTTTACTTTCAATTGGTATCAAAATTTACAATATATATTTCAATTAGTATAAAAACGTACAATGTTTCATTTTCTATTTGTATCAAAAGTTTACAAGATATTTTCAATTGGTATCTTTTGGTATCTTAAAATTTTTGTTTATTTTCAATTGGTATCATAATGTTTCGATATATAACTTTATCATAAATTAGTATATTTTTCAATTGGTATCGTAATGTTTGGATATGTATTGCTTATATGTAGGGAAGCTTAATATCTTCTCTATATATAAATTCATGTTGAGTGTATCTCATATTGAGGAGCTTGACCTCTCCTCTCTATGTCTTACACGTGTGCAGAGGAAACTTCACATCTCCTTTTATATATTGTGTATTATACGTTATGTGATTAGGGTTTAGTCATCTCTTTTTCATGTAATGCATGTATGCAGGGGGGTTAACTTTACGTCTCTTCTCTCCATGAATATATATCGCATATATATCTTTATTGTTTGATTTATTTTCGCCCCTTTATTGATGAATTGACAAAAAGGGGAGAAGAATTTTGAGAGTTTATAAATGTATTGTTTATTTTCTTGTTTAATACATATGTGTTTTGTTTATGCAAAAAGGGGAGAAGTATTTGGAGAGTTTATTTATATTTATTTCCTCATTTATGCATATATGTGTTGTTTGGTTTATGCATTTCATTGAATATCTTTATTATTTATTCCTATGCATGAGTTAAGGGAGAGCTTCTATGAAGCTTAACTTTAATCCATGCATATATAACTCCATGAGTTTTGTCATCATCAAAAAGGGGGAGATTGTTGGCACAGAGGCCCATTACTCTAGTTTGATGATGATTAACTCATGTAGTTATAGTTTACTAATAATCTTGTATTTAAATAGTTTCAGTGATTGACCAAGATATTAGTAGGCGTTTAGCTTCAACAAAGGAGTTTTTAGAGCTAACACATGGTGATTCAAGAGCTTGCGCGTCAAGTTCCCATCTAGCACTCCGTGAAGTCAAGCTTGTTGGATCGCGTTTGGATCGAGTCGACTTAGAGACAAGAAGACTTCGGTTTGTGTTTAGTTTGTATTTAGATCTTATGTAAGGTAGATAGTGTTGATATGCTCAAGTTCACACACACACACACACAAAAGTTTATTGGTTTCGCTTTAACCGGTTTGGATTTCATATAAAAAACATAGATATATATCTTATATGTATATTGGATTCTATTCATATACAATATGCTTCAAACTTGTTTCAATATCCATATGAGTTTTGGAGAAAACAATTTTTCATTTCAAAAATTTAAGTTTTTTGAAAATACAGATTTTGTGTTTAAATTAAATTTCAATATCACAAAAATAGTTCAAATAGTTTATAATATGTGTTGATTTTTAGTCACACATGTTTGGTATTCAAAGATCTTATAAGAACTTATTTTTGTGAAATTTATGTGATTTTATGAGATTTAATTGAAATTAAAAAAACAAGTTTTCACAACCCTTAATCCCCAGCCAGATCAGCGGGCGGTCGACCGAGCCGGTTGTCTGGTCGACCGGAACGGTCGACCGATGTGCATAAGGGACGTGCACATGGCCAGCCATGAAGGCCGGTCGATCGCGCGGGCGACTGACTGAGAGCACCCGACTCTCGGCTGCTGGCCAGTCGACCGAGCGGTCGACGGATGGCTTGGCCGGTTGACCGGGTGGTCGACCGGAGGCACAACGGTCAGAAATATGATCGTTGCGCGGTCGACTGGGCGGTCGACCGGAAGGGCATTTTGCCTTTTCCTGCTGCCAACGGGTAGAAATTTTTAGAGGCTATATATATGCCTCTCTTGAGTTGTTTTAAACAAGTTTTAGAGAGCAATTTTTCCCATCTTTACAAGTGTTTTAGCAACAAGATTTCAAAGAGTTTTCTGAGTTAAAAAGATTTATCTTTATTTTTTTTAAAAGTGTTGAAAAATCAAAGAAAAATAGAGTCTTTGGGATATTAATTTTTGGATCTTCATTTCAATATCTATCTAGTATTTTTCCAAGAGTTTTCTTTGTTGTTTTCATTTCCAAATACTTTATTTTCTCACACTTGAGCTGTCATCTCTATCCTATCTATAGGATCTTTATTTTGGTAAGAAATTGGTTTGTGGTTTGTTGAGACCACCAAGTGTTGTAATCCTCTTTGCTTTGTGTTATCTCTCTTGTGCAGAGGTGATTGTGGAGGAGAGTTTGGATTTGTTGGTATCCCTCTAAGTGTAGAGGTGATTGTTGGATTGTTGGCTTAGTGCCTTATCCCTCTAAGTGTAGAGGTGATTGGTTGTGTTGGCTTTGTGCCTATCCCTCTATTGAGAGGTTGATCTTGTGTGGCTTAGTGCCTTGCCTCTTGTGTATAGGTGTTATTGTTTGAGAGAGGAGTTGTGTACTCTAAGTTTGTTTTATCCAAATTCTCAGTGGAAGTTCCTGTATGGGAAGTCCTATATGGACGCATTAGTGGAAATCCTTCTATGTGAAGGCGGGGACGTGGAGCAATGGCTCGAACCTCGAAACATATCTTTGTGTTTACGTTTGATCCACTATCTCTTAACTCTCTCTTTTATATCTTGCATTGATTCATATTGCACATATCTTATATGATTGGTATTGTTTGTGTGCCTCACTAGTGTTGAACCAAGAGAGCTTCATATAGCACCTCAACTCTTATTTAGAGGAATCTAGAGGAGTTAGTATAGACCCTTCACCAGGAATTCGACTATACTCTTTGGTTACACTTAGTGTTTTGCAATTTAGTTTTAATTCTGCATCATTTATCATTAGATTAGCCATACACCTATTCACCCCCCTCTAGGTGTATTTTCAGAGACACCCCTAGAATCATCTTGAAAGCGGTCCTGTAGGCCCATAGGGCATCTACAAGTTTAGTGGACCAATCTTTTCAGTTTTGGTTCACAGTGTTCTCCAAAATAAGCTTGATTTGTCTATTGAAAATCTCAACACGCCCACCAGTTTAAGGATGATAAGGTGTGGACAACTTGTGAGTTATGGCATACTTTCGCATAAGAGCTTCAAAGGATCTATTGTAAAAGTGAGTACCATTATCGCTGATGATAGCACGGGGGGTTTCGAAGCGTGAGAAAATGTTCTCTTTCAAAAACTTTATGACAATTTTGTTATCATTAGTTTTGCTTGGAATGGCTTCTACCCACTTGGACGCATAGTCCACAGCAACTAATATGTATTGGTTTCCAAATGAATTAGGAAATGGACCCATAAAGTCGATGCCACAAACATCAAAGAGTTCTATTTCTAGAATTCGGCTGAGGAGCATCATATCTTATTTTGAGTTCCTTCCTACCATCTGGCATATAGGGCACATCTTGCAAAATTCATAAGCATTTTTGAATAAAGTGGGCCAATAGAACCCACTTTGTAGCACCTTTTCAGTAGTCTTGCAGAGACCAAAGTGTCACCACATGCAAGTTCGTGACAGAAAGATAAAACACTCTTCATCGGAATGCATCTCCTAATAATTTGGTCTGAAAAGTACTTAAAAAGATACGGTTCCTCCCAAAAGAAATACCGAACTTGAGATAAGAATAGAAATATATCATTTTAAACCACTGAGACGGAATTTGGTTTGTGACTAAGTAATTCACTATATTAGCAAACCAAGGTTCCCTAAAAATAGCTAAGAGATTTTCATCAGGAAACTCCTCATTTATGGGCAATTCGTTAAATGGAGAGTTTGGGATTCGCGAGAGATGGTCAGCAACGATATTTTCTACGCCTTTTTTATCTCGAATTTCGAGATCAAATTCTTGAAGAAGAAGAATCCAACGAATGAGTCAGGCCTTAGCATCTTTTTCATCATGAGGTACCTAAGCGCAGAATGATCGGTAAAAATTATGGTTTGGGCCCTAGTAGGTAGGGAAAAAATTTTCTAAGGCAAACACTACTACCAAGAATTCTTCTCAGTAGTAGTATAGTTCATTTGAGCATCATTGAGAGTCCTATTAGAATAGTAAATCACATGCTGCTTGTTATCAATGCGCTGTCCTAGGACGACGCCTATTGCAAAATCAGAAGCGTCGCACATGATTCGAACGGCTTAGATCAATCCAGTGCAGATATGATTGGTGCAAAAATAAGCTCTTTCTTAAGCATCTCTCAAGAATTCATACATTCAGCATCGAAAGTGAAGGACACATCCTTAGCTAATAGATTAGTCAAGGGTGTAGCAATCTTGCTAAAAGCCTTGATAAATCTTCGGTAGAAACTGGCATGTCCTAAGAAGGATCGAATATCCTTCACGCATGGGCATGGGAAGCTTAGCAATAACCTCAATCTTGGCTCAATCCACTTCAATTCCTTTCTTGGAGATTTCTTGACCCAAGACAATTCCATGTTTACCATGAAGTGGCATTTCTCCCAGTTCAGTGTCAGATTTTTCTCAGCACAATGGTGGAGGATAAGTTCTAAATGGTGGAGACATTGAGTGAATGAATCTTCATAGATGGAAAAACCATCCATGAAGATTTTTAAGAATCGTTCTACCATATCGGATAAAGACTCAACATGCAACGTTAAAACGTTACTGGGGCATTGCACAAGCCGAAAGGCATACGACAATAAGCAAATGCCCCAAATGGACATGTGAACGTAGTCTTTTCTTGGTCCTCGGGAGCAATAGGAATCTGATTATATCTCGAGTAACCGTCCAAGAAACAGTAATACTCGTGGCCAGCCAAACCTTCCAGCATTTGTTCAATGAAGAGGAGCGGGAAATGGCCCATACGAGTTGCTGCATTAAGCTTCCTATAGTCAATGCAAACTCAAATTTTCATGCGAAGTCGAGTTTGGAACAACTCTTTGTTCTCGTTTTCCACCATGGTGAAACCAGATTTCTTTTGAACCGCGTGGATAGGACTAACCCATTGGCTATCCGAAATGGGATAGATTATCCCATTGTCTAAGAGTTTCACAATTTCATCATGAACAACCTCTTGCATTATAAGGTTTAACCTACACTGCTGGTCTCGTTTTGGTGTCGCATCTTCATTGAGATGAATGCGATGTTGAACTATAGTTGGACTCAATCCTTGGACTCAATCCCTTTATATGGTCATAGTCCAACCAATGGCTTCCCTATGTTTTCTCAGAATTGCTTTAAGATCTTCTTTTCGCTCGTTATTTAAATGGGAAGCAATAATGACAGGAAATGTCTCTGTTCGCCAAGATAGACGTACTTGAGATGCGCAGATAAGGCTTTCAATTCTAAGGAAAGAGAAGGCTCACTGGAAGGCTGAGTTAAATTTATTGGCTTAACATTTGGTGAATAGGGTTCGATGCCTAATTCACAGCAGACTTGACAACCTGATCAAGTTTAAAGTTGTCAGACTCTAACTCGAAGTCACACTCAGTTTCTAATTCCAATTCTTCTCCATGTTCACTTGTCAAGTTCTCAATGAGGTTGACTTCAAATGTTTGATCCTCATCATGGGATTCTTTTCCTAGGTTGAAGACATTGACTTCTCTAGTCATGTCTCCAAAGGTTAACCTCATGGACCCATTCCTATAATTGATAATGGCATTGGCAATAGCAAGGAATGATCGCCCTAAGATAACAGGAGTTTGAGCCCTAGGATTGGACACAGGTTGTGTCTCTAGAACTATGAAATCAACGGGGTAGATAAACTCACCGACCCGATAAGGACATCATTGATTTTCTCCTTTGGAACTTTCACTGAACGGTCAGCCAGTTGGACAGTGACTTGAGTTGGACTAAGATCGCCCAACACGAATATTTGATAAACTGAGAATGCGAGCAAGTTGATACTTGCTCCAAGTCAAGAAGTGGACGATCAATCTCGACTTGTCCTGTGGTGCAGGCAATAGTAGGACAACCTGGATCCTTGTACTTGATAGGGAACGGACCCGATAGTAGCTCACTAATGTTAGTGGCTAAAAAGACTTTCTTGGGCACATTAGTCTTTCTCTTCTTGGTGCACATGTTCGTAAGAAATTTTGTATAAGATGTGACTTGTTGGATGGCATCAAGAAGTGGCACATTTATCTTCGCTTGATTGAAGATCTCAATTATCTTATCCATGTATGAATTTGCTTGTTGTTTTTCAGCCTATTAGGAAATGGTACTATAGGCTGGTGCACCTGACTGGTTGACTTATCCGTTTCAGATTTGGAAGGATTGGGTCTAGATGAGGTGGATGCCTGATTGTGGTTGTGCTGAATGGGATTGGATGGGATTGGATGGTGTTGACACTTGATTATCAACTTCTTTCCTGACCTCAACGTATAAACAGCATTACATTGATTCAATAATTGATCCTCAGCTAAATGAGCTTGTTGAGAATTCCTAGGATTTATTACTGGCTGACTGGACAAGGTACTCTATTGTCTCTCATTCTGTGGATTGGTTAATTGGCTCATTTGAACCTCTAGCCTCTGTATAGTTTGCATGAGGGAACTTTGGTTCTTCATGTACCTTTTCATGTTCTCTCAAAGTCAATCATTCTCCTTTCAAGTTGAGGATTCTGGAAGGATGGTATGGAGATGGTTGGGAAAGTTTTGTTGATAATTTGAAAAATTAGGCGGATGGTTGGGATAATTATGATGGTAATTAGAAAAGTTGAGTTGATGATTGGAAGAATTATTGGAATGATGGAAATGGCTTGCATGGTTTGACCGTGAGTGATCATTGTTGTTTTGGCTCCAAAAGAAATTCGGGTGATTTCTCCAGTCAAGATTGTACGTTGGTGCGTGGGATTATTGTTCGGCCTTGAAAAGGTCGCATTCATTAGTCAGGATATTGTTGCTGAGACACTCCTCAAACACATGATTCATGGCTTGACAGTAAGTACAGTTCGGAGTTGAAAATTGGTTTGGGCTGACTTGATTGACTGGACTTGGTTCCTTAATTTCTAAAGTTTTCAGTCTTCTTGCTAGGTTAGCTAATTAACCTCATTAGTTATGGATGATTCAATTGAATGGAGACCTCTTTTTGAAGAGATGGAGTTTGAATTCCTAGAGCTTTCACTAGTTGGTTCCCATTGGATGGTCTTTTTGGCTACATCTTCATATAAATCCCATCATTCATTCTCATCCTTCTGTAAAAATCTCCCTTGGCACATGATTTCTAAGAGGGTCTTAGTAGGGTAGTCTAAACTGTCATAAAGAATTTGACATTATCGCCATTTCTCTATTCCATGATGAGGACATTGGACAAGGAAGTCTTTAAAGCGTTCAAAATACCTCCAAATGGTTCACTAAGTTCTTACTTGAACTGCATGATATTTTCCTAACGAGGGCAGTCTTATGAATTGGATAGAATTTCTTCAAGAAGACCTTGATGAAACCATCCCAGGATGTGATACAGCTGGCCGCTAAACTATAAAGCCATTTCTTGGCTAAGTCCTTAAGAGCGAATAGGACAAATCTCAACCTAATAGCAACATCTACAAGGTATGAGATTTTCATCATTAAGCATACTTCTTCAAACTCTCTATGAAGAAATAAGCATCTTCAGACTCTAAGCCATAAAACTTGGGGAGTGTGTTAATAAACTGAGGCTTGAGCTCAAAATTGTGTTCACCAACCGATGAAAGTTGGATGCAAGATGGAGTGAGGTTCTAATGGGATAGAACCTATCCTGCAAGATGTCGGTTGAGCCATAACCGAATCTGGTCTTGGTTCGAACTTGGGTGGTGATGTGCTTCCAATTAACCTAGATGAATTAGGGTCTCTTACCACACTTACATACACAAACACAATCACAAACAAGTTCACCAATAGTCAACAAGAGGAAACAATCAAGCCTAATCTAAGGTAAGATTGACCTAAACAACTCCTAACTGGTTGATTATCTACAGGAGGTATAATACAGACTTTGACCACAATCTAATCAGCCAGGTCAGGGCAAGATTCATGGGAGGTATCCGCGCAAAAAGCGACATGCTAATTAAGCCAAACCACCAGCCTTCGGGTTTGGCCCCTCAGTCTCTGTCCTTAGACATTGATTTGGCAGGAGTCAAATTCTAACACCTTCCTCCTTAGGATAATCTCCTAATAAGTTTGAAATATCCCTAAGGCCAAGGTCTATCAGATTTTAAATTAGGCTTAAGGTGTGCGTGCTTGGAGCTGGTTTGTGGGCTAAGAAAGGGTAATGACTTTCCCGCCTTATCTTGATTTGGGTTTTGCCTTTAAGATTAATTGTGCAAAGTGTGCAAGATATAGAAAAGTAATATTCAACAAGCAAATAATCACCAAGAATATTTTCTAAACTATATATTATGCATACGTACCTTGTCTCCAGCTATCTTTAATAGTAATCGTAAAAGAAATATAATTAGACAAATGCCTAAAATGCAAGTCTAAACATTTTTTAAGCAATTAGCAATTAATCAGATTACTATTGGATTAAAAATAGGGAGTGCGAATATCAGATATAGCAGAAATAATACACAAAAATTGTATTTTTGCAAAGCGATATGTCCTGCAAAAAAGAGTTTTTAATAGTCCAAAAATTTCAAGCTTTTGAGCAGCAATTCTTGAAATTCCGTTTCTTACTTTCGAGCGTATGGGCACAGAATAGCAAGTCTTCTCCTATAAGACTTGAGCGCTAAATCTGATTCCTTGATGTCCCTATAACAAGACAACCAAACTTGTTAGAAAACAATTACACCGTTCCCTCCCCGGCAACGGCTTGCAAATGAAAGCAGTGAGAATTATCGTTTAGCTTTGGGCCAACGGGTGATGTCCATGAGGAGGAACGCGATGAAAGCTTTTCGATGTTTTGTTTAACAAGCAAAGAATGATGCTGGCATTTTTTTATGTTGAAAAGAGAATAGAGAGTAAGAAGTGATTTTAAAGAAAAATTGAAAACTTAGATAAGACTTTGGAAAAGGTGATTTTTTAAAAGTGTGAAGATTGTCTGGTTGTTTTAATATATGAAAAAGATTTGGGTCACTATCTTACTACTCAACGACATGTTCTTCTCTTGAAATTCTTAGTGCCTTAACTTGATCATAGACAAAAACTTAAGGTTGAGTTTAAAAAGTCTTAAGCAAAGCAAATAAGATTGTTTGGAAACGTTTAACTCTTTTTCTTAAGAAATCCTCTTGAACTGAATGTTAAATCATCAAGTTGTCTTTCAAGTATGAAATAAAAAATAATTTCAAGTGATGTTTTAAAAGAAATAGAAGTTTAAAAATCCAAACTCATCCTCATGTTTCTTCAAGAACACTTTCAAAGAAGAAAGACTTAGTTTAAGGCATACATATGATTCCGTTGGGTTCTTTACATCAAAACCATTCAAAACAAGAGGGATCGAAGAGAGAGATGATAGTGAGCCCAGAAAAATGAATTTAGCTACTCATAATTAAGGTAACGCAAGACATGTAAATAAAATAAGACATACCCGTGAATTGTAGAAAAAGAGAAATCTTGATCCTTTATTGATGTAACTTCAACTTCATGTTACAATTACTCTTTTCCTCTCTCTCACTGGTATTTAGATTGAACTACAAATTGAAAAACAGAGATACAACTTCTCAATACTATCTAACAAAGAACCTAAACCCTAAAAATATAGAGAAAAACTTAAACTAATTTCGGCCCCTTTTTCTATGAAAAATGCAGTATTATAGGTAAAAACCAAACGGGGGAGGGCATATGAAGAAAGGGGGAGCCAACGCTCCCTCAACAGCTTCAACCAAGCCACGAAAACGCCACGGAAACGCAGCTTTGGTCGCGTTTCTGTGGCCATGGTATGGCCACCTGGCCACACCTGATTGGTGGTACTCCCTTGTTTGGTGATATATCTTTATCTCTTGTTGGTTTTCCCGTTTGAGCTCATGTATTTGACGAAACTGCCTTTGATCTTTGGCTTTAAACAATTAATTTGGAAAGATTCATTTTAATCGGTTTTCAACTTCTCTGATCTGCGATGATCTGCTCTGATTTTCTAATTTCGAATTAATTATGAATTAAGTCAGAATTTTGATGGGTTTTTGGGCTCGGTTCTCTTCCCTTTCCTTTAGCAATGAGCATGCATTTTATAAAGAAAAATAAGACTTATTAATAGGATTTATTAGATAATAAACATGGTAATGTGACAATATATATGTAATATATGTGACCGATCACACTGGGAAATAAAGATTCCATCATTCATTTCTTTATTTGCAGACCGAGAAAGTAATTAAGTTCATCTATGTGGCTCATCTCGAATTCACTCTGCATAGTCTTAGAGAATTCTTGATAAAGATTATTGTTAGTAGATCCAAATAAAATATTATTAACATATATTTGTATAATTAAGATATCTTTATTAACATGTTTAATAAAAAGTGTTGTATCTGTTTTTCCCATCTTAAAATCAGAATTTAAAAGAAAACTTTTTAATCTATCACACCAAGTATGGGATGCTTGTTTTAAACCATATAAAGTTTTTTTAAGTTTAAAAACATATTTTGAAATTTTTTTCATGTTCAAAACCTGGAGGTTGTTCAATATAAATAGTTTCTTTAATAAAACCATTAAAAAGGCACTTTTAACATCCATTTGATAAACTTTGGAATTCATAAATCAAGCAAAAGTAAGTAAAATATGAATGGATTCAAGTCTACCTACTGGAGCACAAGTTTCATCAAAATCAATACCTTCTTCTTAATTGTATCCTTGTGCGACTAATCTTACTTTGTTCTTAATAACTTGACATGATTCATCGAGTTTGTTCTTAAATACCCATCTGGTACTGATGACTGGATGATCAGTAGGGCATTGTACAAGATCCCAAACATCATTTCTGACAAATTGATTCAACTCTTCTTGTATTGCAATAGCCAAAAATCATCTGTATATGCTTCTTTGATATTCTTCGGTTCAATGAGGGATATGAAAGCAATTTGTTTCATGTAGTTCAACTTGGATCTACTCTGAACACCTTGAGTTATATCTCCAATAACTAAATTATATGGATGATTCCTTACTTCAACATAAGCTTCAGGTAACTCAGTAGGAGTCTCATCAATATTAGAAATGTTAGTATCATCAGAAGATATAATAGTATTATCAATAGGAGTATCTATGATATCATCATCATCATGTGAAGAAGTATTAGAAATAGGTTTAGTCAAAGATTCATCAAATTTAACATGCAATGATTCTTCAATAGTAAATATTTTCTTTTTAAAGATTCTATATGTTTTACTTTGAGTAGAATATACAACAAAAAACCTTCATTAGATTTAGCTCAAATTTATCTAAAACATCTCTTGTATTTAAGATAAAACATTTACATCCAAAAATCTTAAAATAAGAAACTTTTAAAATTCTATTATAAAACAATTTATAAGATGTTTTATTTAAAATATATCGAGTAAGCACACGATTTAAAACATAACATGCAGTAGAAACAGCTTTAACCAAAAATATTTTAGTAAAAGACTGTTCATAGTATAGTTCTAGCACATTTTTGTAAAGTCCTATTCTTTCTCTCCACACCACCATTTTGAGGAGATGCTCTAGGAAATGCAAAGTTATGTGTAATACCATACTTATCACAAAAATTGCAAAAGATTCATTTTCAAATTCTCCTCCATGATCGTGTTTAAAAAATTTTTGATTTTGAATTCTTTTACAAAAACTTGAAAACTCATAAAAAGTATCATTTTTATTCTTTAGAAAAATTATCCATGTAAAACATGAATAATCATCAATAATAATAATAACATACCTATTTTTGTTTAAAGAAGCAACACGAGTAGGACAAAATAAGTCCAAATGTAACAGTTCTAAAAGTCTATCAGTAGAAACTAAATCTTTAGATTTAAAAGATGATTTAACTTGTTTTCCTAATTGACAAGAATCAAAAAAATAATCCTTTTTAAAAGCTATTTTTAGAAGAACTTTAACTAAATCAAAGTTAGAAATCTTAAAAATTGTTTTCATATTTAAATGACCAAATCTTTTATGCCATAAAAAATGGTCATTATTAGAAGCAACATAAGTAATCATTTGATGATATACAAGTTATTGATAACTCATAAATATTATTGTTACTAGAACCTTTAAAATATCTTTCATGTTGGTATCATATATAAGACATGCATCTTTTTCAAAAACAATTTTATAGCCCTTATCATATAATTGATTAATACTTAATAGGTTTTATTTTAAACCTCTTACCAAAAGAATATTTTTAATAAGGGGTTTCAAAATGTTACCAATCATGCCAATACCAATAACCTTTTTTTTTGTTATTGTCTCCAAATATTATTGTACCTCCTTTTTGATTTGAATGGAAGACAGTAGTTGAATGTGACCGGTCATGTGTTTGAAACAACCACCATCAAGTATTACTTTTCTTTATAAGATACCTATACGATAAAATATTTTGTATGGTACCCATCATGATAGGGTCCGAAAAAGATCAGTCTTTAGGAACCCAAATCCAATTTGAATTTGGTTTCCATTTGTTAGTATAAACATAATTATGAGAATTACATACATGATGTATATATGATGCAATATAAGCATTTTTATCCACATTATTTAGATTTTTAGGAATCCATATATATTTGTTTCTAATTCTTTTTGAAATAATATCAGTGTTTTTTTTTAACAAAAGAATTATATGGATTATGATTATTCTTTTTATAAAAATGTGTAGATTTTTCAAAATTATTGTTTGAAAATCCAAGACAAAAATGATTATTTGGTATCTTTGATAAGAAAATAAATCATTTAATTTTTTTCCCTTATTAAATTTTGTCACATTTTTCAAAATTTCTTCATACTTAATTTTGAAACTAGTCATTTCTTTATCTAAAATAGTAATTCTAGAATTTAAAGAAACAGTTTCTCTTTTAAAGATGAAATAACTTTTCAAAATCAGTTTTTTTAGAATTTAAGGAAGATATTTGAGAAATATAAAGTGAATTTTCCCTGTTGATTCTTTCATTTTCCTTTGTAAAAACATTATTTTAATCTTTTCAATCTTGAGATCATTATATAAGTCATTAAATGCATTTAATAATTCAGCATAGTCTTGTACCTCATCTTCTTGAGCCATGAAACAGATATTAGCGATTTCAGTGACTTCTTCTTCGTTAGAGGAAGATGAATCGCTATCATCCCAAGTTACTTGGAAGGCTTTCTTCTCTTTGTTGAACTTATTATAATTCTTGAAATTTTCTTTAGGTTTCATCAATGGTCAATCCTTCTTTTTTGTGACCTGGTTTGTTTAACTTGAAACAAATAGAATTATCATTAATATCTTTATTCTTTTTAAACTTACCTTGTTTTAAGAACTTTCTGAATTTTCTTGAGAGTATTACCATCTTCTCTTCATCATCATTTGAATTATCCATATCTGAGATGTATAGAAGGCAAGTACTTTCTTCTTGAATTGAAGTTATTGTTCATCCTTCTTCATATCTTCAAGTTGCACTTCATATGCCATTAAATTATAATAAGGTTTTCTAATGACATTGTTGAGAGATCATTTGCTTCTTCTATTGCAGCAGTTTTCTTCTCCAATCTGTTGTGAGTGCACGAAGAATCTTTCTGACTTTTTCAGCTTGAATGTATTTCTTTCCAAGGGCTACTAGGAAATTTATAATGTCGGTGAATCTTGTAACCATTTCTACAATATTTTCATTCACCTTCATTTTTGAAAAGTTCAAACCTGTGAATAAGAACAGACATTTTAGATTCTTTAACTTTATTTGTACATTCATGTGTTACCTATAAAATCTGTCATATTTGATTTACAGATCTGATCATTGACACACGATTGAATTCTTCTTTTTTCAAGGCACAGAAAAGTGCGTTCATTACTTTGGCATCAAAAGATTGACAGACTTCTTTTGTTCTTCACTCTAAGCATCATAATTGGTGCTAGGTTTGGTATGGTGCTTTTCACTATGTTCCATAGTTCGTAGTTGAGTGATTGCAAGTAAATCTTCATTCTACACTTCCAGTAGTTGTAATTTGATCCATCAAATAATGGTGGACGTTGTGTAGAATGTCCTTTGAATTATGATGAAGGAAACTCTGTTGCCATCCTCGCGCTGATACCAAGTGTAGGGTCTATAAACAAGGCAGCACAAACACTAGAGGGGGGTGAATAGTGTTTATAAACTTTTAAAAATAAACTACATGCAGGAAAGTAAATGCATAGAATAAATCTTAGAAAAATACAAACATAAACACAAGAGATTTTATGTTGATTCGGTCCTTATGACCTAGTTGATCAGTCACATATATTGCACATACATTGTCACCTTACCATACTTTTTAGCTAATAAATCCTATTAATAAGTCTACTTCTTCTTTGTTAAATGTAGACCCAATTGCTAAAAGAAAGGAAGGAGAAATAAGCCCAAAAGCCCATCTAATTCTGATTTAATTCAGAATAAATTCGAAATCAAGGAATCAGGGCAAATCTTGGCATATCAGAGAGGTTGAAAACCGATTGAAAAGAATCCTCCCTGAATCAAGCGGTTGAAGCCAACAATCAAAGGCTTGTTCGTCAAATCCTGAAGCTGAAATGAGAAAACCAGCAGAAGATATGGGCAAATCATCAAACCATAGAGCTCCACCAATTGGGTGTGGCTACATGGGCCGCGTTTCCGCGACTCTGTTAAAGAGGTTGGGGGAGCGTTTGCTCCCCAATCTTCCTATGATCCCCCTCTAGGTTTTTCCTATAAATACTAGTTTCAACAGAGAAGAAATGAGCGAAGACTAGGATTAGAATTTTTGTTATTTCTTTAAAGATTTAGGCTCTTTGTTAGATAGTGTAAAAGTTGTATTTTGTTTTGCGATTTGTAGTTCAGTACAAACATTTGTGAGAGAGAGGAATTGAGTGCTTGTAACTTGAAGATTGAAGTGACATCAATACAAGAGTCGAGCTCCATTTTCTTCTACTCATTTTACGGTATGTTTTACTTTAATTACTTGCATTGTTTCTTGTTTCCATGAGTAGCTAAATCGATTTTCTGGGCTCACTATTGTACCTCTCACCAATTCTTCTTCTTTTCTGATTTCATGAAAAAGACCCAATGAATCATTTGCATGCCTAACTTAAAGCCTTTCTTCTTGAAAGTATTCTTGAAGGCACATGAGGATGGGTTTGGATCTTTAAACTCTTACTTCTTTAAGAATATTCTTGAACTGTTTTTATTTCATACTTGCTTCTTCGCGCTTGATGATTTAACATTCTATTCAAAACGATTTCTTAAAGAAAAGAGTGAACTTCCAACCATCTTATGTGCTTTACTTCAAACTTTCTAAAGCCAACCTTAAGTTTTGCCTATGATCAAGTTGAGGCACTTAGGATTTCAATAGAAGAATAAACGGTTGAGTAGTGAGATAGTGAGCCCAGATTTTCTTCCTTATATAATCAACCAAACAATTTTCAAGCTTCTTAAATCACCTTTTCCAAACCTTCTCCAAAGTTGCAATTTCTCTTTAATCATCTCCTTCTTTCCATTCTCTTTTCAATTAAAAAAAACGAGCACAATGCTTTGTTATTAAACGAAATACCGAAAAGCTTTCATCGCATTCCTCCTCGTGGACACGACCCATTAGCCACAAGCTACACGGTAATTTCTTAACTCTTTGATTGTTTTTTCATTTAGCAATCAATTTTTGGTGTCATTGCCAGGGAGGGAACGGTATTTGTTTTTTAACAAGTTTGGTGTCTTATTTCAGGGACTTTAAGATTCAGATCTAGCATTCAAGCTTTGCAAGAGAAGACTTGCAAATTCTGTGCCCCTACTCTCGAAAGTAAGAAACAGAATTTCAAGAAATTGCGTTGCAAAAGTTGAAAAATTTCATTGGACTACTAAAATCTTTTTTGCAGGACATATTGCTCGCAAAAAAATTTAGTTTTTGTACATTATATTCTTGCTATTTCTGCTATCTACCATCCCTGTTTTAATCCAACAGTAATTGAGTGATTGTAATTGCTTAAAAAACGTTTAAACTTGCATTCTAGTCATTTGTCTAATTACGTTATTTTACAGTTACTGTTGAAAATAGCTGGAGACAAGGTATGTACGCATAGCATATAGTTTAGGAAACATTCTTGGGTGATATTTGCTTTTGAATGCTACTTTTCTATATCTTGCACACTTTGCACAAATCAATTCTAAGGGCAAAACCCAAGTCAAGGTAAGGTGGGAAAGTCATTACCCTTTCTTAGCCCACAGACCATTTTCAAGCACGCACAACCTAAGCCTAACTAAAATCTGATAGACGTTGGCCTTAGGGACATCTCGAACTCACTAGGAGATTATCCTAAGGGGGAAGGTGTTGAAATTTGACTCCTGCCAAATCAGTGTCTAGGAAGGGGATTGAGGGCCAAAAGCCCGAAGGTTGGTGGTACGTAATTAAAGAACGTCTTTGACGGATAACCTCCCACCAATCTTGCCCTGACCTGGCTGATTAGCTTGTGGTCAAAGCCTACATTATATCTCCTGGGACAATCAACCAATTAGGAATTGTCTAGGTCAATGTTACCTTAGACTAAGCTGGTGTGTTTTATCTTCTTGACTCTTAGTGAACTTGTTTGTGATTATGTTTGTGTATGCAAGTGTGGTCAAGAGACCCTAATTCATCTGGGTTAACTAGAAACACACACCACCCAAGTTCGAAATAAGACCAGATTCGGTTATGGATCGACCGACATCTTTGCAGGATAGGTTCTATCCCATTAGAACATCTCTTCCATCCTGCATCCAACTTCCATCGGTTGGTGAACACAACTTTGAGCTTAAGCCACAGTTCATCAATACACTCCCTAAGTTCCATGGCTTAGAGTCCGAAGATGCTTATTTCTTCATAAGAGAATTTGAGGAAGTATGCTTAATGATGAAAATCTCACACCTTGCAGATGATGCTATTAGGTTGAGATTTGTCCCATTTGCTTTAAGGACTTAGCAAAGAAATGGCTCTACAGCTTAGCGGCGGCTCTATCACATCTTGGGATGGTTTCATCAAGGTCTTCTTGAAGAAATCTATCCAATCCACAAGACCGCTCTCGTTAGGAAAAACATCATGTAAGTTCAAGCAAGAACCTAGTGAACCGTTTTGGAGGTACTTTGAACGCTTCAAAGACCTCCTTGTCCAATGTCCTCATCATGGAATAGAGAAATGGCGACAATGCCAAATTCTTTATGACAGTTTAGACTACTCGACTAAGACCCTCTTAGAAAGTATGTGCCAAGGGGAATTCTTGCAGAAGGATGAGCATGAATGATGGGATTATATGAGAATCTAGCTGAAAAGACCATCCAATGGGAACCTGCTAGTGAAAGCTCTAGAAATTCAAACTATCTCTTCAAAAGGAGGTCTCCATTCGATTGAATCATCCATAGCTAACGAGGCTAAGTTAGCTAACCTAGCGAGGAGACTGGAAGCTTTAGAAATTAAGGAACCAAGTCCAGTCAATCAAGTCAGCCCAAACCAATTTCCAACTCCGGGTTGTACTTACTGTCAGGCCATGAATCATGTGTTTGAGGAGTGTCCTATATTTCAAACTCACTAACACTTTTCTGAACTAATGAATGCGGCTTTTTCAAGGCCGAATAATGATCCTTACGCTCCAACGTATAATCCTGGTTGGAGAAATCACCCAAATTTCTCATAGAGACAACAAAATAATGACTACCCACGGTCAAATCATGCAAGCAACTTTCATCATTCCAATAATTCTTCCAATCATCAACCCAACTTTCCAATCACCCTCACAATTCTCCCAACAATTTTCAAATTATCAATAAAATTTTCCCAACCAAGCTCCACCTTCCATCCAGAATCCTCAACTTGAAAGGAGAATGACTGATTTGAGAGAGAAACATGAAAAGGTACATGAAGAACCAAGATTCCCTTATGCAAACAATACAGAGGCTAGAGGGTCAAATGAGCCAGTTAGCCAACCCACAACATGAGAGGCAAAAGGGTACCTTACCCAGTCAACCAATTATGAATCCTAGGAATTCACAACAAGCCATTTGGTTGAGGATCAATCTCTGAATCAATGTAATGCTGTTCATACATTGAGGTCGGGAAAGAAAGTTGATAACCAAGTATCAACACCACCTAATCCTAATCAGCACAATCACACTTCAGCATCCACCTCATCTAATCGCACTCCTCCTAAATTTGATGAATTTGAAAAAGATAAGTCAATCAGTTATGTGCACCAGCCTATAGCACCATTTCCTAATAGGCTGAAAAACAAGCAAAATCCACACATAGATAAGATAATTGAGATATTTAATCAAGTGAAGATAAATGTGCTACTTCTTGATGCCATCTAACAAGTCCCATCTTATGCTAAGTTTCTTAAGGACATGTGCACCAAGAGAGAAAGACTAATGTACTTAAAAAAATCTTCTTAGTCACTAACATTAGTGCGCTACTATCGGATCCGATCCCTGTTAAGTACAAGAATCCAGGTAGTCCAATCATTGCTTGCACAATAGGACAAGCCGAGATTAGTCATGCACTTCTTGACTTGGGAGTGAGTATCAACTTGCTTCCATTCTCAGTTTATCAACAACTCGGGTTGGGCGATCTTAGTCCAACTTGAGTCACTATCCAACTGGCTGACCGTTCAGTGAAAGTTCCAAAAGGAGAGATTAATGATGTTCTTATCCGGGTAGGGGAGTTTATTTACCCTATTGATTTCATAGTTCTAGAGATACAACCTGTGTCTAACTCTAATCATAAGGCTCAAACTCCTGTTATCCTAGGGCGACCATTCCTTGCTACTGCCAATGCCATCATCAATTGTAGGAATGGGTCCATGAGGTTAACTTTTGGGGACATGACTAGAGAAGTCAATGTCTTAACCTAGAAAAAACCTCGTAAGATAAGAGATCAAACATTTGAGGTAAACTTTGTTGAAAATAATTGTGATGAAGAGAGTGAAGATATAGAAGATGAATCGCTGTTTCTTAATGAATTATTTACGAATGAATGCGATTATCTTGATGAGAAGGCATATGTCGGAGATTCTAATGTTAGAGTACCCTTTAAAAAGGGGAAATTTGATTTGAATATCTTCACTTTCGATGAGCCAATCAATAATGTATCGCATGAGGATATAATTCAAGAACCTCCGATTGACATACTCTTTAAAAACCTCTTGAAGAAGAAAACTCATTTGGATGAACCAACTAGGGATCTTTTGAATAATTACACATCTCTAAGGGAAAGTGTTGACCTAAGCTTTGAGGAGATATATGGAACTGAGTTAGAATTCCTAGGCATTCATAGTGAGGAAGTTCCAATTGAGAAGTGTGGTGGTGATCAATTTTTGAATAATGAATGTAGAAATGTGAGGAAGGAAAACCTAAAGAAGTGAGACTGGGGAGGAAGAGAGCTAAAATGACAGAAAAATTGGCCTCCCCACGATGCCCTATAAAGAGGACCCATTGGAATGACGGGAAGAGAGCTAGAGGGATAAGACCGAAAAGATTTAGGTGTGGGAGAAACTTGATGTTGTACATATTTTTGTATAATATATGCACCTCTTTTACATTTCATTTTATGCATGTATACATTTCTTTCATACATTGGGGACAATGTATGAGATAAGTGTGGGGAAGGCTCTAACATGACTAATATAAAAAAAAAGTATATATAAAAAACTTTTTGAAAGGTAAGAACAATATTTTGATATATTTTTGTAAGAAATTAAGTCAATTTTAAGGAATAGGAAAATCATAATTAGAATTTCTTACACTTGGTCAAAATAAGATGACTTGTTTGATTTTTAGGGTTAGAAAGAAAAATTGTGAAAGTAATTTAGTCTTAATCTTTACCTTGATGAAATATGCACACTTTATACACTTACACACTTAGAGTTTAAAAACAAAGATTCTTATACCTTATAAAAAAAAATATGTATGGAAAAAAATAAATCTAATTATTGATTAGCTAGGTGCTTTGGCCTAAGCAAGCATTGGTATTTATGTAAAAGATAATTAGATAAGTTTGAGAATATATATATATAAAATCCTCTGATTAAGCTGGGTATTGTGCCTCATGAAGCATAAGTATTCACGCCTAAAAGGGGTACATTTTATAAATAAAAACCTTAGTTTCGTGGCCTTATCTGCTCGAGTGTTTAAGTCCTTAGGGGTGTTCTCACCTGGTGCGCTAAACTGTCCGGTTTTGGTGTCATTGACTAAAGGCTCGTTACATGGGCAGATTAGAAAGCCTAATGGAATTGAGGAATAAATACCACCAAAAATAAATTTAAATAAGCATAGGAGTTAATGTTAAAGAACCCTTAGTCAACTTCACAGTCACGATGGTGCATATGACTCAGGGTAAATTAATAGACTAGATGAGAAAAAATAATTTGACTCCTTACTTTGATTGATGACATGCTGTTGAATAGAGACTAAGTTTAGGAATGAAAATTTTGATATTCTTATAACTTTAGATTACTTAAACTCTCACATATATACTTCAAATATTTTCTCTTTTCAAAATGCTTTTCAAAAATACTAACTTTTTTCTCTTTCTTTATGGATTTTGTGGGTGCCATCCACTGAAAACCCTCACGAGACAAAACTCGTCCTCTAGGGATAACCTAGAGGTTTAACGGCGTGTTGCACATGCTCAGTGCAATCGAGTGACCTACGAAAGTGGTCTAATAATTGATTAGAATTAGTCTGATGTTTTGCTCGAGGGCGAGCAAAAGATAAGTGTGGGGGTGTGATCAGTCACATATATTGCATATATAATTTCACCTTACCATACTTTTTACCTAATAAATCCTATTAATAAGTCTACTTCTTCTTGTTAAATGTAGGCCCAATTGCTAAAAGAAAGGAAGGAGAAACAAGCCCAAAAGCCGATCTAATTCTAATTTAATTCAGAATAAATTCGAAATTAAGGAATCAGGTCAAATCTTGCATATCAGAGAGGTTGAAAACTGGTTGAAAAGAATCCTCCCTAAATCAAGTGGTTGAAACCAATAATCAAAGGCTGTTTCGTCAAATCCTGAAGCTGAAATGAGAAAACCAGAAGAAGATATGGGCAAAATCATTAAACCGGAGAGCTCCGCCAATTGGGTGTGGCCACATGGCCACACCAGGGCCGCGGAAACGCGGCCCTATCCGCGTTACCGCGGCCTGTTAAAGAGGTTGGGGGAGCATTTGCTCCCCCAATCTTCCTATGATCCCCCCTCTGGGTTTTTCTATAAATACTAGTTTCAACAGAGAGAAAGGAGCGAAGACTAGAATTAGAATTTTTGTTATTTCTTTAAGGATTTAGGCTTTTTGTTAGATAGTGTAAAAGCTGTATTTGTTTTTGCAATTTGTAGTTCAGTACAAACATTGTGAGAGAGAGAGGAATTGAGTGCTTGTAACTTGAATATTGAAGTGACATCAATACAGAGTCGAGCTCCATTTTTCTTCTACTCATTTTACGGTATGTTTTACTTTAATTACTTCCATTGTTTCTTTTTCCCATGAGTAGCTAAATCGATTTCTGGGCTCACTATTGTACCTCTCGCCAATCTTCCTCTTTTCTGATTTTCATGAAAAAGACCCAATGAATCATTTGCATGCCTAACTTAAAGCCTTTCTTCTTGAAAGTGTTCTTGAAGGCACATGAGGATGGGTTTGGATCTTTAAACTCTTACTTCTTTAAGAACGTTTCTTAAACTATTTTATTTCATACTTGTTTCTCGCTCTTGATGATTAACATTCGATTCAAAACGATTTCTTAAAGAAAGAGTGAACTCTTCCAACCATTATGTGCTTTACTTCAAACTTTCTAAAGCCAACCTTAAGTTTGCCTATGATCAAGTTGAGGCACTTAGGATTTCAATAGAAGAATAAACGGCTGAGTAGTGAGATAGTGAGCCCAGATTTTTCCTTATTATAATCAACCAAACAATTTTCAAGCTTTTAAATCACCTTTTCCAAAGCCTTCTCCAAAGTTACAATTTCTCTTTTAATCATCTTCTTCTTTCCATTCTCTTTTCAATTAAAAAAAACGAGCACAATGCTTTGTATTAACGAAAACACCGAAAAGCTTCATCGCATTCCTCCTCGTGGACACGACCGTTAGCCACAAGCTACACGGTAATTTCTTAACTCTTTGATTGTTCTTTCATTTTAACAATCACTAGTCCAGTCTCCAAGCAACCCGCTTGAGATTTTTCTTATCCTAATTTTGATACACCCCAAAATCAACTCCTTATACACCACTTGACAAAACAATCTTTGCTAAATTTGTACACACTCTTCTCTACACCAAGAAGACAACAACTCTTTGAATGATTGCAATGAATCCTATAAGCCTTGAAACTTGTATGTGATTGGAACAAGGTATCTTAAAGGAGAACTTTTAGAATTCTTCACAAAGACTGGGAATTGAGAAGAACAAAAAGTAGAAATAAGTTTTCTGAAAAACAGAATTTTTGAATAGAGTTTGAACAGAAAAACTTATGATTAATTGGTGATTACACTTATGATTTTAATTGGTGATTACATTAAGGACAAACATCCCTATTATAGGTGAAATCAACGGTCAGTTAGGAAAGTTATCAACTCAAATTTGAAAATCAAAACGTTAGAGAAAATACCAGAAAATCAAAAACTGAATAACAGTCAGAAACTGTAGTTAGTCGAATAAGATATGAGAGTTAGTCGACTAATATAGGAATTTTTTGCCTGAGTTAGTCGACTAGCCTATCGATCAAGTCAACTATAGAAGACTGACATAGAAGTTTTGAAACCTAAAATTAGTCGACTAGTAGAGATGGTTAGTCGACTAATTTGCTTACAGTCAACAAACAAAGATCTGATATATTTTTTGTGAAACGTTTAGTCGACTATATAACATAGCAAGTCGACTATAGGATATGTTAGTCGACTATAGATAGGGGTTAGTCCACTATAAGACTATTTTGTGTGTGTGATCAACACTTTTAACAAATTTCTAAAAATACACAAAAATAGTAAATATCCTTAAATAATTTTGAGCAATCAGAACTGAGTAGTAGCTCTGTAGAATAAGTTCCAAGGAACCTGTATCACATTTGTTATCATCAAAATCTAAGTTCCAACACTATAGACCTCTTTAAAAGTCAAATTTGCATCATTACAAGCTTGAATATATTTGACGCAAACTGCCTTCCAGCAGATCTTTTAAATAGAGTATTTATTATGTTATCTATGCATGGTTTTCCAAGGCTGAAACAATTTTTTTCTGAACATTTAAAACAATTACATCTCCAATTGAAATTTGATTCAAAAGAATATTCAGATCCCACTGCAAGCAAGAGGGTTTGTTTTGCAAAAGTTAAACGCTACTTCGTGCAATGCACCTCAAAATGGTGTTTCACACTAAATCGTAAATAAATCTCATCCTAAGCACTCTGAAATCATCAAATAAATATATTCAGCAAAGATATGCAAATACAAAATTCAATTCCACAAGCTTATAAATATTGCATAAATTAGGCTAGTGCACAAAGACTATAAAAGAGCACAAGGGCAAATTAATTCATAGGGTCGATCAACCACCACCACAACCACCACTATGAAGCGAGTCAAGAACATTCGGGCCCAGAAATCCAATCCCTCATGGGGGCCCAATTGGGCAAGAGGTTTTCAGGTTGTGTCAGAGGCTCAACGAGGTCTTTGGTGTGTGTTTCACATTGTCATATTACACAGCAAGTATCTTTTTGTAGTTTCATTTCACTTGTTGGTCTCCTGTAAACATTGACTTGATGCCAAACTTTCTTGCTCAGTAAACATGTGTTCCTTTCAAAAATTCAATGATGTTTCATGAACAATCTCACGCACAACAGTTCATAACATCATTATACAATCTTCGAGTCACCATTAAGAATTTTACTGTGAGAGGCCATTCGCTTTCTTTATAACAGCCTGCAATGAGATTTCTCGCATTTCTTTAATAATAAGGTTTTAACAAAACCAAGAGTACATAATAAACTAGAAAAGGGAGGGAAAAAAAAACCACTCTCCTCAACAAATGCAAGGAAACAC